>CAJHNH020003094.1:7500-83261 GCA_905116865.2 Candidula unifasciata
CCCTGAGCTGGCTGACCAACTATGGACTCGTCAGATTCCTCACTTGCTGACATGTCAGTGTCCAAGCTGTCCCAGAGAAATGGACGGCTCTGTGTGGCAATCATAGCCAGCAGAAACATACAAACAACTCATGTATGGCTGAAGATCTGTCACTGCTTGATTCTGCCTGTTCTTTGTCAACAAACATTTCCTTTAGGATGTCTCCGATCTAGGGCTCTGAAAGTCCCAATACTGTCATGAAATGAGAAAACTTACTCAAACAAAATAACACCCACATAACTTCTCACTAAAGCATGAATGTAATAAACACACTCAGTCACTGTCCTGAACTACAGCAGAAACATACCTTAGACCTATCCCAATAAAAAAAAGCAGAGAACTATTTCCCACTATAATATTTCAAAATAGAAACAACCATTGCTGCCAGCGTTGCAAACCTGTGAGATACAACTAGAAGACTCTCATATACAGACTTCTGGGAAGGTTCATGCTACTCTCTGTCGTGGTGAAATGAACATCACAAAAACAACTCAATAGACAAGCTAGGGGTGGAACTAATTCTTGAGTACAGTTACCCTTGTCATTCTGGATTATGGTCCGGCTAATTCTAGTGGTTCTTTGCTTCAGCTGTACAGTCAACAGAACATGTGATAGGGGGTGTGTCTCATGTAGTGTCAAGAAAATCTGAAACAGTTTGGTCTCCTTCACAAATATTCTGACCAACATCTACAGCAGACATTATAGACATACATCCACAGCAGACAAAAATTTAGACCTACATCTACAGCAGACACAACTTTAGATCTACAGCAGACATAACTTCAGACATACATCTATAGCAGACATAACTTCAGACATACATCTACAGCAGACATAACTTCAAACATACAATACATTTACAGCAGACACTCACAACTTCAGACATACAATACATCTACAGCAGACACTCACAACTTCAGACATACAATACATCTACAGCAGACACTCACAACTTCAGACATACAATACATCTACAGCAAACACTCACAACTTCAGACATACAATACATCTACAGCAGACACAACTTCAGACATACAATACATCTACAGCAGACACAACTTCAGACATACAATACATCTACAGCAGACACAACTTCAGACATACAATACATCTACAGCAGACACAACTTCAGACATACAATACATCTACAGCAGACACAACTTCAGGCATACACACAATACAACTACAGCAGACACAACTTCAGACATACATCTACAGCAGATATATACATAAAGAAACTGTCAATGTGTACTGTGGTGGGAAACTTACTATAATTATACAATTCTTGAGTGCAAGAACGATTTATTTCGAAGACTGATCTTCACGGGCAAAATTATTTACAATTAATATTTAACAACAACAACCCGGTCAAGAGAGAAACCTCCCCAACTTTTGCTGGCCTCGGGCCGGCCGGAAGTCCTCTCACTGACGGTGACTACAAAACATGGAGCGCTAACTCCGGGTTCATCGGCTGGGTCCAGATTCGACATCACAACATTCAGGACAGACCCATGTTGGCTCAGTCTGCCTCCAGTGAACAGTCCCCATGCTGATGGTACCCGTTGTCAGCTGGTTAGCTAACTAGTCCTCTTACTTTCCACCTGAGTTTCAAGTGGCGGCCAGAGTTCGCAGTCACCTCCTTGCTACATCACTCTCCTGGTACGGTAGGAGCCAGTAGGAGGTAGTTTAGTCACATTTTGTACATTATTTTTTCATTAATGCAATTAGCATAATTGGTCAACACTTAGAAAATTAAATTCAACGGTAACTTATTCGAGTCTTTACGTCAATTCTAGTCCGATATATTATTTTGTAATGTAAATTGGCTCTCCTTTGAATCATTCCCCAAAATGGCGGCATGACACATTCTGACCATAAAATATCCGAACGACGGTCTTCGCGTAAATCTAAAATACGGACTTTCTGCGGCTCTACTGGCAAATCCGGACGAAGAATAAACAGCCTTGGACGACTTAGTCAGAGTTCTCTCCCTTGGCCGCACTCCAAACAGTTATCGGAAAACAAACGAAACAAACGACACACTTACCTATCATCCTGTGGTTGCGTGTAGGGCTGCGTACGGTTGCTTGAGGCATTGTGAATGGTTGTGTAGTCATCATCATGCGGTTGTTGGATTAGAGTTAGGGTTAGGGTTAGGGTAGGTTTAGGGGTAGGGTTAGATGTTAAAATTTTGACTTAGGGTTTCGAAATATTGGCCGACAATCTGATGTTTGTGGTCGTGGCGCCACTGAAATTCTGCTAAATATGACGCCAATAGTGTGGGGCTGGTGCCCAATCGTTGGCGAATGGTGCGTTTCACCAGCATCCAGAGGCCCTCAATTGTTTGTGTGTGTATGTGACTGTGTACGGCGTCGATGAAGTTGGTCTGGTGGACTACTACCTTGTGCAGATAGATGCCATGCCTTAAGTTTGCCACGTTGCTGTAGCCTCGCCAAGCGTCAGTCACGATGGTCGTTCCCAGCAGGACGTGATCTGTTACGATCCTCTCCAATGTCGTCGCATCTCGTCTTTGCACAAGCTCCAAGTAGCAACGGCCAGTCTCACGCTCTACTAGCACGACGATCCAACGACCGTGACGGATGCGACCGCGCTGATACTTTCGTCGGAAGAAGTAGCTCTCGTCTACTTCGACCACGATAGATCTGCCGGTCTCATCGAGTCCTCCCAGCTCCACGGTGTGTTTCAAAATCCAATTATAGCATTCCTGACGGAAATAATTGTTGTAGTTGACAATTGTTTGTGTCGTTTGTTTCGTTGTGGCTTTTCCGATCACTGTTTGGAGTGCGGCCACGGGAGAGAACTCTGACTAAGTCGTCCAAGGCTGTTTATTCTTCGTCCGGATTTGCCAGTAGAGCCCAGACCATAAATACCGACAGTTTCTGCAGACGATAATTTTGCGCGTTTCTGCAGACGATAAAAGCGACCGTTGACAATTTCGAGACATTATAGATGATACTGACAGCGATATGGCGGGTAGACTGCGCACGGCTTGCACGTACATTAGCAATACTGTTGTTGCTATTGAGCATTTACCAGCAGTAGATGTCAGACCTGCCGACCTGTATGGAATAATGAGCGATAAACTGGTATGGTTGCAATGGCTCGCTACCCACAGGCTAATACGCAACACGCAGGTATGTTCTTCCTGCCAGGGTGCTATGTCGTTGGCAGCGCGGCAGGGGATCTGTGACAGATACTCGTGGCGCTGTCAGGGCTGTAGTACTGGGCTCTCCTTTCAACACAGGCCGTTAGCTGGAAGTTCTCTCCCTTGCCTGCATTGCAAACACGGAGCGGAACGTGGGATTGGGGACTAAACTAGGTGCCTGGGACTCACGAGTACAGTAATTGGAGGAAGTTGCAGGAGATGCGGTAGCTGTCGCTCGTTAGTCCCAGCTATCTAGTTTAGTCCCCATCTGCGCCGCGCGTAGCTGCGCGGGGGATACGCTCGGTGGTGAGGCACACTCGCAGAAGCAGGTCGGCAAGTAACGTATAGCCGAGACCCTGTCAGAGCATTTGTTTCGTTATCCGGAGCCGGCACATATATTTTTAATAGAACTGACCGCATTGTGATATTTTTTGATATTTTATGGCAAGAAATTGGCCAGTTTAGCTCTCTTTCGAACGCCATCATATTAAAGCCGCCATTTTGGGGGATGATTCAAAGGAGAGCCGGTAAATTATACAGTATAATTAAAAAAACAGAAAAATAACAATACTCCATCTATCTGTCTGTCATCTATCAATTCTATCTATCTCTTAGTTGTTGCTGTAAGTTATTATTCTAAGTTACTGCTCTCTCTCTCAGTTGTTGCTCAAAGTTACCTCTCTCTCTAAGTTGTTGCTGTCTCAAGCTACCTCTCTCTCTCTCTTTCCGTTGTTGCTCCAAGTTACTGCTTTCTCCTGAGTAGTTTCTCTAAGTTTTTGCTTTCTCTTAAGTTTCTGCTCTCTTTAAGCTCCCCCTCCCCTCTCTTTCTCTCTCTCACTTGTAAGACAGGCCTGCATGCCCAGTGTGTGACCCTCCAAAAAGTTAGTTTGTTCGTCCGTCGTCTGTCTATCTGCCTGAGTCACTTAATCTGACTACACTATTGCACATGAATCTGTCTAGGTGCCAGTTGTCTTCCATGTTGAGGTCAGACAGATATAGGCAGACAAAAGACATTGGGGCTCTCCTTCGATCTTCTACCCCGGCATTATGGCAGCCAAACAAATACCCTAACAGGGCCTCAGTCCTATGAAAAATGCTAACTTCTTGGACTTCCTGCCGAGCTGCAAAACTAGGATCGGCTCCGAATAATAAAACAAATGCTCTAATAGGGTCTCAGTGATATGTTAATTGCGGACCTGTATCTGTGACTATACCTCACCGCGCCGCTACGTGCAGTGCGGATGGGGGGCCAAACTAGATGGCTGGGACTCATGAGCAGCAGCTACCGCATCTCCTGCAACTTCCTCCAATTTATTTGCTAGTGAGTCTTAGGCATCTAGCTTATCCCAGCTCTCTAGCAAAGTTGGTTAAACCTGACTTTCGCGGCGGCCGGGTGACAAACTCCTTGTGGTCCGGGTTCACTCCCGGGGGTAGGCAGAAAAGCCACATTTCTCCCAGATTAACGGTACCTATAATGGAATCAATGCCGAAGGGTTGCGATATCCATAGTACCGAGCCAAAGGGTTTACAACTCATGATTTCTGGATACGTTAAAAAAAAAAAAAAAAGGCATCTAGTTTAGCCTCCTATCCACGCCGCACAACGCTAGTATCATCTGCTGCTATCGTCTGCAGTGTTGCGTCTCATGAAATTGTCAGGTAATCCTAGTTTTGCCGCGGTCTGGTCGTCGCAGGAAGTCTGCATTTTTTCATAGTTGAAATGTGAGGTGAGTTCATTAGAGCATCCAAAATATTTTTAGTGAAGTGACTTTTATAATTATTTGAGTACATTTGAATCACCATTCAGTGTCCATTACAGTGTCCCTTTATGAGAACAAACTGAACACTGATTTCAGGTTCAGTCAAGACAGACCTCATCAGAATCATGGCTCAGTCAAGACAGACCACATCAGAATCATGGCTCAGTCAGACAGACCTCATCAGAAACATGGCTCAGTCAGACAGACCTCATCGGAAACATGGCTCAGTCAGACAGACCTCATCAGAAACATAGCTCAGTGAGACAGACCTCATCAGAAACATAGCTCAGTGAGACAGACCTCATCAGAAACATGGCTCAGTCAGACAGACCTCATCAGAAACATGGCTCAGTCAGACAGACCTCATCAGAAACATGGCTCAGTCAGACAGACCTCATCAGAAACATGGCTCAGTCAGACAGACCTCATCAGAGACATGGCTCAGTAAGACAGACCTCATCAGAAACATGGCTCAATTAGACAGACCTCATCAGAAACATGGCTCAGTCAGACAGACCTCATCAGAAACATGGCTCAGTCAGACAGACCTCATCAGAAACATGGCTCAGTCAGACAGACCTCATCAGAAACATGGCTCAGTCAGACAGACCTCATCAGAGACATGGCTCAGTGAGACAGACCTCATCAGAAACATGGCTCGGTGAGACAGACCTCATCAGAAACATGGCTCGGTGAGACAGACCTCATCAGAAACTTGGCTCAGTCAGACAGACCTTATCAGAAACATGGCTCAGTGAGACAGACCTCATCAGAAACATGGCTCAGTGAGACAGACCTTATCAGAAACATGGCTCAGTCAGACAGACCTTATCAGAAACATGGCTCAGTCAGACAGACCTCATCAGAAACATGGCTCAGTCAGACAGACCTCATCAGAAACATGGCTCAGTCAGACAGACCTCATCAGAAACATGGCTCAGTCAGACAGACCTCATCAGAAAACATGGCTCAGTCAGACAGACCTCATCAGAAACATGGCTCAGTCAGACAGACCTCATCAGAAACATGGCTCAGTCAGACAGACCTCATCAGAAACATGGCTCAGTCAGACAGACCTCATCAGAAACATGGCTCAGTCAGACAGACCTCATCAGAAACATGGCTCAGTGAGACAGACCTCATCAGAAACATGGCTCAGTCAGACAGACCTCATCAGAAACATGGCTCAGTGAGACAGACCTCATCAGAAACATGGCTCAGTGAGACAGACCTCATCAGAAACATGGCTCAGTCAGACAGACCTCATCAGAAACATGGCTCAGTGAGACAGACCTCATCAGAAACATGGCTCAGTCAGACAGACCTCATCAGAAACATGGCTCAGTGAGACAGACCTCATCAGAAACATGGCTCAGTCAGACAGACCTCATCAGAAACATGGCTCAGTCAGACAGACCTTATCAGAAACATGGCTCAGTGAGACAGACCTTATCAGAAACATGGCTCGGTGAGACAGACCTCATCAGAAACATGGCTCGGTGAGACAGACCTCATCAGAAACATGGCTCATTCAGACAGACCTCATCAGAAACATGGCTCAGTGAGACAGACCTTGTCAGAAACATGGCTCAGTGAGACAGACCTCATCAGAAACATGGCTCAGTCAGACAGACCTCATCAGAAACATGGCTCAGTCAGACAGACCTCATCAGAAACATGGCTCAGTCAGACAGACCTCATCAGAAACATGGCTCAGTCAGACAGACGTCATCAGAAACATGGCTCAGTCAGACAGACCTCATCAGAAACATGGCTCAGTCAGACAGACCTCATCAGAAACATGAGGTATATTTACATGACATTTGTGAGTGCCTATTTTAACCTCAGTGTGTTTGTGTATGTGCTTGTGTTTGTGTGTGTGCTTGTGTTTGTGTGTGTGCTTGTGTTGGTGTGTGTGCTTGTGTGTGTTTGTGTTTGTGTGTGTGTGTGTGTGTGCATGTGTGTGCTTGTGTTTGTGTGTATGTGCTTGTGTTTTTGTGTGTGTGTGTATGTGCTTGTGTTTGTGTGTGTGTGTGCATGTGTGTGCTTGTGTTTGTGTGTGTGTGTGTATGTGCTTGTGTTTGTGTGTGCATGTGTGTGTGTTTGTGTGTGTGCTTGTGTTTGTGTGTGTGCTTGTGTTTGTGTGTGTGCTTGTGTGTGCTTGTGTTTGTGTGTGTGTGTGTGTGCTTGTGTTTGTGTGTGTGCATGTGATGAGCCCAGTGGAGATTAAATGACACGACCCCAAGGTCAGCAGACAGGTCAGCTGACCACCAGGCTACTCAGGCATAGCGCAACATGTGCAGCTGCACAGGATAGGATAATCGTTGGGATGGCAAAATATAGCTAGAAGTAATCAAATGTGAATATTGTATTACTTTTACCATTGTGAAACCTCCATTAGCTGAGTGTTCTGGCTTTAACATTCTATGGCAGTAGCATGGCTTAAGTCTAGACAAGGGAAGGGCGGGGTGTACAGTAAATGCCTGCACAGTGGTGTCATACATATGAAATACAGCCATGTTATCTGACCATTGGAAATGATTGTTCTTGTAATACTTTCACCAAGACTTATGTAAATACACAGACCTATCACAGAAACTGCCATCAATTGTCAACTCTTCTGCCATTGTCAAGTCTTTCAGAACTCACAGAATGTGGACAGGAAGTGGACATTCCACTGTGAACAGATCAAACTAGAACCATGTCTGGATGTGAGTGCCTGTTTGTCTGCAGAAAATATCACTGAAGCAAATGAAACTTTCATGAGCAGACATCATTGGAATCACATTTATGAGATTAAGTGCTTGTGCTGTTCTGTTTCTCACATTGCAGTGAGATATTTTGTCTGCAACTTTCTCTGTTAGTTGTGGAGAATAAAACTTCTATTTTTACCAAATGTCAGCTCATTTATTTGGCTGTCTGGGTCTCACTGTGTGTCTGTGTCTCACTGTCTATCTGTGTCTCACTGTCTATCTGTGTCTCACTTACTGCTCAGATCACACTGAAGTCAGCTAGGCACATATTGTGTTTCATGTAGTCCACTTTAGTATGTTGTTATTTGTCATAGACCAACCCACTGGCTGTGATTTCATTTAGTCAAGGTTTATAACATTTGTGTTTTATCCACCCACCCACAGGCTGCGGTGTCATATATTCAATGTTTATAACATTTATGTTTTACACACCCACAGGCTATGGTTTCATATAGTCAAGGTTTATAACATTTATGTTTTATCCACTCACCTACAGTCTCTGGTTTCATGTAGTCAAGGTTTATAACATATACGTTTTACCCACCCACAGGCTATGGTTTCATATAGTCAAGGTTTATAACATATACGTTTTATCCACACATAGACTGTGGTGTTATATAGTTAAGGTTTATAGCATACTAGCTGTTCCCGGCCACACGTTGCTGTGGCATAGTTTGGCTAAATTGAAAAGAAAGAAAATAGAAATCTTGCTTTGTACATCGAAGTAGTCGGAAAAATTACCCAAGTGAAAAGCAATGAAAACAGGAAAAATACACAATAATTACGAAATTAACGCTATGGTAAACTGTATCCAGCCCGCGTTGCTACGCCTCTAATAGAAATTCAATTGAAAGGAAAGTCGATATAACAATATGTAGTATTTATATTGTATCATTGTGCTGTTTACAAATCCTTAGGAAAAAACAGGCAATTTAAAATGTAATTGTTCTTAGTTTTTCCACTGGTGCGTACACGAATAAATCAGTAGGTTTTCCGACGTGTGAACAGGCTGTCCATAAGAAAAGCAGACCTCATCAGAAACATGGCTCAGTCAGACAGACCTCATCAGAAACATGGCTCAGTCAGACAGACCTCATCAGAAACATGGCTCAGTCAGACAGACCTCATCAGAAACATGGCTCAGTCAGACAGACCTCATCAGAAACATGGCTCAGTCAGACAGACCTCATCAGAAACATGGCTCAGTCAGACAGACCTCATCAGAAACATAGCTCAGTGAGACAGACCTCATCAGAAACATAGCTCAGTGAGACAGACCTCATCAGAAACATGGCTCAGTCAGACAGACCTCATCAGAAACATGGCTCAGTCAGACAGACCTCATCAGAAACATGGCTCAGTCAGACATACCTCATCAGAAACATGGCTCAGTCAGACAGACCTCATCAGAGACATGGCTCAGTAAGACAGACCTCATCAGAAACATGGCTCAGTGAGACAGACCTCATCAGAAACATGGCTCAGTCAGACAGACCTCATCAGAAACATGGCTCAGTCAGACAGACCTCATCAGTAACATAGCTCACTTTAGGCAGGCCTTATCAGAAACATGGCTCAGTCAGATGAACCTCATCAGAAACATGGCTCAGTCAGACAGACCTCATCAGAAACATGGCTCAGTCAATCAGACCTCATCAGAAACATGGCTCAGTCAGACAGACCTCATCAGAAACATGGCTCAGTCAGACAGACCTCATCAGAAACATGGCTCAGTCAGACAGACCTCATCAGTAACATTGCTCACTTTAGGCAGGCCTTATCAGAAACATGGCTCAGTCAGACAGACCTCATCAGAAACATGGCTCAGTCAGATGAATCTCATCAGAAACATGGCTCAGTCAGACAGACCTCATCAGAAACATGGCTCAGTCAATCAGACCTCATCAGAAACATGGCTCAGTCAGACAGACCTCATCAGAAACATGGCTCAGTCAGACAGACCTCATCAGAAACATGGCTCAGTCAGACAGACCTCATCAGAAACATGGCTCAGTCAGACAGACCTCATCAGAAACATGGCTCAGTCAGACAGACCTCATCAGAAACATGGCCCAGTCAGACAGACCTCATCAGAAACATGGCTCAGTCATACAGACCTCATCAGAAACATGGCTCAGTGAGACAGACCTCATCAGAAACATGGCTCAGTCAGACAGACCTCATCAGAAACATGGCTCAGTGAGACAGACCTCATCAGAAACATGGCTCAATCAGACAGACCTCATCAGAAACATGGCTCAGTGAGACAGACCTTATCAGAAACATGGCTCAGTCAGACAGACCTTATCAGAAACATGGCCCAGTCGGGACAGACCTCATCAGAAACATGGCTCAGGGAGACAGACCTTATCAGAAACATGGCTCAGTGAGACAGACCTTATCAGAAACATGGCTCAGTCAGACAGACCTCATCAGAAACATGGCTCAGTCAGACAGACCTCATCAGAAACATGGCTCAGTCAGACAGACCGCATCAGAAACATGGCTCAGTCAGACAGACGTCATCAGAAACATGGCTCAGTCAGACAGACCTCATCAGAAACATGGCTCAGTCAGACAGACGTCATCAGAAACATGAGGTATATTTACATGACATTTTTGAGTGCCTATTTTAACCTCAGTGTGTTTGTGTATGTGCTTGTGTTTGTGTGTGTGCTTGTGTTTGTGTGTGTGCTTGTGTGTGTGCTTGTGTGTGTTTGTGTGTGTGTGTGTGTGTGCTTGTGTTTGTGTGTGTGTGTGTGTGTGTGTGTGCATGTGTGTGTGTGCACACTGAAGTCAGCTAGGCACATATTGTGTTTCATGTAGTCCACTTTAGTATGTTGTTATTTGTCATAGACCAACCCACTGGCTGTGATTTCATTTAGTCAAGCTTTATATCATTTGTGTTTTATCCACCCACCCACAGGCTGCGGTGTCATATATTCAATGTTTATAACATTTATGTTTTACACACCCACAGGCTATGGTTTCATATAGTCAAGGTTTATAACATTTATGTTTTATCCACTCACCTACAGTCTCTGGTTTCATGTAGTCAAGGTTTATAACATATACGTTTTACCCACCCACAGGCTATGGTTTCAAATAGTCAAGGTTTATAACATATACGTTTTATCCACACATAGACTGTGGTGTTATATAGTCAAGGTTTATAACATACTAGCTGTTCCCGGTAACACGTTGCTGTGGCATAGTTTGGCTAAATTGAAAAGAAAGAAAATAGAAATCTTGCTTTGTACATCGGAGTAGTCGGAAAAATTACCCAAGTGAAAAGCAATGAAAACAGGAAAAATACACAATAATTACGAAATTAACGCTATGGTAAACTGTATCCAGCCCGCGTTGCTACGCCTCTAATAGAAATTCAATTGAAAGGAAAGTCGATATAACAATATGTAGTATTTATATTGGATCATTGTGCTGTTTACAAATCCTTAGGAAAAAACAGGCAATTTAAAATGTAATTGTTCTTAGTTTTTCCACCTGGTGCGTACACGAATAAATCAGTAGGTTTTCCGACGTGTGAACAGGCTGTCCATAAGAAAAGCATGGATGTTCCAAATGTAGTCCACACACTTGTTCTGATTGTCCCTGTGATTTGTTGATGGTCATTGCAAAGGTGTCGCACCGGAAACTGCAAGCATCTGAATTTGAATGGCATGTCTGTTGGAATTGTGTTGCAATAGTATATCCTGGCCCTTAAATGTTCCTGTAAAATTGTACTTACGATGATATTGGGCACCATCTTTTTCACTGAAAGCCTGGTACCACTGCAAAGATGTGGCGGATTGATGTTTCTGAGAAGAATAACAGGCACGCCAACTATCCAGGTTAAAACATGGGGTGGCATGCCTGGCAAACCAAGCGAATTAAAGAGTTGGATAATTGACAACCTCGTCTTGAATAATTACAGTATCGATAGACTTATACGTTGTAACTCCGTCTGGTAATTTGTCTTGGATGTTCGGATTCATGGCATACACATCCTTGTTTTTAGCTGCTAAGATAGCACGTTCACTGAGCCACTGATGATTTATGTAATTCTATGTGATATTAGGGAAAACTTCGTCCCATATAATGAGTTGACATAATTTGAGTACTTTACCCATTACAGAATCATTGTTGATATTGCATGTTGGTGTCTCAGTGATATGCATATTTAAAGGCAACTTCAGTGCTGAATGCGCTGTTCGGCCACCATCCAAAAGAGTTGCAGCAAATCCAGAAGATGCGATTGCCAGTGCAATATTATTTTGTTACCGTATGGATGCCAAAATAAGCGAAATGTACCTAATTCAGTGTCATCAAAGTGTGTCTCTCGTTGCAACTCACGACCGAAAAGGTTGTTTGCAGATCGTTCTGGTGTAGCCAGTCCGAGCTGAACCAGTGATTTATTAGTTATTGCCAAACATATGTCCTCAATGCAAACCAATGCCTCATTATATACATTTGGTGTGAATTGAATGTCCTGATCTTGCTTTGTTTCACGCCAGCGATGTAGGATGTCTTCACTCATGTAATCTTTGTAATTTTCCCAAAGCTCTTTAGGATTGGATGGGAAGCAAGTTGTTAATATTATTGCCAATAATGTGCGTATTTGCTGTGGTCGAGCAGTACTCAAAGCACCAGCGAGTGAAGCGTCCCAATGTGCATCATTTTCAAGATTTAATTCTTGGTAACCTTCACGGTAAGTAGCACATACTTTACCATAAACTGTTCTCAAGTCCTGGAAGGATGTCGGTCCCCGTTTGTTGATTAAAAGTAATCGCAAGTAAAAGCAATCTGCATTTTTGGGATGAACAGTGTACAGACGGCCTAAAACATCAGTAGAATATAAATTAGGATGTCCGTCAACCGCTTGACCTTGCTTGCAACGTTTAAACTTTTTAGCTGATGCATTCCACGTGTAGTATGTTGGCAGGTCAGAGTAAAGTAGTGTCTTTACAAACATATCATCTCTACACAATGAGAAAAAATCAGTTAACGTGGTTGGCGGTGGTAACAATGCTCGTGCATGTGCATTCTATGTAGTGAAGTACACGCGCTGTCCATTGTCAAGGTGCACTGCCAAATGAACAACTGCTGGATGTCGTTCATAAATTGGAAATGACAAAATGTGCCATACCGCTTCATTGCTACTAATGTAGCGCCCCAGCTGATATTGCTTGATTTCATCGATAGATGCAGCTGCATGTCCCACTCCAAAGACTGCGTCGACTGGCCTGTGTCACCTGCTACCAATGATGATAATGGTTCGGGTGGTGAATGTAATACTGGCACTTTAACTTTTCCACCAGCGCAGCACATACCCGGCGTGTTATTCTTAAATTTGAAGGCACTGCAATGTACGCACAATTTATCCATTTTGCCAATAAGCACATGTGGATGAAGACTGTAATCATAATTGCTGTTGTAATGGAATGCACCAAGATTCAAATGGATAAAGTAGTGCGCATTCGAACGGTGTCCAGTCTTGCTTTCCGTTGCTCGACTGTGTCTGATAAACGGACTTGAACAGTGAGTACTCTATTGGTTTCCAGTCTTGCTTCTCGATGCTCATCTGAGACGATCTGGCTTCAGCAGTGCGCACTCGAATGTTTTCTAGTCTTGTTTTCCGTTGCTGGTCTGATTGAGATGAACGGGCTTCAGCAGTGCGCACTCGAATGGTTTCCAGTCTTACCTCATGTTGCTCGTCTGTTTCTGAAGCAATTAATGCCCTTGCATGTTTTAGGTGTAGATGGGCCAATCGCTTGTCGTTCGGGAAGCATAACTGCAAATTTTGTGAGCGCTGATCATCAATAGCTTTTTCGTCCTCACGCACTGAATGAAATTTGACTTGAAGTAAACTGGGCAGCAAATAGTAAGAAAAGGCGGTATATAAGACAATATGAGAAAGCCAACAGATAATGTGCATACATTTATCATTGTGGGATTTAAGGAGTGGTCCACACATGTATTTGAAGTTAAAAAAATTTACATAATGACTGATGTCACTGAAATAAATGTGCTCACCTGTTGAGATATTTCTAGATTCTAACACTGACCTGAGACGAAATGTCATGTAAATTTATATAATTTTTTTGAATAACAGAAGAAAGCCAACCAAAACTGTTGTTCTAATGAGTATGAGAAAGATAACAGATAATGATTAATGATAATGTGTATACATTTATTATTGCAGGATTTAAGAAGTGGTCCACACTTGTTTGAAGTAAACAAAAAACATGTAGATACTGACTGATGTCACTGAAATAAATCATTAAATGCGCTCACCTGTTAAGATATTTCTAGATTCTAACACTGACCTGAGACGGAATGTCGTGTAAATTTATATAATTCTTTTGAATAACAGAAGAAAGCCAACTAAAACTGTTGTTCTCATGAGTATGAAAAGATGATAATGTGTATACATTTATCATTGCAGGATTTAAGAAGTGGTCCCCACTTGTTTGAAGTAAACAAAAAACATGTACATAATGACTAATGTTACTGAAATAAATGCTCTTGCCTTTTTAGATATATTTAGATAACACAACTAAAAACCGCAGGCAATTGTTTTCTTTGTAATATAACTTAAATGTCGCGGGCAGATGTTGACGATGGAGAGCCACTACTGCGCATGCACGGAAAATCGATCGCACAAGCGCATCAAGTAACGTGGCTACAATTAGATGTCACTAAAAATTGAAATATTAGTTTCGAATATTTTTGTAACAATTGTCGCAAACTATCTCTAACAATGACAGGTTGAATTTCAAACCATGATGGGTGAACATCTGGTATCAAAACAAACATATCCTGAAAATTTCAGCTAAATTGGTTCAGTAGTTTCCGAGTCTATAGCTCATAAACAAACACACAAACATTGATTTTTATATATATATAGATATATTTTATCCACCCACCCACAGGCTGTGGTGTCATATAGTCAAGGTTTATAATATTTATGTTTTATCCATTCACCCACAGGCTGTGTGTCATACAGTCAAGGTTTGTAACATTTATGTTTTATCCACCCACCAACAGGCTGTGGTGTCATATAGTCCAGGTTTATAACATTTATGTTTTATCCACCCACCCACAGGCTGTAGTGTCATATAGTCAAGGTTTGTAAGATATATATATTTTACCCACCCACCCACAGGCTGGTGATAACAGCGAAGATCAGAACTGTCCTGCCAGGAGGAATGACAGCGTGGATACAACTGCTGTACAACACAGAGATTGCAAACTACCTGATTTATGTGGAGCGAAGCAAGGTAATGATAAAATGTCACCTGGGAATAGTTCATCATCACCATGTGCCGTGCTAATAAGCTTGCCCGGAGATATGGATAGCGGCTCCGTAAAGCACTGCAGTGCTATGTTTCATTATCCTACATGATGAAGAGAATCACAGATGGGGTCATTGTTCTTATCTTGCTCCCAAACTAGCATGGTGTAAAAGTCGACTAGTTAAGGGTGTTTCTTTTGAGGTCAGAATGCATGAGCCTGAGAGATGGGAAACCAAAGTAGATGAATTCAAAGAAGCCAGATCTGTAAAATGGATATGCATGCAAAACCTAAGTTCTGGAACGAGGCTAAAATCCAGAAGTGGACAAAAGACCAGAACTTTCTGCCAGAGTTTACAGCAGCTGAACCTTGAGAAGAAGATGTTTACATGATAGAATGTTGCATGTCGTGTTTTACATTCACTGATGTGCTGTCATATTTTATGTTCACTAATGTGCTGTCATGTTTTACATTCCCAGTGTTTTGTCATGTTTTACATTCACTGATGTCTTGTCATGTTTTACATTTACTGATGTGCTGTCATGTTTTACATTCACTGATGTGCTGTCATATTCTACATTCACGCATGTGCTGTCATATTTTACATTCACTGATGTGCTGTCATGTTTTACGTTTACAAATCTTTTGTTGTTGTTTTACACTCATAATCTTTTGTTGTCTTTTGCAATCCCAGTGTTTTGTGTTCCCAGTGTTTTGTTATATTTTATGTTCACAAATCTTTTGTTGTATTTTAAATTCCCAGTGTTTCATTTCCATTGTTTTGTTTTGTTTTATAATTCACCATCTTTTGTTATGTTTTACATTCCCAGTGTTTTGTTATATTTTATGTTCACAAATCTTTTGTTGTATTTTAAATTCCCAGTGTTTCATTTCCATTGTTTTGTTTTGTTTTATAATTCACCATCTTTTGTTATGTTTTACATTCCCAGTGTTTTGTTGAGTTTTACGTTCCCAGTGTTTTGTTGAGTTTTACGTTCCCAGTGTTTTGTTGTGTTTTACATTTTCACTTTTTTAAATTGTGTTTTACATTCTCACTTGTTTATTGTGTTTTTAAATTTTACAATCCTAGTGTTTTGTTGAGTTTTACATTTCCAGTGTTTTGTTGTGTTTTACATTTTCACTTTTTTAAATTGTGTTTTACATTCTCACTTGTTTATTGTGTTTTAAATTCCCAGTGTTTTGTTGTGTTTTACAATCCTAGTGTTTTGTTGTGTTTTAGATTCTCATTTATTGTGTTTTACATTCCCAGTGTTTTGTTGAATTTTACATTCCCAGTGTTTTGTCATGTTTTACATTTCCAGTGTTTTGTTGTGTTTTACATTTTCACTTTTTAAATTGTGTTTTACGTTCTCACTTGTTTATTGTGTTTTACATTCCCAGTGTTTTGTTGTGTTTTACAATCCTAGTGTTTTGTTGTGTTTTAGATTCTCATTTATTGTGTTTTACATTCCCAGTGTTGTGTTATGTTTTACATTTCCAGTGTTTGATTATGTTTTACATTCCCAGTGTATTGTTGAGTTTTACATTCCCAATGTTTTGTCATGTTTTACATTCCCAGTGTTTTACATTCTCACTTATTTATTGTGTTTTACATTCCCAGTGTTTTATATTTCCAGTGTTTTGTTGTGTTTTACATTCCCAGTATTTGATTATGTTTTACATTCCCAGTATTTGATTATGTTTTACATTCCCAGTATTTGATTATGTTTTACATTCCCGTATGTGATTATGTTTTACATTCCTAATGTGATTATGTTTTACATTCCCAGTATTTGATTATGTTTTACATTCCCAGTGTTTGATTATGTTTTAAATTCCCAGTATGTGATTATGTTTTACATTCCCAATATGTGATTATGTTTTACATTCCCAGTATGGGATTATGTTTTACATTCCCAGTATGTGATTATGTTTTACATTTCCAGTATGTGATTATGTTTTACATTTCCAGTATGTGATTATGTTTTACATTCCCAGTATTTGATTATGTTTTACATTCCCAGTATTTGATTATGTTTTACATTCCCAGTGTGATTATGTTTTACATTCCCAGTATTTGATTATGTTTTACATTCCCAATATTTCATTATGTTATACATTCCCAGTATTTGATTATGTTTTACATTCCCAGTATTTGATTATGTTTTACATTCCGAGTATGTGATTATGTATTACATTCCCAGTATGTGATTATGTTTTACATTCCCAGTATTTATGTTTTACATTCCCAGTATTTGATTATGTTTTACATTCCCAGTATTTGATTATGTTTTACATTCCCAGTATGTGATTATGTATTACATTCCCAGTATGTGATTATGTTTTACATTCCCAGTATTTATGTTTTACATTCCCAGTATTTGATTATGTTTTACATTCCCAGTATTTGATTATGTTTTACATTCCCAGTATGTGATTGTGTTTTACATTCCCAGTATTTGATTATGTTTTACATTCCCAGTATTTGATTATGTTTTACATTCCCAGTATGTGATTATGTTTTACATTCCAAATATGTGATTATGTTTTACATTCCCAGTATTTTTATTATGTTTCACAGATGTTTTCTCTCATGATGTGAAGATGATGAACCAGAAGGAACCAGCCAAGCCTAAAGAAGTGGCACGTGATAGTTGTAGTGATGAGACAAGAACAAGAGAACAAAGTGATCCATGTGTGGTTGATGGTGTCTGTAACAACAACGTTCCAAACATGTTTGAGAGACCAGGCCTGTGTAATGTAAGGGTACACAGTGGGAACAAGTGTGATGAAATATTTTCTCTTAAAGAGAAGAGTTCCAAACTTTCTGAGACAGATAAAAGACATCAGCAGGAACTGGAACCAGAAGAGAGGAGACTGAAGTGTAGCTCTTCTGTATTGAGTTCTGCAAATAATAGAAGTGAGATGCAGCGTAGTCTAAGAGATAACTGCCTGAAAACAGAAGCAAATAATCATATTGTTGAAAAAACATACATATGCGATATTTGTAATATAGAATTCACATTTCAGTGCAGTCTTAGAAGACATAATAACAATATACACTCAGGGAAGAAACGTTACAAGTGTGATGATTGCAACATAGAGTTTATACAGTTATGTGATCTAAAATTGCACATCATAAAACACACTAGGGAGAAATTTTGCAAGTGTGATCTTTGTAATGCTACTTTTATGTGTGTCACAGATCTTAGAAGACATATTAGAGTACACGCAGGTGAGAAACCTTACAAGTGTGATGTCTGTGAGAAAATGTTTTGGACCAGAAGTCGACTGAAAGAACATACAAGAGTACATACAGGAGAGAAACCTTACATGTGTGATGTTTGTGGAATAAGTTATTCACATTTAAGTAGTTTAAAAAAACATAAACATACACATACAGGTGGACATACTGGAAAATACACTGCTGCAGTGTGATTTTTGTGATAGACAATTTACAACAATCTATCATCTCAAAAGACATAGACTCATACATACAGGAGAAAGACCTTACAAGTGTAATGTATGTGGTTCGGGTTTTAGACGAACTTGTCATTTGAAGCTACACATGCGAAGACATACAGGAGAAATACTTCACAAGTGTGATGTTTTGTCATATAGGATGTGCAGACAGTCACGCTCTCATAGTCCATAAGAGAATACATACAGGGAAGACTCCATACAAGTGTGATATATGTGGTTTAGGTTTTAGACAAAATTGTCATTTGAAGCTGCACATGAGACAACACACAGGAGCATCACTTCACAAAAATGATGTTTGTAACACAAGATCAATAGACAGCTCTGCTCTCAAGGCTGAGGAGAGACCACATACAGGGCACCCATCTTATGAGTGTGACATCTGTGGCACTGAGTTTTCTCACAGCTATAATCTAACCAAACACAAGAGACAGCAGCACACAGTGGGACAGTCTTACACTTGTAATGTCTGTGGGGCCAGTTTTCCTGCAAAATATAGTTTAGCTATACATCAGAGACTACACACAGGAGAGAAGCCTTACATGTGTGAGGTCTGTAGTTTAGGGTTTAGAGTCAGGAGCGTTCTCAACACACACAAACGGTTACATACTAGACAGAAATATAAATGTGATCTGTGTAATCTAGACTGTCTCCGCATTCCTGATTTAGAAAACCACATGTGTGTACACACGGGACAGAAGCCACACAAATGTGATGTTTGTAGCAAAGGGTTTTCACAAGAGAAACATCTTGACCTTCATAGAAAGTCACACAACGAGCGAAAGATCTACAAGTGTGATGTCTGCGATGTAGAATACAGAATGTTTTCTAATCTGAAATCACACATGAGAATACACACAGGAGAAAGACCTTATACATGTGCTGTTTGTGGGGCCACATTTATGCAGGGTAGTAGTCTGAACAGACATATGTTAATGCATTCAGAGGCACGTCCTTACAAGTTTGATAGTTGTGGAGCAGAATTTAAACAACCTTGCAGTCTGGTATGGCATAAGAGAATACATTTGAGTAAATAATTATTACACATCTGAATAATGCTTGCATGTGAGAGTTACGCATTCCAAATTTCACAGTTCTTGACTGCATTTACAAACACAATAAATGAGATGATATTTGACATGATATGTTTTGACAATGTCTTCCGTCTCGTTGCCATGTCAAATGTCAGTGTTTGGTGCTTGTGATGCTGCAGTAAGGTTTGTGAGAGACCCCAGAGTCATGAGAGCACCAGAGATTGTAACTGACAACTATTTGGTCACAATAAAGAGAAGAACTGCTCCAACAAAGCAACACAGACAACCAAGCAATCGAGAAGGGATGAGAAGTAAGGCATACAAACTGAGAGAGCCAGATATTAAGGCTAAGAACGTGGAGCTTATAGTGAAAGCAATAGGAACTGAAGAAGAACTGTCAGAGGACACTGAAACCCTGTGGTGCAGATTCAAGAATATTCTCACAGCAGCTGCAGTAGAAGCATGTGGTAAAGTCCCAAGTAGAAAGAGGGCACATAGGACACCTTGGTGGATGGAAGAAGTCACATTAAAAATACAAAACATAGGCATGGAAACAATATCTGGCAACCAGGAACACAGCTGAAGAAATAGAGGAATTTAAAAAATATATGGAACTCAGAACAGAATATGTATCCGTGTGTGCCTTTTCAAGACACTGACACTGGAGAAGCTTTTACTACAATACTCACAACTGTACGGCTTCTCCCCCGTATGTCGTCTTGTGTGTGCCTTGAGATGCCCACCCAGTTTGAAGCCCACACCACATACATCACAAACATAAGGCTTCTCTCCTGTGTGGATTCTTTTATGACTTTTCACTGAACTGTCAGACATAAATCCAGAACCACAAATGTCACATTCGAACGGTTTCTTTCCAGTATAAGAGACCTTGTGCCTGTTGAGATGATATTTGCTGGAAAAGCCAGCACCACACAGGTCACACCTGTGAGGGCCTTCCCCTGAATGTTCCATGTGGTGCTGCTTCATAACACTGCAAGTAGGCTGCTGCACACCACACACTGGAGACCTCTCTTGTCTGTGTGTGGATTCTACAGACTGGGAAGCAGGACCATTGTCACAACTATAGGAGAGCCCTAGGTAGTGTAGGGTTCCTATACAGGAGATAATCTTCAGTCTATAGAAGTATGGTAACTTCACTGTCTACTAGGGTAGAAAGACTGAAATATTACTCCTGGGACAGAGGACAAGAAGATAAGTCTACCCCGCTCCACTAGTTCTCTTGGTGGCAACTCCTCCGCCACTGATAAAGAAAGAGCTCCCAGAGAGAAAGCAAATAGTGCCCCCTTCTCGCTCACTGAACTATCACTCACGTACAGCAACAAAGACAGACGAGAAAAGTAGTAAATAAAGAATATTTTTGTAACTTTAATTCTATTGTACTGTTGACAACTGACTGGCCAGAAATTGATGGTGGTTTAGTGTTCTTTAAACCACAATGGGTAGCATCATTAGGGAATATCACGAAATGTCTACTAGGTCCAGTTCCTTCTCCGCACAAGTACAGCTCACCTGTGAAGATTCCCAAAGGGTTGACGTGGTGAGGAAACATGAACACTTGGCTTCTATGGCTGTAATTTCTTGTGATATCCTCTGCTGCAGTAGATGGTCCACTGCTGATTTTCAGTATGTAACCCAACAGTTACAGTCCACTGTATGTTCTTGAAAGTTCACTTACGACACGTAGTCATTAAAATACGACACGTGGTCGGTTAAAAATACGACACGTGGTCGTTTAAAAGGTTGGAATCAAATTCCTTAAATAGTCTCTTTGTCTGTGCCGGTTTTATGGCGACAGCACAATGTGTACAATTGGTGTACTTATCGCTGGCTGGCGTTGGTATTATGGAAAAATGTCGCAGGGCCCTCAGATCTGTCGAGAATCACTACAGTAATCCAAAACGAAATAATATGAAACTATACTCGCTGGTAAAAACAACTGAACTTGAAACTGACTGATCTATACTCAACTGCCTCTGGAAATGGAATGACATAAGCCATGGCGTTTGCACACCACATGGACGACATGTGACCACAGCCATGCGTGTGCACCAAAGAATGGGCGTGTCCCATCCCATTCTATTATTGGTCGTACAGGGCAGTCTAGCTGTGAGTGGTTGCCAAAATGATACTCTAGGATTTGAACGTAAACTAGTCCCATCTGGTTTTTGTGGGAGGTTAGAGGAGATAGCTGGTTGCTAGGCGACACGGGAATATCGTTGATGTCGGTGTAAGCAACACTCACGTTTCCACAGGGGTAGAATCACGTCCTCTAACTTCTATTATCTATGGCTAACTTCTTCCCTAAACTATCCTAAGCTATACAGGTAACTGGTGGAGTGTCAATGGTCATTGCCAGTACTGTCACAACCATCATACATCTGCTGGGCGGTACTTGTGCTACGCTAACTATATTTCAACAGGCAGAGTGTGTGACGTCCACACACATCTGTTCTCCCCTCTTGGCTGGCAAATGTTGTAGGCTGTGATGCTGGCCTGTCGTCATCAGGTATCTTGAAGCTGGCTGCTATATGACTTGTACCACTGGCAACTGTACCCACACACGGCACATCTCTGGCGGCTCACAGACTGAAGATAACTGTGGCAGACAAATCTTAAGGGTAATGGACTTACAAGACCATGAACACAGACTGAAGATAACTGTGGCAGACAAATCTTGGGGGTAAGGGACTTACAGGATCATGAACACAGACTGAAGATAACTGTGGCAGACAAATCTTGGGGGTAACGGACTTACAGGATATTGAACACAGGCTGAAGATAACTGTGGTAGACAAATCTTGGGGGTGAGGGACTTACAGGATCATGAACACAGACTGAAGATAACTGTGGAAGACAAATCTTAGGGGTAACGGACTTACAGGATCATGAACACAGACTGAAGATAACTGTGGCAGACAAATTTTGAGGGTAACGGACTTACAAGACCGTGAACACAGATGGAAGATAACTGTGGCAGACAAATCTTGAGGGTAACGGACTTACAGGACCATGAACACATACTGAAGATAACTGTGGCAGACAAATCTTGAGGGTAACGGACTTACAAGACCGTGAACACAGATGGAAGATAACTGTGGCAGACAAATCTTGAGGGTAACGGACTTACAGGACCATGAACACATACTGAAGATAACTGTGGCAGACAAATCTTGAGGGTAACGGACTTACAAGACCGTGAACACAGATGGAAGATAACTGTGGCAGACAAATCTTGAGGGTAACGGACTTACAGGATCATGAACACAGATGGAAGATAACTGTGGCAGACAAATCTAGGGGTAAGGGACTTACAGGACAATGAACGCAGGCTGAAGATAACTGTGGCAGACAAATGGAAAAACAGTCTCGTGCTGTTTCAAGTCGTCCATTTTCTGCTCGTCGTGTGATGTTGGTGTTTGAAATATGAATCTGCAATGATTAGAGCCAGATAGAAGAGAACAGAGAGTAATTGCATGAAATGGGAGCTTCGTCCAAACAATAGAGAATGGCAAATTTGTTTCGGACAGTGAATTTTTAAACGTGGGACATGAGATTAGCTATCAGCCTGTCATCGGGTAGTACCAGTTCGGAAGGAACGTAAGCGGGGAAGATTGAAGGCGAAGTAGCGACACCCAATGTCCGATTGTCTACAGAGTGAACAACGTCCAAACAAATTCCAGGCTACGAATGCTGGTAGAAAAAAGTCAACGATTCAAGTTTTCGGCCACCCAGCAACAGAAAGCAACAGAAAATTGTAGACAGTAACAGTGCAGGAGCAGTCATCTATGGTAGCAGAGGAATATTAACCGTAAGTCTACACATTGACAACGTGAGACTAGGGCTGTCCCTCTACAGCAGTTCTGAAGCCCTGTTGATTATTCAAAATTTGTTGCCGGCTACAGTGTGGTGAAGTGCAGTGGGCTATCTGCACCACGCAACACAACTCAAGATCAACACTCATTGAGGCTCTCCTGTCAAATCCGGACGAAGAATAAACAGCCGTGGACGAGTTAGTCAGAGTTCTCTCCCTTGGCCGCACTCCGAACAGTAATCGGAAAACAAACGAAATAAACGACACACTTACCTATCATCCTGCGGTTGCTTGTAGGGCTGCGTACGGTTTCGTGAGGCATTGTGAATGGTTGTGTAGTCATCATCAAGCGGTTGTTGGGTTAGAGTTAGGGTTAGGGTTAGGGGTAGGGTTAGGGTTAGGGGTAGGGGTAGGGGTAGGGTTAGGGGTAGGGTTAGGGTTAGATGTTAAAATTTTGACGTAGGATTTGGAAATACTGGCCGACAATATGATGTTTGTGGGAGTGGCGCCACGGAAACTCTGCCAAATATGACGCCAATAGCGTGCGACTGGTGCCCCCAATCGTTGGCGAAGTGTGCGTGTGACCAGCATCCAGAGGCCCTCGATTGTTTGTGTGTGTGTATGAGACTGTGCGCGATTATAGGGAACTCCGGCGTCAAAATTGTCAAATCTAACGCTAAACCTAACCCTACCGCTAACCCTAATCCTACTCCCTAACCCTAACCCCTACCCCCTAACCACGCAAATTTATCGATCATTAAAGCATATAATTCGGCAAACGCCAACAAACAAAACACACCCAAAAAAAAAACACCCAGAATTGCCCTGCAGCGTCGAAAAAAAAACCGGATCTGGGGGAAACAACCAAGCAATGGCAGCCCTGATGTCGACGTGACTGTCTTCTTTGTTTCGTTGTGGCTTTTCCGATCACTGTTTGCAGTGCGGCGACGGGAGAGAACTCTGACTAAGTCGTCCAAGGCTGTTTATTCTTCGTCCGGATTTGACAGGAGTACCTTCATTGATACCATCCAAAGCTAACTCCTCACCGAGGAAGAAAACTGTATTTTAAGCCAATCACCTACTAGAATTTTATACCTATTACAATGTATGATTGTCACCTGTTCACCCACCTCGTCTAGTTGTTATATACTACGGTGAGAGTGGGCTTGGAGAGAAAGAGTGTGAAAGATATCCTTCTCATCCTTTCCCTACGTATCTTTCTGGGAGCTCATATCTATTGACAGGAGGGTGTGCGACGGAATATCTAGACTAGCCTGAAGCTTTCTAAACCCAGAGCTAGTCTTACCTTTCTGACTCCTGTCACATGACCACGGACCAGTCTCTTATATTACACGGGACCATCTCTCTAGTTTTCATAACGTCACGAGCCAACATTTCTTGAGACTGCGGACGCTGGCATGCTGTAGAGAAGTCTTTATAGTATAGACCTCTCTAATCTATCTGCGCTATCGTCACAATGCACTCCAACCAACTACTGCAGTAACCAGAAGCATGACTGATACCATACAACAAAAACTGAAAGAAGAAAACTTAACTTCAGAACTTACAAATGAAAGCAGTGACAGCCAAAAAGAATGTCAGGGTGCCCATTATCTGACTCGTCATTGAAGAGATGTTTTGAGTTAATTCATACAGACCCAATTGTAAAAAAAGCTGCCATATGGACATTTATTTTGTATAATAATGTGCTATTTAGAATATATCAGAAAGGTCCAAAAGTCTACAAACAAACAGTGCTACCACAAAAATTCAGATCAAAAGCTCTATCATTGGCACATGATTCAATATGTGCTGGTCACATGGGAATAACAAAAACCAAAAGAAGAATTTTATCTACATTTTACTGGCCTGGGTTTTCAAATGATGTAACAAAAAATAATGTTAGATCGTGTGATTCTTGTGCTAAAACCACTAAAAAGGGGGAAATCAAAAAGGCTCCGGTACAAACAGGTCTGATAGCATCAAGACCATTTCAACAAGTAAAAATTGATATTTTTGGCCCGTTACCAGTGACTTCAGCAAAGGGAAACAGGTTTATTATGCTTTTTTTTTTTTTTGGATGTTGCCACAAAATGGCCTGAATGTGTACCACTAAAGTTCATAACATCAAACGATATTCAGGAGGCATTGTTAACAATTTTTTCAAGGGTGGGTTTTCCAGAGGTTATTATTTCAGACAAATGGACTCAGTTTACATCTTTGGCTACAAAAGCTTTCAATAACTGGTTGGGAGTCAAACAAAATTACACAACACTTTATCACGCACAAGCTAATGGCTTGGTTGAAAATTTAAATAAATCCATAAAAACAAAGCTTGCCAGAATATCATTTGATCATCCGCAGTCTTGTTATACTTTATTACCTGCCATTATGTTTGCTTATAGAGAAATTCCTCATAGCTCAACAGGTTTTTCGCCATTTGAACTTGTATGTGGGGCAAATCCACGAGGGCCCCTGCAGATATATAATAAGCTTGTCACAGGAAGAGCGGAAACAGAAACAGAAACATTTGCTTATGAATCAGTGACAGATCTGAGAAAAAAAAATAATGATTGCCTGTCAACAAGCAAAAGAAACAATGAAGGAAGCCAGTTTGAAACAGCGACAGTGTGAAAACAGAACAGCAAGGCTGGTAAAATATTACACTGGTGATGAAGTATTATTATTGTTACCCAAAAAAATCAGAAAAATTATATATAGAATGTTCAGGTCCTTTTGTTGTTACAAGAAAGATTTCTGATATCGATTATGAAATCAAAATTGATAGGAAACTCAAAATTTTTCATGTAAACATGCTTGAACCATATTTCAGAAGATCTTTGTTAATGTCAAATGATGTACTTGATACAAACGCATCTAATGTAATCAATCAAGAGCTACCTGATATTATAGACGACAATATTCAAACACCACAAACGAAGAATGAAGTCAACTAGAAATCGATAAAAAAAAAAAAAAGAATCAAGCACTATCGGAAAATGAAAAAAAGCAAAATTGTGGGGTATCATCTTTCAATATAAAGATATTTTTTACAAATAAACCTGGGAAAACAAATATAATAAATTAAGATATCCAGTTAAACTCATCAGTATCAGTGAAATCTAGACCACACGTAGTGCCTATTCATTATTTGGACGAGGTTATATCATAATTGCAACAACTATAACAAGAAGGAATTATTGAAGATTCCACATCAAGTTTTAGTTCACATCTACTGGTAAGTAGTAATAGGCGGTAATACGACGCGCATTTCGATTAAGCCGCCTTCTTTATTCTTTGTAAAAGATGGCGGCCAAATCAGCTTGGTCTGTTCTGGCGGCTTTATATATCCTTAGTAAATATCGATCGGGCGGCTGATGACGGCACGCGTGCTTGGTTTATGGAAAGGTATAGGAAATCGATACTTTGTAGGCATTATTATCTTCATAACTGCAGGTGACAGGTGGCGTTATTTAAATGGTGAGGTCAGGAACACTATTTAGGTGAGCAGCGGGGAGCAGGTAGGGCAGGGGACCCGAGGCGACAGGGCGACTAATAGAGTTGGTGCGGGTTTATGTGGGTGTCTGCATATGTGATTGTATGAGGGGAGCCGTTTTAGACTTGGGATAAAGAAAACCTAGGAAGGCGACGTGGTGACCGGGGATATATTAGAAAGGGTAGCTTGGGCGCCGGCATCATCATCATCTGTATCATAGGATCGAAGGTCGATCGCTCATGGATGGTTTGAGCTGTAGTAAAAAAGGACGACAGAATGCTGGGTGTCTGGTAATACTGTGGAGGGTCGAAGAGAAGGGGCATAGTTGGCAGACTATCTGACTTTATAAATAAGTGGGCGAAGGTTCTGATTGGTCAGTAGGCTTCAGTGGTTATTCTGCTGGAACAGTCGATTTAGGAAAAACTCGGCAGTTGGTGTCGCTCAACGGTGTACGCCCGCCCGCCCGCCCGCCCGTACGCACGCCCGTACGCACGCACGCCCGCGGTGTCGTTTTAGTGGATAGATACAGAAACCTAGGAAGGTGGTTTGATGGTAGGGAGAAAGTGGGGCTGGGGTGCCATCATCATCATCCGCGTCGTCGTAAACTGTCCTTTTTCTTAGTAACGTTAAACCCTTCTTGGTTACTTTCTGTTTCGTAAATTAGAGACTAATAGATAGCTGTGGATAGCTGGCTGTACCTGTATAAGGGGGATATACATAACAACTACACTATTTATAACTAAGACAAAAATAACAACACAACAATATTTTTGCGTTTTATATTTCTTTTATTCATAAAATTAAAAGTTGGCGCAGACATCTTCTCTTTGCAAGTGGCCAAGGAACCGAGTCATCTAGAGAGGCAGCAGGTCGCTTGTTCTCCACAGTCTCAATGTGTCGGATGACATGATCCGGTATATATTCGTCCGTGTTGGGGCTGTTCTCGTCAGCGTAGGGTTCTGTGATCCTAGGTGTAGGCGGGTAACAAGGAATGGTTAGCAGCTCCAGTCGATCAAACTCTGTCAGGATCTCCGTCTTTAGTTCAAGTAGTTGTTCAAATTCTAGGCGACTTAGTGTCAGTCCTGTTTTGGTGGGAAATTTGAGATCTGCTTTACCAAAGAAACGTCTCAAGTGGAGTGCGGGTGTTCCTGTATAAAGCGAGACTGAAACAGCGTTCAAACCAGCACCCAAAGGTTTCACCACCTCGTCGCTCTTAGTCACATACACCCAACTGGTCGGGACTGTAGACATCTTCGGTTAGCGGATAACGGCGGCAATAAGATGACGGTTGCTGCTCAGGCTGTTTATATACCCACAGTGAGCTTGTAGAACCGGTTTAAACTCGACATGTCCGGACTTGTTTTGATGATTAAGGGCGAAACGAGGCGCCAAACTATTCGATCGTTGACGTATTGTCTATATGAAGACGAAAATGGCTGTAAAACTCGGTGCAGGCGACCACCGCGGCATTTAATCAGAATAAAATAAATAACGTATAGTCCACAAGTACTGCTCTGTAAGTCTTGTAATGTACGAGGGTTGTAACTGAAGGGTCTGGTCGAGTGGCGCTCGATGAATCTTATAATTTCGGCGTGGAAGGGCGGGAGCCCGAGGGCGTCAAAATAGGTAAAACGCCCGACGCCATCGTAGTACAGACCAAGCCAATGCGAACCCGGCTGGTCGCTACCATCTGTATTGGTGACAAACGCCGCTGTCTTGTGACGGTTGAAATGTATAGGTAGTTGATCACGGGCCAATACGTCTACTAGATGTGTTCGGCGGACAATGTGGTCAGCAAAGAGTATTTGACGTATCTGATGCGTGTTCATGATCTTAGGCGTAGTCCAAAAGTACTTGTCGTGTCTTGGAAATTTCGAGTACAGAGTCTTGTTCAGCGTAGACTATAACTTGTAATGGTTCGGCTGTGAAGGTGGCGAACTTAAATTCTAAAGACAACGCCCAGAGCGGGGCATCTCAAACTGGTCCCCATCCAACAGACTAGGTGAAAGGTCAAAGGCGTAGAGAGCGTACCCGTTCTTATAATGTCTGTATTCGATATCGTAACCGGCATCTTTACCCACCAGGCCCATAGCCAACATAGTGAAAAAAAAACGCTTTCACGTAGCGATTATTCTCATAGTCTGGTGTTAAGGGTTTACTGGAGACACTACGACCGTCGACACTCACGTTTAGATACGTTAATCCGAAGTGTTGGAAATCGAACGGGTTAGTCTTGTAGGAACCGTTAAAGGCGACAGAGTTAATTAGGCCAATCACTAGTCTGGTAGGTGTCTGACTCAGAAAAAGATTGTCCTGGGTGTGAGACAACATTCCTTTGGGATAGAAATGGTTTTCAGATTCACTCGTTTTCAACGGATATTTGGCATTGGTCTTGGTTAAGGCTTTCTCATGGGCTAGAGAGATGGCTGGATTTAATTTGGCTTTTCGAACCATCAAGGTAGCGTGTGTTATGATAGACTTGTAACCAACCGTACCATCATGAGCTATAAGATTGAAGACGTCTTTAGAAGGTGTAAGTTTGATCTTGACATCTACGCCATTTAAGAGGTAGCGGTCTTGGGCGAAAATGTCGGCGTGTAAGCGTCCCATCATATCAATTTCTTGGCTATTGCTGGCTAGCTGTCGCCGTATTTTTAGGCCTTTATTACCAAGCTCCTGGGTGTCATCCATAAAACCCGCGGTATCGCTGAGATACATGTTAGCAGAAAGAGGGCCTTTCTTGGCGTCTTCACCATAATTCAGGGTGGCCTCAAGATATGATCTATAATGATAACTGTTTTCGCTAGGTGTAATCAGCGTATCATTGAGGGAAACGTCGACTTGAGAAAATAAACTGTGCATGTAATAGTTGACGGGTGCCACAGCAGCATCTGGCGGTATACTATCGCCATTGCTTAAAGTGACTTTGGCTCTGACGTGTAAAAAAGTATTGAAAAGATCCAAGTATTCTTCACTGTTTCCGGAGATGGCAAACTCTATAGGAGCTCCAGGAGCTAGCGACGCCAGTGGATGTATTTCCACAAACTGCCCCTCCTCAACCGCTGTTTGTGTTGGTGGTACGCTGAACAAATCCAAACCAGAGTGAAGACACTCACACGAACTAGGATGAATCAGAGACATTATCAAAGATATCTGAGTACTTCTTCTTCCTCTGAGGCAGCTGATGTTTGTGAGAAGGACGAGATCGGGGTGATGCTTTAAACCTTTTACTCAGAGGCTCACCAGGTGGCGCTGCGCGGCGTCGACGAATCCCGCTTCCTGATTGGTTACCAGCCACGTGATCAACAGCTCCTTGAAGTAACCTCTTCCCCGCTTCCTTGGCATGTTCTCTAAACGCATCTCCGACATTCCGACCGGCTAAAGCATCTTGGGCAACTTGCAAACCCGTACCGACACCTTCTCTTAACAGGGCTTTACCGCCTGTCTTTAACCAAGGAAGAACCATGCGACCTAAACCGCTGAAGAAACTACCCAGACCTCGTCCACGTTGACTTCTTCCGCCGATAAATACCGGTAAGCCATGTCCTGCTTGTTGACAGTAAAAATCTTCGTACATTTCAGGACTTCGAAGTAAGGGCACGTGTCTCACCATTATTCTAGATTGAAATGTTTCCGAGTTCTAAAATGTAACGTCACCACCGAAGATCCAGTCTTGAATGGTATAGTTTTTTTCCCGTGTCGGTGGTTAAAAGTATTTCCACCGTGTCAAAAAAAAAAACGACTCATAGGAACGTAGTGTGGTTTGTCATAGATGCGAAACACAGAAGATGAAACTCTGTCCATAATAGGGACGGTACGCAATAAGGGAACCATGACATCACCCACAGGTCTCGCCGCGACGAGATCACAGTAGACGTAGACATTACTCATGTCGCTATCGATATCTACCTCATAATCACCGACTAGTGGTATGTCAGTGTTGGTCAGACACAGGTTGGTGAGGCCTAAAATAGATCTCAAGAGTTCGCATATAACAATCTGAGCGCCTTTCTCGTAAAGTTTCATGACGACCATTTTCGTGTACTTGTTATAATGGATTCGCAATATCGCATCACCACCCTCCTCGTTTTCTAAAAGCAGTAGATTCAAAGCATCGATAAAATCTTCACCTGTCTTGTAGACACCAGCCGGTAATGTAATTTTCTGAGTTACCTTTTTGCTGTCCTTGGGTGGGGTGTATTCGATCCAGATATCATCTTCCAGGATATTAAAATAACTGCTGGGAAATTGAATCTCTGCCAGGCCGATTTCATACTGTGAACTCAATTCGATGGTCTGCGGCAGTTTGACGAAAAAGTGACCCGGTTTATTGTCGGGAAATATTTTTGGCGAGGCGTTGCTGGGTAGCGTCACGTAAAAACTCATGGTTGCTTTAAGACCGTCTCTATTTTCGGATTCGGTAATAGGTAACCCAAACAACTAGACAAGAGCACGATCCACAATTTTCCCTCTGCCTCACTCGCCGAGCCGTACGTCAGATTGAATAGTGATACACTGATGACGATGTATATAATCACCATCTGAGAGATGAAAAACAACCTCAGGTCGCGGCCGTAGTTTACTGAACCACGGTCGTTTACCGTCAGCTTCTGTTTCTGTTGCAAAGACGGTAATTTCATCCACTTCATCAACGGCTTCCATAACACTAATTTTCGTACCTCTCTAGTTGTTGGTCTGCTATCCAGCTGTTGAATGAGGTCGGATAACCAAACCACTTGACTAAATATTCTTTACCACCACGGGCACCTCGTCGTTCTTGTAAAATCTTTTCCACCCGATAAATTTCTTTGTCGCCAACTTTCTGTATTTCTTCCTTATAAAACGACCCGCGGAGTTCCTCACCCGAATCGTCTTTTAGCACATAAGTTACCGGGCTGGTTCTGTTGACGCGGCTGACGGTAAACAGCTCTTCGGTCCAGGAAGCCATATAACCTTTCTTGAATGTCTGCCTGGCCTGCGCGAGTCTCACACGATCACCTTCTTTAAACACAGGTATGCCGGGGCTGTCGACATCCGAATACAGTGTCTGCCATACTTGCTCTTGGTTACGCCGGTTAACGTCCACGGGGGCCATACGAATGCTGCGGTGAAAGGAATGGTTGTAATTTCGCAAAAAGAACTCCAACACATCGATATAACGGTGCTTGTTGGTTTTGGTGAAATAACGCCACATTTTTTCTTTCAAGGTGCGGTTAAATCTTTCCACCACCGCCGCTTTAACATCTTCATTTTCTGTCTTCTGTCGTGAAAAAATGCACGCCCTCGTCTTTAAGAAACTTTAAGAACGTCCGATTAATGAACTCGGACCCTTTGTCACTTTGCAGTTTCATTGGCTGCCGCTCGGTAAATATTTTACTGAACGCCTCCACTAAAGCTTTTCCAGTTTTTTTTTTTTTATGGGAATGGCCCAAGCATATTTACTGAACACGTCTATACAAGTAACCAAGTACGCCATACCGTCGTTGTTTTTTCGTAAAGATCTCATATCTATCAGATCAGCTTGGAATTGTTGGTTGAGTCCACCGGTTATAATCGGCCGTCTCTTAAAATGGCGCCATATAGGTTTATGTAAGGTATATGTATCTTCGTGACTGAGCCAATCTTTGATCTGTTTAGTTGGCACTTTTGTGTGTCGTTTTAAGGCCACAGCGCCACTATACGCCCCCGGTTGTTTCGGATCATAGTAAAGTTTTTTTCAGTTGCGTGGCCATTGTTCCCACTTTGGTGTAGGTATTTTAGACTTTTTGTTTCTTTGTCTCAGTTTATACGACGAGACCGGTGGTGTCTCCGTGTCAGCTGTCTTCTTGGCAGTTTTAGCCGGCGACGGTGAATGACTCACTGACTCGTTGTCTTCTGTTTTTAGTGTTACTGTGGGAGTTTTAATATCCATTACACCCAATGACTTGTGTCGGTAATGATCCAGACGAGTCAAGTAACGTTGTAATGTCTGTTGATATAGTCGGGCTTTGTCACGAGGCGACAGCTCTTCATTAGCCAGGACATGTTGCATATGAGTATCCAAATCACGTAGGCTATCATTGACTGTATCGGGTGGTACATATTGTTTTTAAAATACAGTCCGTCATACGCGGGTCGATCAAAATCATTTTCTTGGCCATGGTTAGAAACCCAAGATACCTTTTACCACACTTAGTATTGGCGCTAATAACGCCCCGAGAAACCCACAGTGTTGTTAAATCTCTTTTCGCTTTTTGATTGAAAGATTCTTTTTGGTGAGCGCTCTGAGGTTGTTTTTGTAACGTCTTTTCTGATCGCATGTCAGGGTGACATTACCTTTTAACACGTTGTGACAACATTCACAAAGTGTCTGTACGAGCTCCGGTGAGGCGGTTTTTATGATGTCTTTGGCTGTGTGGGCTTTCGCCCCGCACAAAAAAAAGGCATCTCGCCGTGTCGTTTTAGTTTGTCAGACATTATTTAGGTACGTACACTACTCGTTTCTCGTCGGGGAATATTTCGCTGCGTAGTCTGAGCAAATAACCGTGGTGGTTAGCCGTCGCGTCTTTAAAGCTTTCTTGGACGTCGGAAACGCGGCCGGGATACATCTGTTTGGCCAAGTTGGTGATCTGTGAACCGTCACGAGGGTTTTTGAAAACTACCAGGTAATGCGCGTTCAAACTGATGGTTCTTTGTTCTTTATTATTTCCAAAAAGATTTTGTACAATATAAATCACGCTGATGTTGCGATGATGACTGCCTTTAGTAAATAGTTTAGTGATTCTGTCGTCCGTCTCAGACATCAAATCGTCTATGACCACTAGACGTCGTCTATCTCCCTGCCATTGTTCGATATCCGGAAGACCTTCGTTAAAGATGACGCCCTCCATGTTGTCATACAGAGGTTGCCATTCCCCGTAGCACCAAATAATCTCCTCCGACACCGGGTCGACCATAGCGTTCAAATGTTTTAAAAACTTCTGCACAAATACAGTTTTACCGCTACCGGTAGGTCCGGCTATCAGAGAGGTAAAGGGATGCCTCCACCGCGGGTCCATAACTTATAATGATAGTGTCTGTTTCCAAACAGCTACTTTTATCGATTTGAAAAACTATTCTTAAACTGCTTAACGTTACTAAGAAAAGGACAGTTTACGACGACGCGGATGATGATGATGGCGCCCCAGCCCCACTTTCTCCCTACCATCAAACCACTTTCCTAGGTTTCTGTATCTATCCCCTAAAACGACACCGCGGGCGTGCGTGCGTACGGGCGGGCGGGCGTACCCCTTTGAGCGACACCAACTGCCGAGTTTTCCTAAACCGACTGCTCCAGCAGAATAACCACTAAAGCCTACTGACCAATCAGAACCTTCGCCCACTTATTTACAAAGTCAGATAGTCTGCCAATTATGCCCCTTCTCTTCGACCCTCCACAGTATTACCAGACACCCAGCATTCTGTCGTCCTTTTTTTACTACAGCTCAAACCATCCATGAGCGGTCGACCTTTGATCCCATGATACAGATGATGATGATGATGCCGGCGCCCAAGCTGCCCTTTCTAATATATCCCCGGTCACCACGTCGCCTTCCTAGGTTTTCTTTATCGCAAGTCTAAAACGGCTCCCCTCATACAATCACATATGCAGACACCCACATAAACCCGCACCAACTCTATTAGTCGCCCTGTCGCCCCGGGTCCCCTGCCCTACCTGCCCCCCGCTGCTCACCTAAATAGTGTTCCTGACCTCACCATTTAAATAACGCCACCTGTCACCTGCAGTTATGAAGATAATAATGCCTACAAAGTATCGATTTCCTATACCTTTCCATAAACCAAGCACGCGTGCCGTCATCAGCCGCCCGATCGATATTTACTAAGGATATATAAAGCCGCCAGAACAGACCAAGCTGATTTGGCCGCCATCTTTTACAAAGAATAAAGAAGGCGGCTTAATCGAAATGCGCGTCGTATTACCGCCTATTACTACTGTGGTAGTAAAGAAAAAAGATGGATCACTACGTTTGTGTGTCGATTACAGAAAACTAAATCAAATTACATATTTAGAAACTGAGCCCATACCTTCTTCAGATGAAATCATACAAGAGATACAACTTAAATTTTTTTTTCAAAAATTGACCTTTCAAAAGGTTATTGGCAAATACCACTAACACAAGAAGCTGTGAAATAAACTAGCTTTCAAACTCCAATTGAACTAAAACAATGGCTTCGCTTACCATTCTGTTTAATAAATGCTCCGAAAATTTTCACAAAATTTTTTAGGAAACTGTTACATGCAATCCCTTACGTCACAGCATCTATGGATGACATTTGTATACACACTAAAACATTACATGACTATTGCATTACCCTAGAAAAAGTCCTATCAAGAATAAACGATGCTAAATTGACAGTGAACCCACTAAAAAGTGAAATTTGATAGAACAAAATTGATTACTTAGGACATGTTGTTATCTGCGAAGGTTTTGTTCAGACAGATGAAAAATGTATCTCTAAAATTTTGAAGATCCAAAAACCTAAAACTAAAAAGCAACTCCATTCTTTACTAGGGTTGACAAACTATTACGGTAAACTCCTCTCAAATTTAGGAGCTTTAATATCACCACTATCAGACCTTTTAAAGAAACAGCCCAGTGTCATGGTTTTGTCTTCTTCTTCTTCTTCTTCGATCCTTCTGTCAGAAAACTTATATCAGGAGGCCGGTAGCCTTTATGAAAGCTATCATGCAATCCATATCCTCTTGTGTACCATACAGTTTTGTCTTCAGTGTGGTTGGAACAGGCCAGATTGCGTCTCTGTTGTCAGCATACAGTTGAGAGTGTTGGAGCACATGCTCAGCATTTTCGGGTGCCACGCTGCAGGGCACGTCTCCGTATTTCCTACACCAAAAAATTTGAACATATGTTGACGAAATCTGTTGTGCCCTGTCCTTAGTCTGAATATAATACACTGTCCCTCTCTAGAGAGGCGATGAAGTGAGTCTTGGGGAGAAAATCTGGTGTGGGTATCCAGCCACGGTTTTGTCATCCCACTGATACCAGGTTGCAGCCCAGTGTCATGGTTTTGTCATCCCACTGATACAAGGTTGTAGCCCAGAGTCATGGTTTTGTCATCCCACTGATACCAGGTTGTAGCCCAGCGTCATAGTTTTGTCATCCCACTGATACAAGGTTGTAGCCCAGTGTCATGGTTTTGTCATCCCACTGATACCAGGTTGTAGCCCAGTGTCATGGTTTTGTCATTCCACTGATACCAGGTTGCAGCCCAGAGTCATGGTTTTGTCATCCCACTGATACAAGGTTGTAGCCCAGAGTCATGGTTTTGTCATCCCACTGATACCAGGTTGTAGCCCAGTGTCATGGTTTTGTCATCCCACTGATACCAGGTTGTAGCCCAGTGTCATGGTTTTGTCATCCCACTGATACCAGGTTGTAGCTCAGTGTCATGGTTTTGTCATCCCACTGATACCAGGTTGTAGCTCAGTGTCATGGTTTTGTCATCCCACTGATACCAGGTTGTAGCCCAGTATCATAGTTTTTTTTTTTTTTTTTGTATTTGGCTTGTCCTTCTCTAATGGTGTGGTGTACAATGAGGTTAAAATATGGCAGCAAGCATCTCAAGTTAAGAAACAAATAATTCAACATATCATTATTTTTGTGTGTGGGAGAAGTTTTGGTTTTCAAGCAACTTGTGAACAACCTTTAGGTAGGAATTCAGTTCCAGAACCGAGGTTCTGTTTCACCAACTGCTATGATAATTTATAACATCGTTTTGTGTGCTGAGTATGAGCACTGAATTGTTGATTATGTCATCTTTACTACAGTCTCTGCAACACGTGTGTGTGTGTGTGTGCTCCTCACACAACAGTCAACTGTCCATCACGTGACAGCTACAGGTAACAGCCTCTAGTGCTGAAACCATGTGTGTGTGTGCACAACCATGTGTGTGTGTGCTCTACCATGTGTGCACAACCATGTGTGTACACAACCAAATTTGTCATGTGTCTGTGTGCATAACCATGTGTGTGTGCAAAACCATGTGTGTGTGCACAACCATGTGTGTGCACAACTATGTCTGTGCACAACCATGTATCTGTGTGCACAACCATGTGTATGTGTGCACAACAATGTGTGTGTGCGCACAACCATGTGTCTGTGTGCACAACCATGTGTGTGCACAACCATGTGTCTGTGTGCACAACCATTTTTATGTGTGCACAACCATGTGTCGGTGTGCACAACCATGTGTCTGTGTACACAACAATGTCTGTGCACAACCATGTGTCTGTGCACAACCATGTGTCTGTGTGCACAACCATGTGTCTGTGTGCACAACCATGTGTCTGTGTGCACAACCATGTGTCTGTGTGCACAACCATGTGTCTGTGTGCACAACCATGTGTCTGTGTACACAACAATGTCTGTGCACAACCATGTGTGTGTGCACAACCATTTGTCTGTGTGCACAACCATGTGTGTACACAACCACATTTGTCATGTGTCTGTGTGCACAACCATGTGTATGTGTGCACAACCATGTGTGTGTGCACAACCATGTGTCCGTGTGCACAACCATGTGTCTGTGCAAAACCATGCATCTGTGTGCACAACCATGTGTATGTGTGCACAACCTTGTGTGTGTGCACAACGATTGTGTCTGTGTGCACAACCATGTGTTTGTGTGCACAACCATGTGTGTGTGCACAACCATGTGTCTGTGTGCCCAACCATGTGTTTGTGTGTACAACTAGGTGTCTGTGTGCACAACCATGTGTTTGTGCACAACCATGTATCTGTGTGTACAACCATGTGTGTGTGCACAACCATGTGTCTGTGTGCACAACTATGTGTCTGTGCACAACTATGTGTCTGTGAACACAACCATGTCTGCACAACTATTTGTATGTGTGCACAACAATGTGACTGTATGCACAACCATGTGTCTGTGTGCACAACCATGTGTCTGTGTGCACAACCATGTGTCTGTGCACAACCATGTATCTGTGTGTACAACCATGTGTGTGTGTGCACAACAATGTGTCTGAGTGCACAACTATGTGTCTGTGCACAACTATGTGTCTGTGAACACAACCATGTCTGTGCACAACTATTTGTATGTGTGCACAACAATGTGACTGTATGCACAACAATGTGTCTGTAGGCACAACCATGTGTCTGTGTGCACAACTATCTGTGTGTGTGTTAACAACCATGTGTGTGTGTGCACAAACATCTGTGTGCAGAACCATGTCTGTGTGCAAACAATCTGTGTGCACAACCATGTGGCTGTGTGCACAACCATGTGTGCATGCACAACCATGTATGTGCACAACCATGTGTGTGTGCACAAGCATGTATCTGTGTGCACAACCATGTATCTGTGTGCACAACCATGTGTGTGGGTGCATAACCATGTGTCTGTGTGGACAAACATGTGTTCACAAATCCAAGGAATACATAGGCAAAGAACAAAAACAAATACCTAAATTGTTAAAAAGTACAAATGTTGTAGTAACGAAATGAAGCATTTACCCACTTTTATATAAGGATGTTTTTTAACCCAGATTTCTAAATTTAAACCCAATGCGTTACATAAAAAAAAAAAAGAAACATATCTGGGGGGTAAAAACCCATCATTGGCAGCCCTGCTGCTGGCTGCTGGCCGGACGGAAGTCCTCTCACTGTAGGTGACTACAAAACATGGAGCGCTAACTCCGGGTTTATCGGCTGGGTCCAGATTCGACATCACAACATTCAGGACAAACCTATGTTAGCTCAGTCCTCCTCCTCAGCAGCCGGTGAACAGTCTCCAGACCGTTGTCAGCTTGTTAGCTAACTAGTCCTTCTACCTTTCACATGAGTTTCAAGTGGCGGCCTAAGTTCACAGAAGCTCGCCCGACATCACTCTCCTGGTACTTTAAACTTAGTTTAGATGTTAGTCACATTTTGTACATTATTTTTTTTTTTGTTACATAATGCAACAAGCATAATTGGACAACACTCTGAATATTTAATGCAACGACAGCTTATTCGAGTCTTTGCGTCAATTCTATCCCAGATATTCATTTTTGCCTCATTTTAAAGGTGAATTATGCAGATTAATAAAAATTTAAATACTTCTCAGCACTAAAGTTATCACTCTGACTCTGCCCCATCCCCTCTCTATCTATCTGTCTTTCTTTCTATCTAACAGTTGTTGCTCTAAGTCTAAGTAATTACTTTTTTGTAAGTTATTGCTCTCTCTCTCTCTCTCTGTTTTTGCTCTAAGCTACCTCTGTCTCTAAGTTGTTGCTCTATGTTTTTGCCTTCTCTCAAGTTACAAGTTACTGCTCCCTTCGTAAGTTGTTGCTCTATGTTTTTGCCTTCTCTCAAGTTACAAGTTACTGCTCCCTTCGTAAGTTGTTGCTCTATGTTTTTGCTTTCTCTCAAGTTACAAGTTACTGCTCCCTTCGTAAGTTGTTGCTCTATGTTTTTGCCTTCTCTCAAGTTACAAGTTACTGCTCCCTTCGTAAGTTGTTGCTCTATGTTTTTGCTTTCTCTCAAGTTGCTTCTCTATTTAAGCTACCTTTCTCTCTCACTTGTGAGACAGGCCTGCGTGTCCAATGTGTGACCTTTTGAAAATAAAGTTTGTTCGTTTACTTAATTTAACTAAACTATTGCACATCTGTCTAGGTGCCCTTCCATGTTCAGGTCAGACAGACATAGGCAGACAGTAGACATTGGCTCTACAGATTCCGTTCTCTCTTCCACAGTTGACATTGGTACTCCGAGAAAATTGTTACTCTTTTGACAAGCTGCACGAGCATGGATGAGTTTCATGCAATAACAGATATAAAACAGGAGTTGAAATGTGAGGTGAGTTCATTAGAGCACCCAAAACGTCTTTAGTGAAGTGACTTTTATATTTATTTGAGTACATTTGAATCACCATACAGTGTCCATTACAGTGTCCCTATATGAGAACAAACTGAACACTGATTTCAGGTGCCTCACTCTGCTATAGAAATTAAGCTAACCAAATACCTGTTTAAGCTGTCCCACGCTGTTAAACAATGCTATAGAACTGAGCAATGTTCTAGGTGTCCCATTCTGTTACAAACAGTGCTATAGAACTGAGCTATGTTCTAGGTGCCCCATTCTGTTACAAACAGTGCTATAGAACAGAGCAATGTTCTAGGTGCCCCATTCTGTTACAAACAGTGCTATAGAACAGAGCAATGTTCTAGGTGCCCCATTCTGTTACAAACAGTGCTATAGAACAGAGCACTGTTCTAGGTGTCCCACTATGGGGTGTGCTTCTATGGCATGATGTATGTTTCAGAATCCTAGCAATGTTAAAAGCATTCCCGTTCATGGATGAAATAATCCAGTTGAAATCAAACTCCCATGTGAGTTCATTTTCCTTTGTATTATTTCATTGAAAAAAAAAATTTTTTTTTAGTAAATGTTAAATTAATACTTTGAGTTCCTCAAAACAACTATTACATGTTATTCACAAGCAGCGTGTTTGTTAAAACATCAATGATGTTTGTTAAATTCTTCCTTCTGTCTTTTTGACAAGATTAAAGGAAACAGTAGAAGATATGAGCCTTGGTAAAGAGAATGGGCTAGTTTAAGATGGCAGGGGTACGATAAATTTTGTAATAGGAATAGTAATAGACCCACTAATAAAAGTTTAAAAAAAAACAAATTCGACGAAAGGGGCAGGAAGGAGGGAGACGAAACATACTAGGATGTCCTTGAGGAAACAGAAAACTATAAAGTGATTAGAGAATTTTGATATGTATGGCTCAGCAACATAGCTCAGTCAGTACAGACCTCATCAGAAACATGGCTCGGTCGGGAAAGACCTCATCAGAAACATGGTTCAGTCAGGACAGAGGTCATCAGAAACATGACTCCAGGAAGGACCTCATCAGAAACATGACTCGGTCGAGAAAGACCTCATCAGACACATGGCCCAGTCGGGACAGACCTCATCAGAAACATTGCTCAGTCAAGATAGACCTCATCAGAAACATGACTCCAGGACAGACCTCATCAGAAACATGACTCCAGGACAGACCTCATCAGAAACATGGCCCATTCAAGAGAGATCATCAGAAACATGGCCCAGTCAAGAGAGACCTCATCAGAAACATGGCCCAGTCAAGAGAGACCCCATCAGAAACATGACTTCAGGATAGACCTCATCAGAAACATGACTCCAGGATAGACCTCATCAGAAACATGGCCCAGTCAAGAGAGACCTCATCAGAAACATGGCTCAGTCAAGACAGACCTCATCAGAAACATGGCCCAGTCAAGAGAGACCTCATCAGAAACATGGCCCAGTCAAGAGAGACCTCATCAGAAACATGGCCCAGTCAATATAGACCTCATCAGAAACATGACCCTAGGACAGACCTCATCAGAAACATGACTCCAGGACAGACCTCATCAGAAACATGACTCCAGGATAGACCTCATCAGAAACATGGCCCAGTTAAGACAGACCTCATCAGAAACATGGCTCAGTCAAGACAGACCTCATCAGAAACATGGCCCAGTCAAGAGAGACCTCATCAGAAACATGGCCCAGTCAAGAGAGACCTCATCAGAAACATGGCCCAGTCAAGAGAGACCTCATCAGAAACATGGCCCAGTCAAGAGAGACCTCATCAGAAACATGGCTCAGTCAAGACAGACCTCATCAGAAACATGGCCCAGTCAAGAGAGACCTCATCAGAAACATGGCCCAGTCAAGAGAGACCTCATCAGAAACATGGCCCAGTCAAGAGAGACCTTATCAGAAACATGGCCCAGTCAAGAGAGACCTCATCAGAAACATGGCCCAGTCAAGACAGACCTCATCAGAAACATGGCCCAGTCAAGACAGACCTCATCAGAAACATGACTTCAGGATAGACCTCATCAGAAACATGACCCAGTCAAGAGAGACCTCATCAGAAACATGGCCCAGTCAAGACAGACCTCATCAGAAACATGGCCCAGTCAAGACAGACCTCATCAGAAACATGACTTCAGGATAGACCTCATCAGAAACATGGCCCAGTCAAGAGAGACCTCATCAGAAACATGGCCCAGTCAAGAGAGACCTCATCAGAAACATGGCCCAGTCAATATAGACCTCATCAGAAACATGACCCTAGGACAGACCTCATCAGAAACATGACTCCAGGACAGACCTCATCAGAAACATGACTCCAGGATAGACCTCATCAGAAACATGGCCCAGTTAAGACAGACCTCATCAGAAACATGGCTCAGTCAAGACAGACCTCATCAGAAACATGGCCCAGTCAAGACAGACCTCATCAGAAACATGGCCCAGTCAAGACAGACCTCATCAGAAACATGGCCCGGTCGGGACAGACCTCATCAGAAACACGGCCCAGTCAAGACAGACCTCATCAGAAACATGGCCCAGTCAAGAGAGGGGGTGAGGCAGGGGTGCATTCTCTCACCAGACCTTTTCAATATATACGCAGAAAATATAATGACAAATGTAAAAAATGACCAGACTTGTGACAGTTATGATCGGCTCATAATTGGTGGCAACCCTATTCCGGAAGTCCGCTACGCAAATGACACAGTCCTCCTTTTGAAGTGTAAAGGGAATAGAAAATTTAATATTCTCTGTCCAAAAGCACAGTGAAGATCAAAAGCTGTTCTTGAATTTAAAGAAAACGAAAATAATGTCCACAGATAAAACTGGCTGTCACCAAAAATTAACAGTAAATGATGAAGAAATTGAAAATGTCACAAACTTTGAATATCTAGGCTCTATAATACACAACAATGGAGACTGTTCGACATAAATTAAAAGGAGGATGGCCAAAGCAATGCAAAGATTAAACAGCCCTAAAAGTCTATGGTTAAGCACCAGCAAGGAGATCAAAATTAGAATTTTGAGAGCATGCATCTTCTCTGTGGCTACATACAGATGCGAGTCGTGGACCATCTCTCAGTCCTTAAGAAAGAGAATAGGGGCTTTTGAGCTGAAATATTATAGAAAAATTCCCAGAATATCTTGGACAAAGAAGGTGAGAAATATTGACATCTTAAAAGATCTGAACATCAAGGAAGATTGGCTAATAAACAGCATCCATTCTCGAAAGCTGAAATATTTTGGTCATATCAAGCGCCAAGACGGATTGAAAAAAATATAGCAAAAGGCATGGTACCAGGAAGGAGGGGCAGGGTCCGACCGACACGAAGATGGGCACAGGATATAAGTGACTCCTTGAGTGTGAAAGTACATGAGGCGGTAGAACTGGCGAGAGACCGAGTTTCTTTCAGGCAGACTGTGATGAGAGTGACGTTCTGCAAAGGACCTGCAACATGATGATGATGATTTTAACCTCAGTGTGTTTGTGTGTGTGTATGTGTGCTTGTGTTTGTGTGTGTGTGCATGTGATGAGCCCAGTGGAGATTAAATGACATGACCCCAAGGTCAGCAGACAGGTCAGCTGACCACCAGGCTACTCAGGCATAGTGCAACATGTGCAGGATAGGATAATCGTTGGGATGGCAAAATATAGCTAGAAGTAATCAAATGTGAATATTGTATTACTTTTACCATTGTGAAACCTCCATTAGCTGAGTGTTCTGGCTTTAACATTCTATGGCAGTAGCATGGCTAAAGTCTAGACAAGGGAAGGGCGGGGTGTACAGTAAATGCCTGCACAGTGGTGTCATACATATGAAATACAGCCATGTTATCTGACCATTGGAAATGATTGTTCTTGTAATAGTTCACCAAGACTTATGTAAATACAGACACAAACTGCCATCAATCGTCAACTCTTCTGCCATTGTACTTTCAGAACTCACAGAATGTGGACAGGAAGTGGACATTCCACTGTGAACAGATCAAACTAGAACCATGTCTGGATGTGAGTGCCTGTTTGTCTGCAGAAAATATCACTGGAGTAAAAAAAAATTTCATCAGCAAACAGCATTGAAATCATGTTTATAAGATTACGTGCTTGTGCTGTTCTGTTTCTCACATTGCAGGCAACTTTCTCTGTTAGTTGTGGGGGGGGGGGGGGGGGGACCAAATATTTTTACAAAATGTCAGTTCATTTATGTGTCTGTCTGTCTGGGTCTCACTTACTGCTCAGATCACACTCAAGTCAGCTAGGCACATATTGTATTCTATGTCATGTAGTCCACTTTTGTATGTTGTTAGTTGTCATAGACCAACCCACAGGCTGGGATTTCATATATTCAAGGTTAATAACAATTATGTTTTACCCACTCACCAACGGGCTGTGGTGTCATATAGTCAAGGTTTGTAAGATTTATGTTTTACCCACTCACCCACAGGCTGTGGTGTCATATAGTCAAGGTTTGTAAGATTTATGTTTTACCCACTCACCCACAGGCTGTGGTGTCATATAGTCAAGGTTTGTAAGATTTATGTTTTACCCACTCACCCACAGGCTGTGGTGTCATATAGTCAAGGTTTGTAAGATTTATGTTTTACCCACTCACCCACAGGCTGTGGTGTCATATAGTCAAGGTTTGTTATATATTTTACCCACTCACCCACAGGCTGTGGTGTCATATAGTCAAGGTTTGTAAGATATATGTTTTACCCACTCACCCACAGGCTGTGGTGTCATATAGTCAAGGTTTGTAAGATATATGTTTTACCCACCCACCCACAGGCTGTGGTGTCATATAGTCAAGGTTTGTAAGATTTATGTTTTACCCACTAACCAACAGACTGTGGTGTCATATAGTCAAGGTTTATCAGATTTATGTTTTACCCACTCACCCTCAGGCTGTGGTGTCATATAGTCAAGGTTTATCAGATTTATGTTTTACCCACTCACCCTCAGGCTGTGGTGTCATATAGTCAAGGTTTATCAGATATATATTTTACCCACTCACCCTCAGGCTGGTGATAACAGCGAAGATCAGAACTGTGCTGCCTGGAGGAATGCCAGCGTGGATACAACCGATGTACAACACGGGGATTGGAAACTACCCGATTTGTGTGGAGCCAAGCAAGGTAATGATAATATGTCACCTGGGGATAGTTCATCATCACCATGTGCCGTGCTGATAAGCATGGGCTGCTATTTTTCATTATCCTACAATGATCAACAGAATCACAGATGGGGTCATTGTTCTTATATTGCCCATAAACTAGCATGTTGTAAAAGTCAACTAATTGGGGGTATGTTATGCATTCCCAATGTTTTGTTATGTTGTATATTCCCAATGTTTTGTTATGTTGTATATTCCCAATGTTTTGTTATGTTGTATATTCCCAATGTTTTGTTATGTTGTATATTCCCAATGTTTTGTTATGTTGTATATTCCCAATGTTTTGTTATGTTGTATATTCCCAATGTTTTGTTATGTTGTATATTCCCAATGTTTTGTTATGTTGTATATTCCCAATGTTTTGTTATGTTGTATATTCCCAATGTTTTGTTATGTTGTATATTCCCAATGTTTTGTTATGCTTTATGTTCACAAATCTTCTGTTGTATTTTAAATTCCATGTGTTACATTCCTAGTGTTTTATTATGTTTTACATTCCCAGTGTTTTGTTGTGTTTTACATTTCCAGTGTTTTGTTGTTTTACATTCTCATTTATTGTTTTTTTTTTTTTTACATTTCCAGTGTTTGTTAATGTTTTATATTCTCATTTATTTATTGTGTTTTACATTCCCAGTGTTTTGTCGTGTTTTACATTCCCAGTGTTTTGTTGTGTTTTACATTTCCAGTGTTTTGTTGTTTTACATTCTCATTTATTGTTCTTTCTACATTCCCAGTGTTTGATTATATTTTACATTCTCACTTATTTATTGTGTTTCACATTCCCAGTGTTTGATTATATTTTACATTCCCAGTGTTTGATTATGTTTTACATTCCCAGTATTTGATTATGTTTTACATTCCCAGTATTTGATTATGTTTCACATTCCCAGTATTTGATTATGTTTTACATTCCCAGTATTTGATTATGTTTCACATTCCCAGTGTTTGATTATGTTTTACATTCCCAGTGTTTGATTATGTTTTACATTCCCAGTATTTGATTATGTTTCACATTCCCAGTGTTTGATTATGTTTTACATTCCCAGTATTTGATTATGTTTTACATTCCCAGTATTTGATTATGTTTCACATTCCCAGTGTTTGATTATGTTTTACATTCCCAGTATTTGATTATGTTTCACATTCCCAGTGTTTGATTATGTTTTACATTCCCAGTGTTTGATTATGTTTCACATTCCCAGTGTTTGATTATGTTTTACATTCCCAGTGTTTGATTATATTTTACATTCCCAGTGTTTGATTATGTTTTACATTTCCAGTATTTGATTATGTTTTACATTCCCAGTATTTGATTATGTTTCACATTCCCAGTGTTTGATTATGTTTTACATTCCCAGTGTTTGATTATATTTTACATTCCCAGTGTTTGATTATGTTTTACATTTCCAGTATTTGATTATGTTTCACATTCCAAATATGTGATTATGTTTTACATTCCCAGTGTTTGATTATGTATTACATTCCGAGTATTTGATTATATTTTACATTCCCAGTGTTTGATTATGTTTTACATTCCAAATATGTGATTATGTTTTACATTCCCAGTGTTTGATTATGTTTTACATTCCCAGTGTTTGATTATCTTTTACATTCCCAGTATTTTTATTGTTTCACAGATGTTTTCTCTCATGATGTGAAGATGATGAACCAGAAGGAACCAGCCAAGCCTAAAGAAGTGGCACGTGATAGTTGTAGTGATGAGACAAGAACAAGAGAACAAAGTGATCCATGTGTGGTTGTTGGTGTCTGTAACAACAACATTCCAGAAATGTTTGAGAGACCAGGCCTGTGTAATGTAAAGGTGCTCTGTGGGAACAAGTGTGATGAAATATTTTCTCTTAAAGAGAAGAGTTCTGAACTTTCTGAGACAGATAAAAGAAATCAGCAGGAACTGGAACCAGAAGAGAGGAGACTGAAGTGTAGCTCTTCTGTACTGAGTTCTGCAAACAATAGAAGTGAGAAGCAACGTAGTCTAAGAGATAACTGCCTGAAAACAGAAGCAAATAATCATATTGTTGAAAAAACATACATATGTGATATTTGTAATATAGAATTCACATTACGCTGGAGTCTTGAAAGACATAATAACAATATACACTCAGGGAAGAAACGTTACAAGTGTGATGATTGCAACATAGAGTTTATACGGTTCTGTAATCTGAAATTGCACATCATAAGACACACTGGGGAGAAATTTTGCAGATGTGATCTTTGTAATGCTACTTTTATGTGCCTCACAGATCTTAGAAGACATATTAGTGTACACACAGGAGAGAAACCTTACAAGTGTGATGTCTGTGAGAAAATATTTTGGACCAGAAGTAGACTGAAAGAACATACAAGAGTACACACAGGAGAGAAACCTTACATGTGTGATGTTTGTGGAATAAGTTTTTCACATTTAAGTAGTTTAAATAAACATAAACATACACATCCAGGTGGATATACTGGAAATACACTGCTGCAGTGTGATTTTTGTGATAGACAATTTACAACAATCTATTATCTTAAAAGACATAGACTCATACATACAGGAGAGACTCCATACAAGTGTAATGTTTGTGGTTCTGGTTTTAGGCGAAATTGTCATTTGAAGCTACACATGAGAAGACATACAGGAGAAATACTTCACAAGTGTGATGTTTGTCATATAGGATGTGCAGACAATCATGCTCTCATAGTCCATAAGAGAATACATACAGGGAAGACTCCATACAAGTGTGATATATGTGGTTCAGGTTTTAGACAAAATTGTCATTTGAAGCTGCACATAAGACGACACACAGGAGCAACACTTCACAAGAATGACGCTTGTAACACAAGATCAATAGACAACTCTGCTCTCAAGGCTGAGGAGAGACCTCATACAGGGCACCCATCTTATGAGTGTGACATCTGTGGCACTGAGTTTTCTCACAGTTATAATCTAACCAAACACAAGAGACAGCAGCATGCAGTGGGACAGTCTTACACTTGTGATTTTTGTGGGGCCAGTTTTCCAGCAAAATATAGTTTAGCTATACATCAGAGACTACACACAGGAGAGAAGCCTTACAAGTGTGAGGTCTGTGGTTTCGGGTTTAGAGTCAGGAGCGTTCTCAACAAACACAAACGGTTACATACCAGACAGAAATATAAATGTGACCTGTGTAATCTAGACTGTCTACGCATCCCTGATTTAGAAAACCACATGTGTGTACACACTGGACAGAAGCCACACAAATGTGATGTTTGTAGCAAGGGGTTTTCACAAGAGAGACATCTTGAGCTTCATAGAAAGTCACACAAAGAGAGAAAGATCTACAATTGTGATGTCTGCGATGTAGAATACAGACTGTTTTGTAATCTGAAATCACACATGAGAATACACACAGGAGAAAGACCTTATACATGTGCTGTTTGTGGGGCCACATTTATGCTGGGTATTAGTCTGAACAGACATATGTTAATGCATTCAGAGGCACGACCTTACAAGTGTGATAGTTGTAGAGCAGAATTTAAACAACCTTGCAGTCTGGTAATGCATAAGAAAATACATTTAAGTAAATAATCATCACACGTCTGAATAATGCTTGCATGTGAGAGTTAAGCATTCCAATTTTCACTACATCACCTAGAACACAATTTCGTGACTGCATTTACAAACACAATAAATGTGAAGTTATTCAACATGATTTGTTTTGACAGAAAATGTCTTCCGTCTCGTTGCCATGTCAAATGTCAGTGTTGGTGCTTGTGATGCTGCAGTAAGGTTTGTGAGAGACCCCAGCGTTATCAGAGCACTAGAGATTGGAAGTGACCACTATCTGGTCACAATAAAGAGAAGAACTGCTCCAACAAAGCAACACAGACTAGAGATTGGAAGTGACCACTATCTGGTCACAATAAAGAGAAGAAATGCTCCAACAAAGCAACACAGACTAGAGATTGGAAGTGACCACTATCTGGTCACAATAAAGAGAAGAACTGCTCCAACAAAGCAACACAGACTAGAGATTGGAAGTGACCACTATCTGGTCACAATAAAGAGAAGAACTGCTCCAACAAAGCAACACAGACAACCAAGCAGCCAAGAAGGGATGAGAAGTAAGGCATATAAACTAGAGCTGTACCGAATATTCGCTTCGGGCCGAATAGTGGACCCAATAACTATTCAGTATTCGGCCGAATAGTTGCGGTCGGGCCAAATACAAATAGTGGTTACCTTACACCCGTTTCTGGACTGGTGGGAAAAAAAACATCAAGATTTCCCACCTTGGTTCATACTGTCAAGTGTTATCTTTGTGCACCATCTACAAGCGTACCAAGTGAACGTCTTTTTTTTGTTCTTGTTGGGGGGTTGTTACCCCTTTATTTCCATCTTGTATGTGTTGCGAGTATAGTGTTTTTAGGTGTGTTGCTGTAGAAACAAAATGCAACACTAAAAAATTTAAGAGGGGCAGAAAAGTAAAGACAAATGCCGCCATCTTGCTGGAACTGGTTATCCGTGTTAAAGTTTTCAAAGTGTCTTCTGATTTGTTGATGCAGAGATGAAATTCCAGCAGGTAGCGTCTGTTGCCGCCATCTTGCTGGAAAGTTTAGAATGTTATTTTTGTTTTGAATTTGTCTTGAAGTTGGTGTTGGTTTGAGTGTAATAGGCAATGAAAAAGCTGACATAGCAGCCAAAAAGGGAGCAAAATGTGATGTTTTAGTAGATGTAGGACTCGGAAAAACTGAAAGGACAAGCATAATCAAATGACATATAATCAAAATGTGGAAACTACAATGGCAAGGGAGCAATAATGGCAGAGATGCCTACAACAACCTTAAAGAGCCCAGCCTCAACACACAGGTACGGGACAAACTGAAAATCCCAGCTAATAAACTACTATGGAGAGGTAGGTTAGGGTGGCATCCAGAGAAATTTACATCTCCACTATGTCTGGACTGCTTTCAAGATAATACAATAGAGCATTATATAATAAACTGCACTAAATATAAATTGGAGAGGAAACCCATTGAGGAGTATTTTCTAAAACGCAAACAACAAATTACTGCAAGCAAATGTTTAAAGGTAGATAGCAATAAAGACATCCAAAAACTGGTTAATACCTTATTAAAACAAATCAAAACTAAAAAAGACCAGATTAAGGATTTACTCAGTACAACAGAAGGAACTGATGAGATGGTAACCCCGGACACCCTAGAGTCAGAGAGATAGTGTAAGTATGATGAGTGCATAGATGTGAACATGAATAAATACACAAGGATGAGTGCGTGTAGTATGAATGCATTTGTGTAAAGGATGAATATATAAGACACAGTGTATGTAGGCGGATGGTAAGGAATCACGTATGGACAGAACAGTGGGAATATAGCTGTGCGAAAGGTACATATGAATGAGTACATGGATTTAAAATGTATTACTGTATGTATGTATATGTGGGTATGAGTGTGCATGTGTGTATATTTATGGGAGCGTGTATATTTATATATTTGTGTGTGTATGAATGACAGTGCACTCAAAGAAACCATAAACTGTGTTGCTGTATGTCTGTTAATTAATGAGAACAAACGGAATGAAGGGTGTACGCAGCAAGAACGTCATCAACACACACCATCCACCAAAACATGATAAGACAGTACCGGACAGGTCACATACCAGTAACGGGACATAACTTAAAAGTGACACGACCAGACGAAATTACAGACAAAGCGACACAACACGCATAAGACATGGAAGAGTGAATATCACTACGTGTGGATGTACTCGTTTTTTATGAATGTAAGTACAGGTATTGGTAGACGCATATGAAAGAGTTTGCGTGTGCACGTAATGTCAATTAGGTATGCATACACGGATAAGTATGAAAGGACGTGCAAATATTTAGTATTGTCTGCATGTATGAGTACTCGAGTGCATGTACGCATACACCTAGTTGGGTGCGTCCATATACTCCGGGGATTCATACACAAAACCAACCCACTCCACAGCATGCATACAACATGCACATGGCCGACAGGACTCATAACAAAATATGACTGACAGCAAATAGGGAAAACAAGTGACTCGATAATGACAGGACTAGAACGCATAACCACCAATACCACCCCATCACTGGGATGATAGCAAAGGTTGGTAACGTGATACACATAGTCCCGGCAACGATGAGAAATGACTGAATGGCCTCCCGCCCCCTTTTCCCTAACTCTCTCGGATGCACTATGAGTTTAACCCCTCAACCCATTCCCACAGAGAGCACTTGAGTTCGTTGCCCAACATGCCACAGCAATTCTCATCGCCGAACATTTGGATCTCAAAGCGTGAGCTGGATGGTCCGGTTATATGGTATTTACGTACACCGGAGCTTAGCTATCAACACAACCTGATCAAATAACAACAAATGACGACTGGACCCGCTTAAGACTCCACATAAACTCTCACACACATATCCATTACATGACTAACCCGTTCATATTACGGGAAGACAACTATAAGACCACTATGGTCACACGCGGAAAATTTTCACATTTCGGAACTATTCAAATTCAAAAACTGTTTTCAGTACTTTTTGGCAAAATTAAAATACTCAAAATTTTAAAACAATAAATGGTGGCCGAAAGGACGTTGTGTATGGAAGCTCGCTCTCCTTCGAGAAGCGCCTAGCCTGATCAAAGGGAGACAAACAGGAAACACCAAGAAAGAAGAAGGAAGACATGCACCAGTGACAACAGGACGAGCGGTTTGATTCGGATGGAAGCATCAAGCCCAGAAATGGCACAAACACTAGTATTCAGTCACGAAAGTGACGCAAATAACCCAGACCACAAATATAGGCGGAGACTGTTACTAGAAGATGAGACCAGTCTGTATATCAGAGCTGGCATTTGCAGACGATGTGGCCCTAATAGCTAAATCAGAGACACACCTTCAGTCCAACTTACTTTAAGAAAAGGGTGATGACCATCATTGTCTCCAAAACTAAACCAGTAGCTCACCACCCAGAGGAGCGGCAGTAACCTGTCCCTTGTGGAAAAACTGACACAGACTGCTGTCTCAGCATATCCGCTAGCACATACACTCATTAAAAGCATAAGGCAGCCATCAGAGGGGCTAACACAAACAGTCCGATCAGAGCAATGCAAGCCACTCTACGTGTAGGACGCATGCTGAAGTGTCCGAAGCATGCTGTGCGAGTATGTTACAATGACCATGTGTTGGGTTGTGCTGCTCTCAAGCCACTCTACGTGTAGGACGCTAGTTGCTGTGCGAGTACGTTACAATGACCACATGTTGGGTTGTGCTGCTCTCAAGCCACTCTACGTGTAGGACGCTAGTTGCTGTGCGAGTACGTTACAATGACCACATGTTGGGTTGTGCTGCTCTCAAGCCATCAGTGACTGCCTCCACCTCCATTCTCATACTGGATGTTGTGACGTTATACGCAAGGCTCTCTGTTATCAGACAGTGAACATCAACCTTTGCAATCAAACTCCACCCACTCATTTTGCCTGTCACTACACACCCATCTGTGTATATCGGCGTGTGTTTTCTTTAATCAGCTATTACACCACCAACTCTGTTTCACCAGCTTTCCATTCCCAGCACCCTCTGCAGGTCTGTTTTGCTGGGTGGCATTGTAACCCATTCTTCACCACGCACTATCTGAAACAGAGTCATCCTAAAAAGACTGCGTATGTAATGGGGGATATCTTCACCCTGGTTGGGGGAAAGCCCCAAGCTAACAACAATACCAAGAGAAGCCAGATACTAGGATTAACCGAGGTTTTCAAGATAGCGGACGACCACAAATTATCACGTGGAACCCAAGAATGACCACAGGTCACCACATGGAACCCAAGAACAGTCACGTGGAATGAACACTGGGTATAATTTCAGACCCCAGTCTGGTCAAGTTAGGATGTGTTATGTGTTGACCATCAGAGCGAGAGGACGTGAGAGTGTTCTGGAGAATGAGAACGTGAAACTGAGTATTGCGAAAGGAAGACCAGACTACAACATCCATCGAAGCCAAGCCAAGTCCAGCCAAGCCAAGTGGTGTAAAGATTGAGGAAATGACCAGATATGTCTGTGCGACGATATGGAAGTGAAGGCGCCGAACTCTGGTCGATGAATGTGTGAGAAGTCAGCGTGTTGGCATCTGAATAATGTGGTGCGTGTAAGCTGTGAATTAAGACAAGGACAGGACAATCTATGTAAGTGATGCGATGTCAATAAACTGTATTGTACTTTAAGTCGGTGTCGGCTTGTCCCAGTTATGTCCTCTTAAGAATGTGTGCTAAGAGCATTCACTAACTAGACACATCATCTCCTCGACAACCAGCCCAAGGTCATCAACTACTGACTGCGAGTAGAAGACCACTGATCGCAGCGTACATTCTCAGTTGCTAGTGGTCTCATGGTTTTTTATGTCAGCTTCGTCTTCTTCTCCTTCTTCTATTCCTGACTCTTTATCTTCTTCACTAACCGTTTGTCCTAGAATTATCTCCAACTCTACATTAAACACTGAATGCACCTCCTCATTGCCCTCTTCTCCCACTATAGCTATCAGATCACACACCCCATCATGTACCTTCTCCCACTATAGCTATCAGATCACACACCCCATCATGCACCTCCTCACTGCCCTCTTCTCCCACTATAGCTATCAGATCACACACCTCATCATGCACCTCCTCATTGCTCTCTTCTCCCTCTATAGCTATCAGATCACACACCCCATCATGCACCTCCTCATTGCTCTCTTCTCCCTCTATAGCTATCAGATCACACACCCCATCATGCACCTCCTCATTGCTCTCTTCTCCCTCTATAGCTATCAGATCACACACCCCATCATGCACCTCCTCCCTATATTGCTATCAGATCACACACCCCAAAATGCACCTCCTCATTGCTCTCTTCTCCCACTATAGCTATCAGATCACACACCCCATCATGCACCTCCTCCCTCTATAGCTATCAGATCACACACCCCATCATGCACCTCCTCCCTCTATAGCTATCAGATCACACACCCCATCATGCACCTCCTCATTGCTCTCTTCTCCCTCTATAGCTATCAGATCACACACCCCATCATGCACCTCTTCTCCCTCTATAGCTATCAGATCACACACCCCATCATGCACCTCCTCATTGCTCTCTTCTCCCACTATAGCTATTAGATCACACACCCCATCATGCACCTTCTCACACTATAGCTATCAGATCACACACCCCATCATACACCTTCTCACACTATAGCTATCAGATCACACACCCCATCATACACCTTCTCACACTATAGCTATCAGATCACACACCCCATCATGTACCTTCTCCCACTATAGCTATCAGATCACACACCCCATCATGCACCTCCTCATTGCCCTCTTCTCCCACTATAGCTATCAGATCACACACCCCATCATACACCTCCTCACACTATAGCTATCAGATCACACACCCTATCATGTACCTTCTCACACTATAGCTATCAGATCACACACCCCATCATGTACCTTCTCACACTATAGCTATCAGATCACACACCCCATCATACACCTTCTCACACTATAGCTATCAGATCGCACACCCCATCATGTACCTTCTCCCTCTATAGCTATCAGATCACACACCCCATCATGCACCTCCTCACACTATAGCTATCAGATCACACACCCCATCATGAACCTCCTCATTGCTCTCTTCTCCCTCTATAGCTATTAGATCACACACCCCATCATACGGCCTCAATTTGTCTTCTTCTTTTTAATTTCTGACACTTTCTTAAACTTTAATTCTTTATAAAAGAAACTAACAATTAAAAATTTATTTCACTATGTTTTCACCTGATATTACAATACGTGTCATTGATTTAACTAAATAAGTGGGTATGTATAAATAAAGTTTCAACTGTTCTACACTTCTCTCCTTGTGTTTATCTATGGCTACTTTTGAGTATTGATTTCCCGTTGGCTTCCTCTACCTTCTACCCTGTGGGTCTGCTCTCCCTCTCTCTGTGTCTCTGTCTGGTCTGAGGGGCCCGGTCACTTGATTATATAGGCACCACTGGCTGGCTTCTAGAGTTTTCCAGCAATGTGTTTTGCACACAGTTATTGCATTCGCAAAATACCAGATTGTCATAAAATGTGGGAAATGTTGACAACAGGATGTTTTCATGTGCTGGAAGACAGGGTCATTTATAATTTAAACGAAACATCCCAAAGTTTCTAGAAGCCAAGGCCAAGGACGCCGTGAATTGATTAAGTAACACTTTCAGCACTGCCTTATTTTGCTATCACTGAATTTTGTGGAAATGTTCTAGAAACAAAGGTGAAGGCTACAATGTGTCTGTTGATCCCTATTTGTTTATTTATGCACAGTTAGTGCAGTTTCCCTGTTACAGAAATCCTCCCTCAACCATAGGACAAAATAGGTCTAGATCCATTGTTTCCTATCTAGACTCTGAACACCCTCAAATTTCAACTCATAAAAGCAAAGGTTAACATTAAAGTGAAACATCAAAGTGAAACATCCATGACAATGGAAATTGAACACTAATTGACAATATTAACTGAAAAAACAAATGTGCCTTACGGGCAAGCATCAGAAAAATGTAATGCCTAAACAATTATGCTCAAAAACTGTTACAAAATATCACTACTTTTATGAATTAATTACCACCAAATGAATATGCCACTAATTTTTGTTGGAGATATGCTTCTGAATTAAATAGTCTCTCGTGCTGATGCCTCGCCCCCCCCCCCCCCTTTCCCAAAATGCTGTTTTCAACAATGGGTTTTCCCACAGTCTAGTTTTTGTTTATCTTAGCTAGGGCTGTCATTACTGCCCTCACAATTTCTGCGTAAATCACTGGTGGCGTAGTGATATCCTCACTTTGCTTTGCCACCGAAGCATCATCGGTTCAAATCTTCTTCGAATAGGATACCATTGCATATATCATTATGAATATTCATGTCCAACGTTTTGTGGGAAACACTGTTGTATATTTAAAAAAAAAAAAGATAAAATAAACAATTACATTGCATAAATTCATACCTCAAAGACGCACTATTACATTATAATCATGATATTATAAGCAACTCATTGTACAAGGTCCGACAATTAAGTGATGAGACTAATTCCATAAAAATTGAAATAATTAACAGATGAAGATATAACCTGCATCTGATTCAAAGTAAGCCCCTTGTGCATTAATACAGCATGTGGCACAATCTAACAAACACTGGAACGACCTCTGTTGTTCTTCTGTCATTTTGGCCCTTAAAGTCGATGTTACAGCCCTTTGGATGTCATCAATATCGTTAAAGAAGCGTCCTTTCAATCGTAACTTTCATTTTGGGAATAGAAAATAATCACAGGGTGACAAATCTGAGGAACAGGGTGGAAGGCTTAGAACACACACTTGTTTTTGGGCCAAAAATTCTTGTTTTTTTCTTGCCAAAATCTTGCACTAAAATGTTATGAATGGTCTCTCTATTAACACCAGATTTATCTGTCATCATCCTCACAGTAAAACAATGATCTTCTTGTATCTTTTCTCTGAATTTTGCAATGAGTTCATCATAACAAACATAAATTTTGCGTCTTTTTTCTCCTTAAGCCCCACAGTTTTCTGTTATTGTGTCTTTTTTCTCCTTAAGCCCCACAGTTTCTTGTTATTGTGTCTTTTTTCTCCTCAAGCTACACAGTTTCTTGTTATTGTGTCTTTTTTCTCCTTAAACCCCACAGTTTCTTGTTATTGTGTCTTTTTCCTCCTTAAACCCCACAGTTTCTTGTTATTGTGTCTTTTTCCTCCTTAAATCCCACAGTTTCTTGTTATTGTGTCTTTTTTCTCATAAAACCCCACAGCTTCCTGTTATTGTGTCTTTTTTCTCCTTAAGCTACAGTTTCTTGTTGTTGTATCTTTTTTCTCCTTAAGCTACACAGTTTCTTGTTATTGTGTATTTTTTTCTCCTTAAGCTACACAGTTTCTTGTTATTGTGTATTTTTTCTCCTCAAGCTACACAGTTTCTTGTTATTGTGTCTTTTTTCTCCTTAAACCCCACAGTTTCTTGTTATTGTGTCTTTTTCCTCCTTAAACCCCAGTTTCTTGTTATTGTGTCTTTTTCCTCCTTAAACCCCACAGTTTCTTGTTATTGTGTCTTTTTCCTCCTTAAATCCCACAGTTTCTTGTTATTGTGTCTTTTTTCTCATAAAACCCCACAGCTTCCTGTTATTGTGTCTTTTTTCTCATAAAACCCCACAGCTTCCTGTTATTGTGTCTTTTTTCTCCTTACGCTACAGTTTCTTGTTGTTGTATCTTTTTTCTCCTTAAGCCCCACAGTTTCTTGTTATTGTCTTTTTTCTCCTTAAGCTACACAGTTTCTTGTTATTGTTTCTATTTTCTTCTTAAGCCCCACAGTTTCTTGTTATTGTGTCTTTTTTCTCCTTAAACACCACAGCTTCCTGTTATTGTGTCTTTTTTCTCCTTAAGCCCCACAGTTTCTCGTTTTTGTGTCTTTTTTCTCCTTATGCCCCACAGTTTCTCGCTATTGTGTCTTTTTTCTCCTTAAGCAACACAGTTTCTTGCTATTGTGTCTTTTTTCTCCTTAAACCCCACAGCTTCCTGTTATTGTGTCTTTTTTTTCTCCTTAAGCCCCACAGTTTCTTGTTATTGTGTATTTTTTTCTCCTTAAGCTACACAGTTTCTTGTTATTGTGTCTTTTTTCTCCTTAAGCTACACAGTTTCTTGTTATTGTGTCTTTTTTCTCCTTAAGCCCCAGTTTCTTGTTATTGTGTCTTTTTTCTCCTTAAACCCCACAGTTTCTTGTTGTGTCTTTTTTCTCCTTAAACCCCACAGCTTTTTGTTATTGTGTCTTTTTTCCCCTTAAACCCCACAGCTTCTTGTGTCTTTTTTCTCCTTAAACCCCACAGCTTCTTGTTATTGTGTGTTTTTTCTCCTTAAACTCCACAGCTTCTTGTTATTGTGTGTTTTTTCTCCTTAAACCCCACAGCTTCTTGTTATTGTGTGTTTTTTCTCCTTAAACCCCACAGCTTCTTGTTGTTGTGTCTTTTTATTTGATATTCTAATTAAACCTATATGGTATAAGCAATCACGATTGATCTGTCTCTTGTCTCAGGTTGCCAATCTCCATGCCTTCATAGAGAACCCACATTTCTCTATGCCATGACAGAGAACCCACATTTCTCTATGCCACGACAGAGAACCCACATTTCTCTATGCCACGATAGAGAACCCACATTTCTCTATGCCATGACAGAGAACCCACATTTCTCTATGCCATGACAGAGAACCCACATTTCTCCATGAAATAAAACCTGTGTTTCTCCATGATACAACAAGATATTTATGTTTTCCCATGCTACAGGAAACCCACATTTCTCCATGCAATGACATGAAAACTCACATTTATATGACATGAAACCCACGTTTTTCTATGTGACATGAAATCCATGTTTCTTCATGCTATGACATAAAACCAATGTTCTCCATGTTATGTAAAACCCATCTTTGTCCATGTTGTTATGTAAAACCCATGTTTTTATGTGAAACCCGTGTTTTCCCATGCTACTAGAAACCCATGTTTCTGAATGTCATTATGTAAAACCCATGTTTCCCCATGCCATGATGTTAAGCTCTCTGCCATATACAGATGGCTCTGTGTTGAGGGGCAGACGAAGTGCATGGGGGTTCATAGCAAAGGCAAATGGACTTTGCGTGGTGCAACATATGATATCACAACGTCTAGTTTGAGAATGGAGGTCACTGCTAACTTCTGCTGGCTTGAAAATCAGCTGAGAAAGGTAGAGACAGGCATGCTCCATGCAGAGTGGCAAGCATCACTTCAGAGGTCCCGGGTAGTTAGCATTCTTTGGATATTGCCTCCAGGGTACGCCGGTGTGTTAGGAAATGAGTAGGTGGATAGACTAGCGGTTCTGCACTACTTGGTGGTGAACTGATGTATGACAAGCTGGATGTTGTGAGGGCCCTTTGGGAGTGAGTGAACAGTGCCGAGGAACAGATAGATCATTACGGTCTGAGGAGAATGGCACTGGGGGATCTAGTTACAAGAGAATCTAGCGACGCCTGACACTCGGAGGTGGGGGAGAGACAGATATACAATTAGACTGGTACTATCAGAATTTAAACTCTTCGCTTGCTGCTGAAGATGGGGACCGAGTGCTTATGGGAATGTCCTGGGTGCTGTGATGTCGATTCTTAATTCAACATTCCATATTCTCTCTAGGACCCCCCACCCCACCAAACTGCTCTGATCTCGTGACAGGTCAAATGGACCCATTCTCATCAGCTGATTTTGATCACTGCCAAGGCCTCTTCTTGTCTGTGCCCAGAAGTGGAAAGCAAACAACTGTCAAACATGGAATGCTGAATTCTCAGATACAAGCATCAGTCACGCAACAATTATCTCCTGAAGTGCATTTTTTTGTGCAACGCCAAACTGCAAGCTTGTTTAAATTCTGCTCCACAACTATCACATTTGTAAGGTCGTGCCTCTGAATGCATCAACATATGTCTGTTCAGACTACTACCCTGCATAAATGTGGCCCCACAAACAGCACATGTATAAGGTCTTTCTCCTGTGTGGATTCTCATGTGTGATTTCAGATTACAAACCATTGTGTATTCTACATCGCAGACATTACACTTGTAGATCTTTCTCCCTTTGTGTGACTTTCTATGAAGCTCAAGATGTCTCTCTTGTGAAAACCCCTTGCTACAAACATCACATTTGTATGGCTTCTGTCCCGTGTGTACACACATGTGGTTTTCTAAATCAGGGATGCAGAGACAGTCTAGATTACACAGATCACATTTATATTTCTGTCTGGTATGGAACCGTTTGTGTTTGTTGAGATCACTGCGGACTCTAAACCCGAAACCACAGACCTCACACTTGTAAGGCTTCTCTCCTGTGTGTAGTCTCTGATGTATAGCTAAACTGTATTTTGCTGGAAAACTGGCCCCACAAACATTACAAGTGTAAGACTGTCCCACTGCGTGCTGCTGTCTCTTGTGTTTGGTTAGATTATTTAAATCTAAACACTCAGTACCACAGATATCACAGACATAAGATGGGTGCCCTGTATGTGGTCTCTCCTCAGCCTTGAGAGCAGATTTGTCTATTGATCTTGTGTTACAAACATCATTCTTGTGAAGTGTTGCTTTTGTGTGTTGTCTCATGTGCAATTTTAACTGACAACCGTGTCTGAAACTTGAACCACATATATTACACTTGTATGGTGTCTCACCTGTATGTATTCTCTTATGGACTATGAGAGCATGATTGTCTGCATATCCTATATGACAAACATCACACTTGTGAAGTATTTCTCCCATATGTCTTCTCATGTGTAGTTTTAAGTGAGAATTTCGTCTAAAACTTGAACCACACACATCACACCTGTATGGTGTCTCTCCCGTATGTATGAGTCTGTGTCTTTTAAGGTGAGACATTGCTGTAAATTGTAAACTGCAAAAGTCACATGGGTAAGGACTGACTTCCATGTGTACAAATCTGTGTCTCTTCAAAGAACTTGAGCTAGCGTAACTGATGCCACAATCTCTACACAGGAAAGGCTTTTCTCCTGAATGAATTTTTCTGTGTGCATTCAGATGGCTACTCAAAGAATACCGTTTACCACAAACGTCACATATGTAAGGTTTCTCTCCTGTATGTACTCTTAAATGTTTTTTAAGGTCAGCGACACACATACAGGTAGCATTACAATGATCACACCTGTAAGGTTTCTCTCCAGTGTGTTTTATCATATGCCTGTCAAGGTCAGAGAATCGTACAAACCCGGCATTACAAATGTCACATTTGTAATGTTTCTTCCGTGAGTGTTTGTTGTTATGTCTAGAAAGATTACCCTTGAATGTGAATCCTATATTACAAATATCACATTTGTATGGTTTCTCAACAGTGAAGTTATTTGTTTTTGTTTTCAGACAATTACCTCCTGCAAACTGTGAGCCTCTTATATCAGGTGTCCTATGGTTCTTCTCACCCGTAATGTTTGTATATCTTACTACAGAAGTTGTAAACTTCAATCTCTTCTTGTCTGGTTCCAAATTCTGCTGATTACACAACAAGATAAATGTTTCATCAGCCTCACAAAGTTTTGAACTCTCCTCTTTGAGGGAAAACGTTTCACCAAACTTGTCACTGTTATGTTCCGTTATATTATAACTGTCTTGTCCATCAAACATGTCTAGAACACTGTCGCTACAGACACCAGAAACCACACACGGACGATTCTGTTTTCTTGTTCTTGTTTCACTACAACTATTATGTGCCACTTCTACAGACTTGGCTGGTGCTTTCTGGTTCATCATTTTCACATACTGAATATTTCCAGCATTGACATCTGTGAATTTAAACATGATGAAAACAGGTAAATACATAACAACAGCAAATCCACACTTTTTCCTAATATTTGACAACAAGAGGCAAACCTAAATACTTCCCTAATTGTTGGAAACAGTACATAATAACTGACAGAGCAGGTAAACACAAACGTTTTCCTAATATTTGACAACAGAAAAACCCAAACTTTTCCGTTTTATTAGATAACAATAAGTGTCATACCCTGACATCTGTGTCCTACCTGAACATCTGTGTCCTACCTGAACATCTGTGTCCTACCTGAACATCTCTAGCCTACCCGAACATCTCTGGCCTACCCGAACATCTCTGACCTACCCTAACATCCCTGTCCTACTCGAACATCTCTGTCCTACCTGAACATCTCTGTCCTACCCTAACATCTCTGTCCTACCCTAACATCTCTGTCCTACCCGAACATCTCTGTCCTATCGTAACATCTCAGTCCTACCTGAACATCTGTGTCCTAACCGAACATCTTTGTCCTACCCTAACATTCCTGACCTACCCGAACATCTTTGGCCTACCCTAACATCTCTTTCCCACCCTAACATCTCTGTCCTACCAGAACATCTTTGTCCTACCCTAACAACCCTGACCTACCCGAACATCTCTGGTCTACCCGAACATCTCTGTCCAACCCTAACATCCATATAATATTAACACTTGGGCATTGATAATCTGAAATGAAACCAAACAAAAGAAGTCAAATAAAATAAGCATAACTGAAAGAGCATCTCTGGTATGAGAATCAAGTCCTGCAGTAAACACAGTTTCCTGGAAACTGTTCCTGTAAGTGGCGTTCCTGAAAACGATGCCACTGGATGGGAAGTGATGTTCCTGTTAATTGATAGCCATGGATGTGATGTTTCTGTAAGTGATGTCCCTGGAAGCGATGTGATGTCCCTGTAAGTGATATCTCTGGAAGTGATGTCCTGTAAGTGATGTCCCTGAAAGTGATATCTCCGGAAGCAATGCCCTTGGAAGAGAAGTGATGTCCCTGGAAAAGATTTCCCTGTAAGTGATGTTCCTGTAAGTAATGTCCCTGTAAGTGATGTCCCTGTAAGTAATGTCCCTGTAAGTGATGTCCCTGTAAGTGATGTCTCTAAAAGTAATGTCTCTGGAAGTGATGTCCCTGGAAGCGATACCCCTGGAAGTGACATGCCCAGATGTGATGTCCCTGGAAGCCATACCCCTGGAAGGGATACCCCTGGAAGCAATGTCCCTGCAAGCCATACCCTTGGAAGCAATGTCCCTGGAAGCGATACCCCTGGAAGCGACGTGCCCAGATGCGATGTCCCTGGAAGTGAGGTGCTCAGATGCGATGTCCCTGGAAGCGACGTGCCCAGATATGATGTCCCTGGAAGAGATACCCCTGGAAGCGACGTGCCCAGATGCGATGTCCCTGGAAATGACGTGCCCAGATGTGATGTCCCTGGAAGCGACATGCCCAGATGTGATGTCCCTGGAAGCGACGTGCCCAGATGTGATGTCCCTGGAAGCGACGTGCCCAGATGTGATGTCCCTGGAAGCGAAACCCATGGAAAGCGACGTGCCCAGATGTGATGTCCCTGGAAGAGATACCCCTGGAAGCGACGTGCCCAGATGTGATGTCCCTGGAAGCGACGTGCCCAGATGTGATGTCCCTGGAAGAGATACCCCTGGAAGCGACGTGCCCAGATGCGATGTCCCTGGAAATGACGTGCCCAGATGTGATGTCCCTGGAAGCGACATGCCCAGATGTGATGTCCCTGGAAGCGACGTGCCCAGATGTGATGTCCCTGGAAGCGACGTGCCCAGATGTGATGTCCCTGGAAGCGAAACCCATGGAAAGCGACGTGCCCAGATGTGATGTCCCTGGAAGAGATACCCCTGGAAGTGAGGTGCCCAGATGTGATGTCTATAGAAGCGATACCCCTGGAAGTGAGGTGCCCAGATGTGATGTCTATGGAAGTGATGTCCCATCCTCGCAAGCATTCAAAAAATGAATCAGGTCAACCTTGGGACTTCATCATACCCAGATGACTGTACCCAGGGGTCAACTTCCCAAATGTTGCCAGAGATGCTCTGTGTCAACTAAACCATCCCTATGCAACCAACAAAACCATCTTTATATAACATTTCCACAAATGGCAGTTGTCTACTGGCCAACAACTTCCTGCTGATTGTTCTGTCTCATTCAATTAATCAGCAATTGCCTGCAAACATGTGACTTTGCATCAAATGTAACCATCAGATCTTTTAAGCTAGTCCCAGTGTGACATTAGATCCTTACCTTGTTTGTCTCCACATAAATAAGGTAGTTTCCAATCTGTGGGTTGTATACTGGCTGTATTCATGACGTCACTGACTCCAGCAGGACAAGTGTCAGCTGTGCTGCCATCATCAGCCTGTGGGTGGTGGATATGAAATATAATTAACAGATCATGGCACAGGGCAGTGTTAGCGCAGTCAAAAGAAGACTCATTTTCAAACTTAGCTCAGACTCGCTGCAGCACACGACTGGTGTTTGAAACCGGGTGGTTCACGGGGTTCACCTAACCTCTAGGAAATGGGTACCAGAGTTAACACTCTGGGGTAAATGGAGTAATGTCACTGTTACGGAGTTTTGTGCAGACGGCGGACATTTTCTTATCAGCTGTCCATACTGGTGGCAGAGCCTTATGGTTTATAAACAGGTGCAATGACACTGGTGCATATCTCCGGACTTTTTTTTTCTAGATCACAGCTAGATGAAAACTGATGCTGGGTTACTGAGAGCTGTTTATGTTACAATACCATATTTCAAACCCACAATGACAAGACAAACAAATGTATAAGGCACAGCAACAGAAGAGGTGAAACAGAGACATGAGCCTTGTGTGGTTTCACAATACTTTCTTGTTACTTGATTAATCATATATTTAACAATACTAAACACCGGTTACAATGGAAATACCTTTCTTACGGTTTGTGAATTGCTATGCATCACTGGTAGGTGCATTGTTGCTGTGATTCGGACCTTTGATGATTTCTGAAGAACTGCGTTCCAGAATCAGGTTTCCACCTGCGAGCGAGAAGGTGGTGTGGTGTAAGTTGGAGGCTACATTATGTGAGGTACTTAAACATGATTTAAACAAGAAGTCGCTAGGCGACAAGCTTACAAAATTTGGTGATGTAATATATGAACACTGCTCCCGTGAGTTCGGGACAGTAGTAAAGGCACAGCCGGGTGCCAAGCAGAATACTAGCAGAAGGCAGAGGGACATTCTGAAGTGTCGGGCGGACAAGAATGCCCCCAGAAAACGGTTCAAAGCCGCTACAGGCAGCGAACGGGAGGGGCTGTACGAAGTTTGGTTGCATTTAAAGAACAAACACAGTGCCCTCTGTCGCGCTGAGCGTTTCTGTAACAACAGACGAAGAACCAAAAGGGAGCGAGAGAAATTCTTTAGGGACCCGTATCAGTTTGCCCGAGGTCTATTCGAGCAACCGAAGTCTGGGACTCTGGTTGTCAGTCAGGAAGAACTGAAGCTACATCTACGCAAGATGTACTCCGACAAAAAGAGGAGAGAGCCTCTCGATGACAATCCAGAGATCCTTAGCGGCCTTAAACAGCCTTCGGTGCCGAAGGTACCATTTAAAATGGTACCTCCCCTTTGGCCTGAGGTTGAGGAAGTTGTGAAAAAGGCCAGCGGCAAGTCCGCCCCAGGTCTGAACGGTGTCCCGTACGTTTTTTACAAGCGCTGCCCGAAAATCCTAAAAATGCTTCACGTCTTGTTGAGACAAGCGTGGATCCGTAATCACATATGTCCAGAGTGGTCAAAGGCAAATGGGGTCTACATTCCCAAAGAGCAGGACTCGAAGAGTCTTTCCCAATTCAGCCCCATCTCGCTGTTGAATGTCGAGGGTAAGATATTCTTCTCAGTCATGGCTCGCCGGCTCACACAGTATCTAATGACTAACAAGTACATATATACAAGTGTTCAGAAGGGTGGTATTCCAGGCGTTCCTGGGTGCCTTGAACACGCGACCATGATCTGGGAGGCTATCCAGAGAGCCAAGCATGAGAGAACCGAATTGCACGTTATATGGTTGGACTTAGCCAACGCCTACGGGGCAGTCCCCCATAGGCTACTGTGGCGAGCCCTTTGCGCAGATCAATCAAATGATCGAGCAATATTTCTCTAAGTTCGCTTTGCGCTTCTCTACCTCGACGTTTACCACAAGGTGGACTGAGTTGCAGATTGGGATAGCTATGAGGTGTACGATCTCACCTATATTGTTTGTCATGGCTATGCAGATCATGTTAGACGGGGCGGCCGGCTACGGACTGGGCCTTCAAATAGGGGATCACTGGCTGCCGCCACTACGCGCATTTATGGATGACACGACTATAATAACGGGCGAGGAGTCTGCCCGCAGGATCCTGAAAAGATTGGACGCGGTGGTCCAATGGAGCGGTATGCAGTTCAAACCGCAGAAGTCGAGGAGTCTGTCAATCCATAAGGGCAAGGTGTCGGCAACCAGTTTTACGGTGGCAAGGAACAAGATCCCTACGGTTCTGGAGGAACCGGTGAAGAGCCTCGGTCGCGTTTACGATTCAAAGTTATCTGATAGAGCGGAGGTCCGGCGAATACATGAGTCACTGGCTACAGGCCTGCTCGCGATCGAGCGATGCAGGCTGATCGGAAAATTCAAGGTATGGTGTCTCCAATTCATGTTGATTCCAAAACTCCTATGGCCACTGTTAGTCTACGAGGTGACGATGACTGCAGTGGAAACCATGGAGAAGAAAATCAATACAGCCTTGAGAAAGTGGATTGGAGCACTGCCTTGTCTGACCGACGTGGCTCTGTATTGCAAACAGGCTAAGCTGGTACTTCCGTTCAAATCGATAACCGAAGAGTTTAAAGTCAGCAAGGTAAGACTCGCCATGCTTTTGCGCGAGTCTTCAGACCCAAATGTCATCGCTGTCCAGCCCGCTCTAAAGACTGGCCAGAAGTGGAGGGTCCTCGATGCGATAGAATCTGCCCAGAACGCACTAAAATTGAAGGAGATAATGGGATACACTCAAACCGACCGTCGAGGCCTAGGGCACGGGAAGGTCAATTGGTGGTCAAAGGCCTCAGCCAAAGAACGCTGAGACATGGTAATACAAACGGTGAGGGACAACGAAAACGAGCTTCGGGTTCAGAAAGCAGCCCAGCAGTCGCAGCAGGGCCATTGGGTCAGCCTGGAGAGCGCATTGCCAAGAGTACTCACATGGGGTGAGATCTGGCGGATGACCCCGCTGCGACTGAGCTTTATCGTTCGTTCGGCGTACGATGTATTACCGTCCGGTGTTAACATGGTTAAATGGTCTGCGACCAACGATCCGACTTGCCTGTTGTGTAAATCGAAGCAAACTCTTGAGCACGTCCTGTCCGCATGCAGGAAAGCCCTAGGTCAAGGCCGAAATACCTGGCGACACAACAAGGTGCTAAAAGAGTTAGCAGCCGCTGTCGACCAGGCTAGAATGAGGGCTAACGCCAGAGCCAGTTCTAGCATCGTCCCCATTCGTTTTCTCAAGGCTGGGCAGGTTCCAAAAGGTAAGGTCAACCAAAACGCAATCGCTCCATCTGTGCTAGACTCTGCGAGGGACTGGTTACTGGCGGTTGATCTGCCAGGCCATGAACGGTACCCCGAGTTGATCCGTAAGACCGGCCTGCGACCGGACATAGTTCTCCACTCTGCGCAAAAACGGCAGCTCATCCTGATTGAGTTGACCGTCCCGTTTGAGTCGCGTATGGAGGAGAATCATTTGTACAAGCTCAAGAAGTACAGTGATTTAGCAGCCGGTCTGAGGAGAAACGAGGCTTACACGGTACTGGTATTTGCCGTCGAAGTGGGAGTGAGAGGCCTCGTTTCCACTTCGCTCTACAATGTGGTTAAAGAACTAGGATTGCGCGGTAATGAACGGAAACGAACTCTTAAAAAACTGGGAGAGGTAGCCAAAAGGGCCTCTAGCTGGCTTTGGACGCAGCGCAACAACGTAGGGGACGGGCCTCGGTGAGCTGGTCCGGGTGTCTAACGGAAAAGGTTTCTCACCCCTTGTAAGTCCATCGTGTCCGAATTGTCTGCCAGTGTTCCTCTGCCACCTGCTAACAAAAGTCCAACATGTGTCCGGTAAACCAATCGTAAGCTTGCCGCTCGGTCGTCCAGGCACACTGACTGGTTAATTAGGCTGCCGCGGCGACTTCTTATCTCACAGTACCTTCTGCGAAACCACCAAGTCGTCTTGTCTCTGGCCGAAAGAAAAACACCATCCGGTAATCTCGTGCAGCAGGGAACCAGCCCTGAGCTTCATGAACTCAGGAGGGCCCACCTCCGAATGCGTCTAAGAATCAAGGGCCGAAACGCGTGTCGACGAGGATAATTTCTACTGATGACTTGTAGATCCCTGCTGTACTTGCTCCCTGTGAGTTTATTCCTATTGTTGGATCTATTTCCTTTTTATAATACACTGGGACATAAGGACACATAGTTGGATCTATTTCCTTTTTATAACACATTGGGACATAAGGACACATAGTTGGATCTATTTTATTTTTATAACACACTGGGACATAAGGACACATAGTTGGATCTATTTCATTTTTAATAATAGACTAGGACATAAGGACACATTGCTGGATCTATTTCATTTTTATAACACACTGGGACATAAGGACACATAGTTGGATCTATTTCATTTTTAATAATAGACTAGGGCATAAGGACACATTGCTGGATCTATTTCATTTTTATAACACACTGGGACATAAGGACACACAGTTGGATCTATTTTATTTTTATAACACACTGGGACATAAGGACACATGGTTTGATCTATTTCATTTTTATAACACACTAGGACATAAGGACACACAGTTGGATCTATTTCCTTTTTATAACACACTGGGACATAAGGACACATAGTTTGATCTATTTCATTTTTAATAATAGACTAGGACATAAGGACACATTGCTGGATCTATTTCATTTTTATAACACACTGGGACATAAGGACACATAGTTGGATCTATTTCATTTTTAATAATAGACTAGGACATAAGGACACATTGCTGGATCTATTTCATTTTTATAACACACTGGGACATAAGGACACACAGTTGGATCTATTTTATTTCTATAACACACTGGGACATAAGGACACATGGTTTGATATATTTCATTTTTATAACACACTAGGACATAAGGACACACAGTTGGATCTATTTTATTTTTATAACACACTGGGACATAAGGACACATAGTTGGATCTATTTCATTTTTAATAATAGACTAGGACATAAGGACACATTGCTGGATCTATTTCATTTTTATAACACACTGGGACATAAGGACACACAGTTGGATCTATTTTATTTCTATAACACACTGGGACATAAGGACACATGGTTTGATATATTTCATTTTTATAACACACTAGGACATAAGGACACACAGTTGGATCTATTTTATTTTTATAACACACTGGGACATAAGGACACATGGTTTGATCTATTTCATTTTTATAACACACTAGGACATAAGGACACATAGTTGGATCAATTTCATTTTTATAACACACTGGGACATAAGGACACATAGTTGGATCTATTTCATTTTTATAACACACTGGGACATAAGGACACATAGTTGGATCTATTTCCTTTTTAATAATAGACTAGGACATAAGGACACATAGTTGGATCTATTTCATTTTTATAACACACTGGGACATAAGGACACACAGTTGGATCTATTTCATTTTTATAACACACTAGGACATAAGGACACACAGTTGGATCTATTTCATTTTTATAACACACTGGGGGATAAGGGGACACAGTTGGATCTATTTTATAACAGAGCGGGACAGCCAGACTTCTCAGGAGTTTATATTTGCATGGTGGGGCAGAGAAATTTTACCAATCTACTTTTTAGTTACTAAATTCCAGATATTTTACATGCTAAAGTGAACTCACCTCACATTTGAGCTCCTGTTTGATGCTTGTCATTTCAGGAATCTCTTTTATGCTTGTAGAGCTCTGAGAGTAACAACATCAATGGTGAGAGGCAACTGAATGTGAAATGGCACTTACCATCTTCCCACTAAACAATGTTATCACAATGTTCATTCATCTCACCGTCAGCACCATATATATTAGCAATTGTAATGCCACCAGAAGCACTCTGATTTACAATTAGGTCCAAGTGCAACCACTAAAGACAGAAAAACTATTGGTATTTGAACTTAGCTACAATGCAAATGTTATAGTTACTTGTCATAGTTATAGACTAGACATAGCTGTTGTTACAATATCTTGGTCAATAGTAAAAATAATGACATTCATATTCAAGATCTCATTCTTCAAAGAAACTTGACTGATAAAAATTAAAACCGCATTAAATCTAGAAACGGCCATATTAATAAGAATTTTTAACTCTTTGAGTCCCAAGGAACGCATCATACATTCATAGGTTCCTACCTACAAGCCCAATGAACGCATGATGCGCCAATTTTATTACTTTCTTTACTACCCCCTGGGCCTGTGATGCTAAACCCCCTGGGAAAGAGTTAATGATGCAGAGGTTTAGAAAGAAATTTAAATAAACAATTATTAACTCTTTGAGTCTCACTGGGTTTATCATCAAAGGCCCAGGGGTAGTCATGTGTAAAGAGAGACACAAAATCAGTGCATCATGCATTAACTGGGCTTCTAGGTAGGAACCTATAAATGTATGATGTGTTCCTTGGGACTCAAAAGAGTTAAAAAGTGAATTAGGTTGACTTTACTTTAAGAAAAGTATAAGGCATGATGCACCTCTGGGTTCACATTATGTGGAGGGGGAAGAGAACAGACTCACTGTATCCCTAACAAGCATGCCCTACAAGGCGACTAATTAGGTATGCTTTCTTTGAAGTCAGAGTGCATACTGTGCCTGAAAGGCAAAGAACCAATAGTTAGTCGGCATCATATACATAATACAAATATAAGCGAAATCTGTGCAGGCAAAAACGGCTCTACTCCGAACTTCTACCCCCACGGTAATCCGGACTGAACAATCCGTTCGATGCGTAGTCAGATTAAAAATAGGGATTTGTCTGAGTTCCCGCCAAGGAACAAATTGCGGCAAAATAGTAGCGACGATAGTAGCAGACGATAAAAGCGAGCGGCAGGTTCAATTCCCGGCACGGTAACTAAAGCTTTCGATTTTTATGTTGTCTAGTGTGTTTTTCTATCTTTCTACTTCTTTCTATGAGTGCCGTTCACAATACTTTCTGTTACTTGATTAATTCATAATATTTAACGGCCTCAAATGGTTCCCCCCTCTGTTTATTTATAGGAATGACGTATACACACCGGAACCTACCAATCAAATACCTTTCTTAAATGTTTGTGTATTCTAGACAAGGCAATAAGGTCTACTGTGTTCGTAAATTGTTTCTGTGATTGTTATTTGACATTTGCTTCGTTAATATAAATTTCTGTAACCTATGGTGCCATTTCAATGGGTTGAAATGAATTCTGTCCGTATTCCATAGTCGTGGATTTCAAGCTGTACGATAGACATGGCCAATAAGACACCTTTTTTGGAGGTGCCTAGTTGACCATGTATCTTAGTGCACTTGTTTTTATGGCGAGGCGCAGACGCCGTCTGGAGGTGACAGGTTCAATTCCCGGCACGGTAACTATAGTTTTCGATTTTTATGTTGTCTAGTGTGTTTTTCTATGTTACTACTTCTTTCTATGAGTGCCGTTCACAATACTTTCTGTTACTTGATTAATTGACAATGTCTAGCGTTTTCTGCACACGATACTAGCAGACGATAAAAGCGAGCGTTGACAATTTCCAGACATTACAGACGATGATTGCGATAGACCGCGCGCTCCCATGCAAATTAGCAATGCTGTTCTTCCGATTGAGAATTTAGCAGCGGTAGATGTCAGACGTCGCCGTCTGTGGCTAAGGCATTACGAACGCGCTTTGTGATGCCGGGTTCGATCCCAGCTGCAGGCCTTGCGTTGGTTTCGAGAGTGGTATCGAGAAGCCGACCGTCCAGGGAGCAATGGCAAACTACTGGACGTAAACTTGCCTAGAAAAACCACAACAGCCAAAAAAATGCTGGGGTTGGTTCTGCAACGTCCTGTAAAGGATACGCAACTAAAAAAAAAAAAAAAGATGTCAGACTTGTCGGCATGCGCAAAACGCGATGAAACACAGCCGAGTGTATCCCCCGCGACGCTACGCGTAGCGCAGAGAGGGGCTAAACTAGGTGCCTGGGACTCACGAGCAAAGTAACTGGAGAATGTTGCAGGAGATGCGGTAGCTGCCGCTCGTGAGTCCTAGCCATCTAGTCTCGCCCCTATCCACGCCGCGCGTAGCGGCGCGGGGGATACGGTCGGCGTTGAGGCATAGTAACAGACACAGGTCCGCAAGTAACATATCGCTGAGAGCCTGTTAGATTGAGCATTTGTTTCGTTTGTCCGAGCGGATCCTAGATTTGCCGCGATTTGTTCGTCGTCGGCAGAAAGTTCGACGATGAAAAGTGTCAACGGTCACTATTTTCGTCGTCTGCTACTATCGTCTCTTAGAATTGTCAGGTAATCTGATTACTAATCAGAAACAATAAGAAACAGGTCCGCAAGTAACATATCGCTGAGACCCTGTTAGAGCAATTGTTTCGTTATACGGAGCCGGCATATTTTTAATCTGACTACGCACTGAACGGATAGTTCAGCCCGGATTACTGCGGGGGTAGAAGTTCGGAGTAGAGCCCAAAAACTCCAGCTCTGGAACAAGACTAAAATACTAAAGTCAAGGACTGGATGGCAACCAGAACTTTCTCTTTTGTCCTCTTTTCCCCCTTCTTTTTTTTTAACAGCCAGTGAACGTTAAAAAGAATACTAAAAGCATACTTTGGTTGTCTGCAAGTGGAGGTCCTGGTGACCTACTAACGGTAGCCTTCTCAGTCTGGCCATCTGGAGAACTCAGGCAGGATGTGGTCACACCGGGATTATGAGTACGACGGTGAGGAACCCAGATTCTTACCTGCTAACCTCGAGAGAGATTCTCTGAAGGCCTATATTACGTAATGACGACTCCGAAAATCCAGTAAGTGGAATGGACAACCGAAGGCACGAATCCTGTGGTGCAACAAACAAACAACCGGTCTCGTCCCCGTGTATAACGTCAAGCTCTGGAACTGTAACCGACAGCCGTTTGGTCAAGTTTCGTGTCGGTTCACTACTTTCCGGTGAAAGATTTTCTGTAGATTTGGGAGGTTTGTCAAAAGTTGGATCGGAAGTGAAAGTTTCGCTCATTCAAATTCTAGTCTATGTGTCGTTTTAATGTTTAAATTTTGTTTTTAATCTTTGAAAAAATTGTAGAGAATTCAATGTAGATCTCCATGCTTGTTTCGTTGATTAAAGTAAAGCATTACATTGTGTTTAACATCTTAATTGTGCAGTATCGTGAGATTTGATTTAATTTAAGAACGGACATCACAGCACTCATGGCATTCCCATAAGCGTTCCGTCCCCATCTCCAGCAGCCAGTGAAAAGTCCCCCTACTAATGGTGCCAGCAGCATTCTGATAAAACGTCCGGCTTCGTCACTTCCCCAGCATCAATCTCACGAGACTGTGGTGATCCATATGCTCCTTGAACTGTACACGCTCTCCCACAAGTCTATTTCCGTGGCACCTGCTGACCAGTCTCTGCATTCCCGGCTCAGTGTAATTATGACCCTATACAAGTCTGACTGTTCGAGTGGTACTTTGACCCTCCCCTCTTCTCAAGGATGCAAACCTGTCTGATGGTGTCTACTGCCTGAGCCATCCATGACCTCCCTTTTTTCAGCCGCTGACCCTTAAATGCGCCCAGAGCTTCGTGCAGAGAGTGATTTGTATCGCATACACACCACTGGGGTGTCTCTTGCGCAATCCAGAATGACCCGCATAGCTGCGTTCTGTATAGTTCTCTAGTTTGCCCATCTGACTCTTTGTTACGATAAGCAGTCACAGGCCATAACCAACCACAGGCCTTGATCTCTTTTAGTTGTGATCCAGGTTTCAGAGCCATATACAAAGTTTGATCTTACCATCGTTCTATATATTTTGATCTTAGTGTTATTAGATAGAAACTTGACTTTAGCAGATGTTGAAGCGCATAGTATACTTTTTTTTTCCCCCAGTTTGTATTTCTTCTCTCAGCATGTTGGAGCAGTTGAAGATTGCACCAAAGTACTTATACGTTTCCGTTCGTTTGATTTTCATATTATCGACTCGTATGTGACCAGAGTTTATATCCTTTCCTTGTCTGGTTATTATCATGTTTTCTGTTTCATCCTGATTGATAACTAGTCCCATTTTGTGAGCTGCTTCTTTTAAGAGTCAGTGTTTTAACAGTCTAGTTCATTTTCTCCAACGATGTCAATGTCATCGGCATATCCAGTTATTCTTCTAGTTGCTCCTAAAGTAGACTCTTGTTTCAATTTCCTTATACTTGTCTCCAGTCGCTGATCAGTCATCTAAGTGCTAGTCCATCATTACTGTCACCGCCTACTGTCGTCACATGGCTGCATATAACCTTGAAAAGATAACATAAATGTGCAAGTTGTAGATTTATCAATTATTTTGAAGACAACAGTATACAGTGGTACCTCTAGCTGCCAACTAATCGGACCGTAAACCACATTTCCGAATACATTTTGACTCAACCTGCGAACAATGTCTCGATGCAGGAACGTGGCTTTGCGGTCCTGATATCGGCTCGCAAATACCAAGTTGTACTCAGCAGTGTTGCCACTTTACTTTGACAAAAAACATCAAAATTTGCGCGGAAAACATCTAAAAAAAAACATCAAAATTGATAAAGTCACAAATTACATAGCTATTGATATGACTTACTATACATAATCATGTCCTTATCTTCACTGATGTCTGCCTCACAAGATCCTCTTGGATGATAAAGTTGAAGCTTCAGATCTAAAATGACTGGTATGCTTTAGCTGTTTCAATTTCTTTCAATACACAATGAGGGAGCTGATAAGTGGAACAGCATTTTCCTACTTTCATCAGACCGAATTTTATTGTCAAGACAGCATTTAAGAGGTCAAGTTTCGTTCTATTTCTTAAGTTAGATTTGATATAATTTAAAGCTCTGAAAACTCTTTCTACGTCAGCATTTGAGTGGGGTAGTATCATGGCAGACGTGGCACATTTAAAGAGCTTACAGAATGGACTGTTTGATGAGGCATCTTTAAATTGTCTCACTTCACTCCAAAACGCTTCAGTTTCAATTTTGTTTGTCCTTTCAACTAAGTTTATTTTGGTTAACTGATATTCTGCTTCCACAGAATCAGTAGCCCCTAAAAATTTCACAACTTTGCAATATTTAGGTATGTCCTTTACTGGCTGAAGTATGTTGCTCACAGAAAAGAGTGAAAGCCTCTAATGTTCAAACAAAGAGAGTACGATTTACGCTCGCTTTTAATTAATCAGAACCGGGGCTGCCAGATATTTCAGCGTTGACCCCAGTGAGAGTTCAAAGTTCAGGTAATCGCAATTAGCCCAATGTACGCGCCAGACCAAAATAAATTTATTGTAGTAAATATTTTACAGTTGTTATTAAACTGACACTGAAAAAAAAATCTATAACATTTCTGTCTCCAAATAAAAGAATCTAGAAAAAATCTACCATCTAAACGTCAAAAACACTATCTAAATGCAATGGAAAACATCTAAATCTGGATGTAAAACATCCAAAGTCGCAACACTGGTACTCAGGTTTTTGTACTGGCTGCTCAGTATTTTCTATCGGATTTCGTTTTTATTCCAGCGAGTCTTTGTTTGCCTTTTCATTTGATTTGATTTTCTGACCTTGGCTTTCTGGCGCCTAGGCGAAACATCCCCCGCCCCCCCCCCCCCCCCCCCCCCGCAAAAAAACTACTGCTGGGTATATCTATAATACTGTTTAATTTTTTTTAACATGAATATTACTTCTTTGTATAAATGAAAAAAAATATGTTGGTTCAGCGAGTTTCGTTTGTTTTTATTTTAGACATATGACTAAGCTTCTGTTTAATGGTATTCAGTAGTATTGTCTCGGTTATCACATAATGTTGGACGGCATAACCCTACCTGTCTGTGCCAGGCACTTTGACAAAATGTTAGATGGCGTAACCAGATCTGTGTCAACAACCAGATCTGTCTGTGCCAGCAACCAGACCTGCCTGTGCCAACAACCAGACCTGCCTGTGCCAACAACAAGACCTGTCTGTGCCAACAACCATACCTGTCTGTGTCAACAACCACACCTGTCTGTGTCAACAACCACACCTGTCTGTGTCAACAACCACACCTGTCTGTGTCAACAACCACACTTGTCTGTGTCAACAACCA
>CAJHNH020003095.1:0-45000 GCA_905116865.2 Candidula unifasciata
CTCCCTTGGGGACCTTTTTAAAGTAAAGCAGTTTAATATCACGGCTAAACCACGGGGGGGACCCCCCCCTGATGGGCTTTAAGGGATTCAGTTAAAATTCAGGGCTACACCACGGCGACTCCCTGATGGACCTTTCGAACGGTTAATGCAGTCATATATTCACAATTTCACTGAAACTTGGTTTGTGGCACGTAATTCTAGCCAGGCGTTTTTTGTTAAATGTCCTACTGCGACCTTAATAAAAAAGGTAACAACACACAAACGAACATGAGTGGGTACACCAAGAATAAGTTTGATCACATCACTCATATGGAACTGCTCCTAGAAAACACAGAGGCAGTGAAGTGTGGCATTCAACAAAGCAGAGATGTATAAACCAATGAAGCTGGCGTGTTTACAACCAGTTTGATACTTGAATTATCTTAACCTACACCCTACACAATTTGCTGAGGGAGACTGGGCAACTTTTTTTTTATCTTCTGAACTGCTACAATATCATTTCTTTAAATCAGAGAAACTACCCTTATAACCTCCTTCTATAATACTAGCAGACGGCTATGTGCTACCATGGTGCATATAGGAAGCAAAGAACAGAAACACTGTATCCTACTATGCATGTCCTAAGATGCCAATAAGGTGACCTGGTGTCAGACTTGCTATCACAGATAAATGTAGCAGCAATAATAAATTTAAAAAAAATGGTAGCATGGAAAGGGGGGGGGGGAGAGGAGAATTTGAAAAGCATGATACATAATACACAAAACAAGTTTATCTCCATGAACACACAAAAGATATCCGTACTGACAAGAAATTCTATCAGACTACAGTATAGAAAGTAAAACATGTTTTAACAAGAAATCAATCTTCTCCATATAATATAGAACTTTTATGAGTCAGATGCATAATCCGACCACTAATAATTGATGACAAAAATAATAAGTTCAGAAATAGTAACTTCTCACAAAAGTAGCAGTACAATATCAATTATGCAACTAAACAACAACTTATAGCCACAATTTCTAATAAGTACCAAGTCCTGCAATAGACAGCAGACCATGTAAGTACTGAAAACTGCTGGCAGCAGGTAAAATGCACAAACAATAAGAGAAGATATGAAAAAAAAAAGAATTACAACTACGGTAAAACTTTATTAACTACTAAAGTCAGAGCCAAGAAAACAATTCAGAAGTTAATAAACAAGTAGAATGAGGATAAAGGCGGGTAAAAGTAGATATTCATACTGTCAAAGTGGGAAGAATGAAAGAAACCCTTTACAACAGTAGAATAAAATTAAAGGAATCTTCTCCACATTCTTGGTCTCATGTGTTCTGGGTGCAGACCTATATTTTATAGAACAATCGCCGCTCAGTTGGTAATGTAGTCAAGATCTAAATTCTATTTCTTTCCTACCAAAATATTTTAACAAATATAAACAATCAAGTAAACTGATAAAATAAAAAATGGAAAACTGAAAACAGGTCAACTGAATATTTTTAGGAACTTCTTAAGTCAGTTCCAAAAATTAAGGATGGAAAATCTGCTGATGCAGATGGTATCCCAGCAGCAGAAGTGGACCCAAATCCTCTACTGAATTACTGCACACATTTGTTTGGCCAAGGAAGACAAACAAAATCAGCAGTCTCCAGAGTAGTAGTAGTAATGTGAAAATGATATAAATGCCTGAGACACAAGTTATTTTATGTAACAATGGAGTCCAACAATCTCATGCCAGTTATGAGGTAAGGAAATAATCATTCATCCCCAGTTATTCTACTTAGAGCAGCTAGCTATCAAGAATAAAAGCCTCTTACTGAAACAGCCATAAAAATAGGAGAAAGAACTGTGAACAAAGGGTATTTTAAACAATTTTTTTTTTTTAAAAAAAGCAGACATAGGTACTGGATAACACAAATCTGGGAACACAATAACGAAACAATCCTAGTCATATATACAATTACAGAAGAAAAAAAAAGAATATTATTGTTCCCAGAATTAAATACAGAATGTGGAATACACAGACAAACAGAGAGAGAGAGAGAGAGAGAGAGAGAGAGAGAGAGAGAGAGAGAGAGAGAGAGAGAGAGAGAGAGAGAGACAGACAGACAGACAGAGAGACCATAAGAACACTGAGACATAAGATGGACAAAAGAATAACCAAAGAAGTGAACATAAATAGCTGTTAAAATGAATTTGCAAAGGATAAGAAGGATTAGAAAGAGTTGATTAAATGCCTAAGTACCACAAGCACTACAGAAGAATAAAGTGCATGTCATTAAAGTTTGTGATGGAAAGGCATTTCTTGAAAGACTTGAGCAGGTGCTGTTACTTTCATTATAAATTCTGATTACCAGCCAGTAATGAAACATGTATGTAGATAACAAGTAAGCATTTTTAGAACAATGTTGTTATTTCAACAACTTGTAAGACATTAGAAAGATAAGACTCGCAGCACACAATGCCAAGTGAAAAGATAAACTATAGCAAGCTCTCTGTTCTTTTTCTTCTTTGTGTTTGCTGCCTGTAAACGTAGGTGGAAATTTCTGGTTGTTCATCCACTTCTGGACTTTAGTCTTGTTTCACACCATGAGTTTTGTGTGCAAATCTGTTTTACTGCGACAACTGAAAAGATTACTTGTAGAAGAGGCAGACCAATAGAAATGATTGCGGATGGCTTACGACAGTGGCATGGAGGAATATCATCAGTGGAATTGATCCAGAACACCAAAGACAGAGAACTGTGGAGATGCATGAATGCCTATACCAGCTGACAAGGCACCTGATAATGATGATGATGTGTTTTCCAGATCTGGCTTATTTTTAAAAAAGACTGTTAGTTCACTGCCTCTCAGGCATATGCCCTGACTTCAAAGGAAACAACTAATTATAATCATGCACGGGTCCTGAGCTCTAGGTTAATTCACACTGAACATGATAATACATTCTCAATGTTTCACATGTAAAAGTTAATTCACACTGAACATGAGAATATATTCTCAATGTTTCACATGAAAAAAATGCCCTCAGCAAAGGCCCTCTTTAGTAAATAAATAGCACTGTGTGCAAACTGGCACTAACTCATAGGGCAATCATCATTACCAACCCAAGGAATGCCCCAGAAGGTTTTATCTGGGTATTTTTGGAATGACTGATGAGGAACACCTACGCTGACAACCACAAACAGAAATGATCAGTTGTTGCACAAGGTTAGTGGTCCACCACCATTTTAGCCATGAATTTAGCGCAAATAACCCAGGCTATAAATATAACCTGACACTACTGCGCAACTTGGCTGAAAGTAGTAGGTAGCAAGTAGTAGACTTTTTATAAGAAGAAACTGGAACAAGAAACCTACATCACTGACTACACAAGCTATGATTGGGCAATAGATAATCCTGTTCTACATCACCAGAAAATATCACGCCAGAAGTACGAGCACATACAAACCAACCACTAGAACTATTAAGTTTGTGATGGAAAGGCATTTCTTGAAAGACTTGAGCAGGTGCTGTTACTTTCATTATAAATTCTGATTACCAGCCAGTAATGAAACATGTATGTAGATAACAAGTAAGCATTTTTAGAACAATGTTGTTATTTCAACAACTTGTAAGACATTAGAAAGATAAGACTCGCAGCACACAATTCCAAGTGAAAAGATAAACTATAGCAAGCTCTCTGTTCTTTTTCTTCTTTGTGTTTGCTGCCTGTAAACGTAGGTGGACATTTCTGGTTGTTCATCCACTTCTGGACTTTAGTCTTGTTTCACACCATGAGTTTTGTGTGCAAATCTGTTTTACTGCGACAACTGAAAAGATTACTTGTAGAAGAGGCAGACCAATAGAAATGATTGCGGATGGCTTACGACAGTGGCATGGAGGAATATCATCAGTGGAATTGATCCAGAACACCAAAGACAGAGAACTGTGGAGATGCATGAATGCCTATACCAGCTGACAAGGCACCTGATAATGATGATGATGTGTTTTCCAGATCTGGCTTATTTTTAAAAAGACTGTTAGTTCACTGCCTCTCAGGCATATGCCCTGACTTCAAAGGAAACAACTAATTATAATCATGCACGGGTCCTGAGCACGGTTAATTCACACTGAACATGATAATACATTCTCAATGTTTCACATGTAAAAGTTAATTCACACTGAACATGAGAATATATTCTCAATGTTTCACATGAAAAAAATGCCCTCAGCAAAGGCCCTCTTTAGTAAATAAATAGCACTGTGTGCAAACTGGCACTAACTCATAGGGCAATCATCATTACCAACCCAAGGAATGCCCCAGAAGGTTTTATCTGGGTATTTTTGGAATGACTGATGAGGAACACCTACGCTGACAACCACTAACAGAAATGATCAGTTGTTGCACAAGGTTAGTGGTCCACCACCACAATTTAGCCATGAATTTAGCGCAAATAACCCAGGCTATAAATATAACCTGACACTACTGCGCAACTTGGCTGAAAGTAGTAGGTAGAAAGTAGTAGACTTTTTATAAGAAGAAACTGGAACAAGAAACCTACATCACTGACTACACAAGCTATGATTGGGGAATAGATAATCCTGTTCTACATCACCAGAAAATATCACGCCAGAAGTACGAGCACATACAAACCAACCACTAGAACTATTAAGTATTCATAATCTTTCACCCGACAGGACACATATGTCCTCTCTTAAACGCTGGATGACAAATTCTAGCAAATTTATAAACTGAATGCTGAATTAGGAATCAATTTCAAAGCATTTGGGACACTTTCATACGTGCTCCATGATCTTCTTCAGCAGCAAGCAAAGAGTTCCTATTCCACTGGCGCCAGTAACAATCTGATTGTATAGCTATCTTGCCATCCCCTTGAGTTTTGAGAGTCGGCCAGATCCCCTGGTTACTTCTCGCAGCACCATTCTCTTCAGCCTTTAATGATCTATTTATGTGCCTCCGCACTATTCACTCCCTCTCAAAGGGCCCTCACAATATCTAGCTTGTCATACATCAATTCACCACCAAGTGGTGCAGTGCAGAAATGGCCAATCTGTCTACCTGCTCATTTCTCAACAAACCGACGTGACCTGGTTAAAAATATTCAAACGACTACCCTGGACCTCTGAAGCGATGCTTGCCACTCTGCACGTATCATTGATAGCACTGCATACAGCATAAACTGTGTAGCTCTGAAGACTATCCCTAGAGATCTATGTACAAACTGAACTACTGAACTGAACTGTTAATGGGACACATAACACCAAAAGCATGTAACATGCAGATATGACATACAGATGATACAGTACTGACTGCAGACAATAAAAACAAACTTTAAAATGTAGTTGCTTTAACACTATTGCTGCTTTGAGGTACTGAAACTACATTAAAAGCACAAAAAGTTAAGATCATCTCTAAAAAGAAATACCACAGTGCATCAACCAAGTAAATGGGAAAAATCTTTGATGGACTGTTTCAACTGTCTATGACTGTTTATAACATCTTGTAGAGATTAGAACATGATTTACAATCACTAAAACAACCTTTCGCAGACATATAGACAAGTATGCCGTAAAAGGCAACTGATTAGGGGTGATTCTTTCAAAGTGCATTTTTGGAATGCGAGAAACAAACAGTATATAAATAAGCTAGATCTGTCAGACGGATTTGCCCAGGAAGCCTAACTAGGGCTACAGATGTCCAAAGAAGCTGGATGTGTTGGCACATATATCACAGACATGTTGTAAACAAGACAATACATTTACATCTATGGATGGACAAAGAAAAAGAAGAGACCAAGTCCTGGAACAATACTGAAGTCCAGAAAGTTGATGAACAACCAGAACTTTCCACCAGAGTGTATAGCCAGTGCCCAACTGAAGGCAATCACGTAAACGATACTGCTATCTTATGGAATTATGCCATTAAGTCCATCATCACAAGTCAACCACCAGCCTCTGCAAATGAACATCTCTTACATAACATGTAGAGGAGGGCAAATGTGAGTAACTACAGGGAAGTTTAGTTCCACAAACATGAAATCTCATGACATGTAGAGGAGGGCAAATGTGAGTAACTACAGGGAAGTTTAGTTCCACGAACATGAAACCTGATGACATGTAGAGGAGGGCAAATGTGAGTAACTACAGGGAAGTTGAGTTCCACGAACATGAAACCTAATGACATGTAGAGCAGGGCAAATGTGAGTAACTACAGGGAAGTTTAGTTCCACGAACATGAAACCTGATGACATGTAGAGGGCAAATGTGAGTAACTACAGGGAAGTTGAGTTCCACGAACATGAAACCTAATGACATGTAGAGGGCAAATGTGAGTAACTACAGGGAAGTTTAGTTCCACGAACATGAAACCTGATGACATGTAGAGGGCAAATGTGAGTAACTACAGGGAAGTTTAGTTCCACGAACATGAAACCTGATGACATGTAGAGGGCAAATGTGAGTAACTACAGGGAAGTTTAGTTCCACGAACATGAAACCTGGTGACATGTAGAGCAGGGCAAATGTGAGTAACTACAGGGAAGGGTTCCACAAACATGAAAACCTAATGACATGTAGAGGGCAAATGTGAGTAACTACAGGGAAGTTTAGTTCCACGAACATGAAACCTGGTGACATGTAGAGCAGGGCAAATGTGAGTAACTACAGGGAAGTTTAGTTCCACAAACATGAAACCTGGTGACATGTAGAGGGCAAATGTGAGTAACTACAGGGAAGTTTAGTTCCACGAACATGAAACCTGGTGACATGTAGAGGGCAAATGTGAGTAACTACAGGGAAGTTTAGTTCCACGAACATGAAACCTGGTGACATGTAGAGGGCAAATGTGAGTAACTACAGGGAAGTTGAGTTCCACGAACATGAAACCTAATGACATGTAGAGCAGGGCAAATGTGAGTAACTACAGGGAAGTTTAGTTTCACGAACATGAAACCTGATGACATGTAGAGGAGGGCAAATGTGAGTAACTACAGGGAAGTTTAGTTCCATGAAACCTAATGACAAGCAGAGGGCAAATGAAACTACAGGGAAGTTTAGTTCCACGAACATGACATGATGACATGTAGAGGGCAAATGTGAGTAAATACAGGGAAGTTGAGTTCCACGAACATGAAATCTGATGACATATAGAGGGCAAATGTGAGTAACTACAGGGAAGTTGAGTTCCACGAACATGAAACCTAATGACATGTAGAGGGCAAATGTGAGTAACTACAGGGAAGTTTAGTTCCACGAACATGAAACCTGATGACATGTAGAGGGCAAATGTGAGTAACTACAGGGAAGTTTAGTTCCACGAACATGAAACCTAATGACATGTAGAGGGCAAATGTGAGTAACTACAGGGAAGTTTAGTTCCACGAACATGAAACCTGATGACATGTTAGCAGGCAAATGTGAGTAACTACAGGGAAGTTTAGTTCCACGAACATGAAACCTAATGACATGTAGAGGGCAAATGTGAGTAACTACAGGGAAGTTTAGTTCCACGAACATGAAACCTGGTGACATGTAGAGCAGGGCAAATGTGAGTAACTACAGGGAAGTTTAGTTCCACGAACATGAAACCTGGTGACATGTAGAGGGCAAATGTGAGTAACTACAGGGAAGTTTAGTTCCACGAACATGAAACCTGGTGACATGTAGAGGGCAAATGTGAGTAACTACAGGGAAGTTTAGTTCCACGAACATGAAACCTGGTGACATGTAGAGGGCAAATGTGAGTAACTACAGGGAAGTTTAGTTTCACGAACATGAAACCTAATGACATGTAGAGGGCAAATGTGAGTAACTATAGGGAAGTTTAGTTCCACGAACATGAAACCTGGTGACATGTAGAGGGCAAATGTGAGTAACTACAGGGAAGTTTAGTTCCACGAACATGAAACCTAATGACATGTAGAGGGCAAATGTGAGTAACTACAGGGAAGTTTAGTTCCACGAACATGAAACCTGGTGACATGTAGAAAAATGTGAGTAACTACAGGGAAGTTTAGTTTCCACGAACATGAAACCTAATGACATGTAGAGGGCAAATGTGAGTAACTACAGGGAAGTTTAGTTCCACGAAAATGAAACCTGGTGACATGTAGAGGGCAAATGTGAGTAACTACAGGAAAGTTTAGTTCCACGAAAATGAAACCTAATGACATGTAGAGGGCAAATGTGAGTAACTACAGGGAAGTTTAGTTCCACAAACATGAAACCTGGTGACATGTAGAGCAGGGCAAATGTGAGTAACTACAGGGAAGTTTAGTTCCACGAACATGAAACCTGGTGACATGTAGAGGGCAAATGTGAGTAACAACAGGGAAGTTTAGTTCCACGAACATGAAACCTGGTGACATGTAGAGGGCAATGTGAGTAACTTACAAGTTTAGTTCCACGAACATGAAACCTGGTGACATGTAGAGGGCAAATTTGAGTAACTACAGGGAAGTTTAGTTCCACGAACATGAAACCTAATGACATTAGAGGGCAAATGTGAGTAACTAAGGGAAGTTTAGTTACGAACATGAAACCTTCTGACATGTAGAGGGAACTGTATAATGTTTTTCCACGAACATGAAACCTGGTGACATGTAGAGTGCAAATGTCAGTAACTGCAGACATTAGTTTCCACGATTTTGAAACCTAATGACTGTAGAGGGCAAATGTGAGTAACTCAGGGAAGTTAGTTTCCACGAACATGAAACCTGGTGACATGTGAAGGAGTAACTTTAAGTGATTTCCACCATGAAACCTAAGGACATGTACAGGGCAGCTCAGGGAAGTTTAGTTCCACGAACATGAAACCAGTGACATGTAGAGGGCAAATGTGAGTAACTACATGAATTTAGTTCCACGAACAGAAACCTAATGACATTTAGAGGGCAAATGTGAGTAACTACAGGGAAGTTTAGTTCCACGAACATGGAAACCTGGTGACATGTAGAGCAGGGCAAATGTGAGTAACTACAGGGAATTTTTTTCAAGATGAAATTTATGTGCCTTGAGTCCACAGTTCCACGAACATGAAACCTGCTGACCAGACAAATGTGAGTAACTACAGTAGTTTAGTTCCACATTATAAGACTATGACATGTAGAGGGCAAATTAATAACTACAGGGAAGTTTATTTCTACGAACATACACCTGATGACATTTAGAGGGGCAAATGTTTACAGGGAAGTTTAGTTCAGAACATTTGACATGTAGAGGGCAAATGTGAGTTTTTTCCTTAGTTCCACAACATGAAACCTAATGACTCTTAGAGGGCAAATGTAACATCTAAGTTCCACGAACATAAAACCTGATGATTTGTAGAGCAGGGTTAGTGACATTACAAAGTTGAGTTGCCATGGAAACAAACAGTACCCAGGGCTGAGTTACAGGGAAGTTTAGTTCCACGAACATGAAACCTAATGACATGTTGTGACAATGTGAGTCTTCAAGTTTGTTCGAAATGCAACTTTTTGCTGACAATGTAGAAATTTGTGACATTTCTTCATGGAGCCAGGCGTTTCGCAAAAGAACTTTTTGCATGGAAAGGTGAGTTACTGTGACTTTTTCAATTATTGTTTTATAGAACTTTCAATACTGCATGTGCAAATGCAGACTTTTGTGAAATTTAAAATTTTCAGATGGTGGGCAACTGTTGATTGCATCTGCACTGACAGCATAAACTGCCATCAAGCTCTGTCAGGACTGAGACGCTTTAGAGGTCTATGTTAAAAACTGAACATATTACTGAACAGGAACACAGCAGCTCTGGCGTGGCCTGTCTGCAGTGAAGTTGGAACCTCAACTATTATAAGATAAATTTAATGATGCAAGATAAATTTATTGCCTTGTGTCCACATTCCTGCTGCCAGACTTTTCTAGTACTGTTCATTATAAGACTATGATGTTTAATAAGTCCAAAATATTTCTAAGATACAATGATGTTTAGAGGCAAGTTTTCTTTAATGTTCAGATTTATTTTTCCTTTTCACAATCCAGTGTTCTGACTCTTTTGCAACATCTAAGCTCAAAAGCTTTGATTTCTGTTTAAGTGACATTAAAAAATTGCCACAAACAGCACCCGCTGTTAATTATTGAGCCATGGTTTTCAAAGTTTGTGACATTTCTTCAATGTTCAATGCAACTTTTTGCTGAAATGTAGTTTGTGACATTTCTTCATTGTTTAATAGAACTTTTTGCTGAAACGTAGTTTGTGACATTTCTTTATTGTTCAATAGAACTTCTGTCTGAAATGAAGTTTTGTGAAATTTATTTTCAGATGGGCATCTGTTGATAGCACTGCATACAGCATAAACTCCATAGCTCTGAAGACTATCCCTAGAGGTCTATGTAAAAACTGAACTACTGAACTGAACAAAGCAGTCTGCAAAATTAACCCATGTCCTTAAGCATTAGAAGCAAATGACTTGAACACTTAACCAAGGAGACATCCAATTAACAGATATAAGGAGAGAAGGTAACCAAGAAGACATCCAATCAACAGATATGAGGAGAGCAGGTAACAAAGGAGACATTCAATCAACAGATATGAGGAGGGAAGGTAACCAAGGAGTCATCTAATCAACAGATATGAGGAGAGAAGGTAACCAGTGCCCCGTAAATCAGTTTGATGTTTCACTGGCTGATCTCAGTTCTCCATGACAGATTATAAGAGGATAAACTGTGCTGGAAACCTCATCTTTCTCATGGGGATTCCCAAATTTAGGTGCTGAACAGTCAATAGTATAGCACACAGTGGAGCAAAAACTTTCAGCAACTACAGACATTTATGATGTAACAGAAACATGGCACTTGCGGTACAATACTTATTTGTTGTTGCATTCAAAGGTTGTAAACTTTGGCAAAAAATTATGGTTGTTCATAACCTTCTGGACTTTGGATATGGTCTATCTGTATGCAAACTGTCGGTTCCTTAACTCTTAGGCAGGTGCACTCTGATTTCGATGAAGGAAACGTCCCCAATGAGTCACCTCCTATAATATGCTTGTTAGAAGGCAGTGGGTATTAACCCCCCACACACACAATAAGGCCAGGGAATCCACACAGGGAGAAGATAGTAAGTATCAGACAAATTGTGAGAATAACACCTTGTACTAGATTCATCAAAAAACAGCAGATCAAGTAGTTTGGCCATCTCATTAGAATGCAGCAAGATCAAATACCATCACAAGCATTACATCTCAGAAGATCAGCTACAAGAGCCAGAGGAAGGCCGCGGAAATATGGATCAACAAGATTAAAGATACTCTACACCTTCACGGCATGACAATAGCCAGTGGCAGCCAACGTTCACTGGATCGCAAATTACTCCTCATCACGTTGCTTTACAGCAGAAGTGGTTTATCTTCTTCTTCTTCGCCTTCACCAGCTGTACACTGGCGGAAAGTTCTGGTTGCTCGTCCACTACTGAAGTGCAGTCCTGCTCCAGAACCTGAGTGTTGTGTGTGCATCAGTTTTACAGATCTCATTCTCTTGAATACAGCTTGTTGGTTCCTTGCCTCTCCGGCAGATGCACTCCGACTTCAAAGGAAGCTCTCCAATTAGTCGACTCTTACGACATGCTTTTGGGGAGGCAGTGGGTCTATTCTTGTTTCCCCTACAATAGGACCCCGGAACCCACACGGGGGTAGAAGTGGTTTATGATTATGATGATGACAAATTAAAAAGAAATATTTTAGAAGCACAAAAAACACTGGAAGGAAAATGACTACACAGGAATCAATTTCAGTTTCGTTTTTTAAAATCATGGCAAAGATTGGAGAATATCTTTTAGTAAATATTCAGAAGTCAAGTTGTTAAAGGACAAGTCAATGCCATCATATTCTCTTAACTACTGTTTTTCTCTGGGCAAATCAATACCCATCAACTACTAGTAAATTACAGCCACTTAACTTATAGTGATACTGTAGTTCTATCTCAAGTTATATATTAACCTCTCGTAATCCCAAACAATACAATGTGCACCATATGCTCCTGTCCAAAAAAACTATGCTATGCAAGATCTGAAATGATTTACCAATGAAATCTTATTTTAATATGTGACACAGTCTATGCTTCATTCATACAAAGTGTAAATGCTGCCATTGTTAAAGTTATGCACTTATATTATGTTCATTGTGGCTACCGCTTTCGTTGAAAATCTGTGGGACCGAAAGAGTTAACTTGAGGACGCTGACATAAACAGTAAATGTTTTCAAACAGTCAGTACACTGGTGTTCATTTTCCAAATTAATACTGTGTAAACGTATGTGTGAATCTATTACTTTGGAGGAAACTGTCAATGGCCCCAACTGTTCTATTCCCTAAAATAAGCATCTTTTATAAAATTACTATTTTTAACAGTATTCAAAAAAAAATGATTTAACTCTTGAGTCTCAGGGGGTTTAGCATCACAACCCAAGGGGTAGTCAAGAAAGACGTAAAATCGGCGCATCTTGCGTTCACTGGGCTTCTAGGTAGGAATCTATGAACGTATGACAGATTCCTTGGGATTCAAAGAGTTAAAATACATTTAATCAATCAGGATAAGAGAGAAATTGATAAAAGTGTAGTGCATATAATACAAATAAGCATGTATGTTTTCTATAGTGCAGATGTATTAAGAAAGTATTCATGAGCCCAGGCATAACAAATAAAACCACAGCAGTAACCCAGAACTAAATGCAGGCACCTAAGTGATCTAAGTCAGTTATTTATGCCCCTCTCTAACAAACAAAAACCAACAGATCCTGATTATTATTGTTTATAAGTTTCGTTTTATATTTCCCCATTTTAAAATGCCTTTACAAAAACTCTTTTCTTATACAGGGCAAAACTGACTAAAGATTTTCTTTAAACCGTATATTTCTAGAACTCATAATCTGAAGAGAAAAAAAAACCATAACTTTCGTAATTTCGTTGTGACCATGTTCGAAGTACCGCCTGCACCAGGCCTAAGCGGGGTGGGCAGTGAGAAGTGAGAATAAAATACCCACATTGATTCAGCGCATGATAAAAGCGTTAAAAACTGAAGGGTCCATTTAAAATAAAAAGTTTGTTTTAAAATATTTCTGCTTTGACAAAAAACGGCATATCAGAGATAGCAAAGAAAAGAAAACAGGGGTCAGCGACTGAAAGCGAGAGAGTTCAATGACTGCTTGTCTTGTGCTTCTTCTTGTCTTGTCTCACTGACTAATCAGGGATCGCGCTAATGTCCGACCGACTCTAAAGTTTTATTCAAACAATTGTCAAAACAGAAACATTTTAAAACAATACTTCAAAAGCAACATTATGTAAAAAGGCGTTGTGAAATTGTTATTTAATGAAAAAAGACTTTATTCAATGCCAAGAGCTTTTTTTTCCATTATAAACTTTTTCTTCTTTCACAAAAATGGCAGGCTGCCCGAGAACAGAAAGTACAATAGTAAATTAATATTAAAACTACAAGGCACACAACTGACACTGGAATACGAAACGTTTGCAAGAATTAAGAAGGAAAACTCAACTTACGCCAGGAGTAGTGATGCTGTTTATAAACGACAACATGAAAAGTAGACACCATTCGTTCCAAGTAGTCGTCGTCGCAGCTGGTCTTGTCCAAGACGATAATAATATTGTTGTTCTAATCTAAGATGGCCGATCACCGAGCCAAAATGGCGGACGGCCGGTCCGTCTGCTGTACCAGAAGGCAGACAGTTCATTCAGGCGTTCCCTCCTGTGATGCCGCTAAAATTATTGGCAAAATAATCGGCCTTCATAGAAGCTCAAAGCGAGATGTGCGAAAGGTGGGGGCGAAAACAAAAAACTAAAGGGGGAAGAGAGAGAGAGAATAGGAGAAATGCGAGCGGGGCAAAAAGAAACGAGTGGGGGATGCTCTATACGCGCTGGAGATTCAAAAGCGGAGTCGTAAATTGATTTCTTAGCTTTGGAGGCGAGTAGCGGTTAGAAAACATCAACTCATACACGACGCCGAGCCAGTTCAGGCTTTTGCCGGCACTATAAAAATATGGCGGCCGCGACCTGCTGGCTGTGATTATTATAATGAGGTGAAATGTACACGAGTTGGGCAGATTGAAGAAGGAACACGCAAACAGGACAATTCGAAGATTAGTTGGTGAAAATGGCGGCGTTGGGTTTTATGACATTTGGTCTCTTGAGGGTTGCTGTAGAACTTGAATACGGAGAGGTGAACTGGAACGCGATTGATATAGTTTAATAACTGCGTTAAAATGTAGTTTATTGTGGTACAATGAGTACATATTTAATTAAGAGAACGCTTCTAAGACATACAACGGCCACATGAAGATATTTATTTAGTAAAGATAATATCAAGTGCCTATGCAAATTATAGAATTTAATGGTTTATCCCAAAACGATGGTTCTATTTGTGCAGACATTCCGGAAATTATTTGTTAGCAACGCACTTATAGGTGAAGCCGAACAATCATATAATGTCTGACATAATTAATTAGGATTGGGTGGCTGGAGTAGTTTTGAAAGATTTAAGACTAAAGAATTTAGACACATCCTGAGTTTAAATTAAATCTTGTATTGCTACTTTTCTATACACACACACTGACAGCGTGGAGAAGGGCAGGTGTGGAACAGACACATGTGCAGACGAGACAGACAAACAGACAGACAGACAGACAGACAGACAGACAGATAGATAGACAGATAGATAGATAGATAGATAGATAGATAGATAGATAGATAGATAGATAGATAGATAGATAGATAGATAGATAGATAGATAGATAGATAGATAGATAGATAGATAGATAGATAGATAGATAGATAGATAGATAGATAGATAGATAGATAGATAGATAGATAGATAGATAGATAGATAGATAGATAGATAGATAGATAGATAGATAGATAGATAGATAGATAGATAGACAAACAGACCCCCAGCAGATTTAATGTCCTTATAGTGTTGTATACCAATGGCATATTTATATGGTTGCAGCTTACTGGCATTGCTATGATACAATAATCTTTGTAAACGCAATAGTAAGAATTCCACAGACCTGATAATTGAAAATGTGTCAGACACTGGGAACCGTACAAATAAGTACACATGTGAAACAAGAGCGCCAGTGTTAGACTGTGCTATAGGAAAGCTTGAGAATCACAGCCTATGGTTAATTAATGCCAGCGATGATGTTCCTACTCTTCTTCTCAAAATACATGTCGTGTAGCGTTGGCAGTCATGTCTATCCACAACCTTCTGTCTCGTGTACTTTCAATCAACTCTGACACAGATGATCTTCCATAGTTCATGCCGTGTGGCGTTGGTAGTCATGTCTCCCCACAACCTTCTGTCTCGTGTACTTTCAATCAACTCTGACACAGATGAGTTTCCATAGTTCATGTCGTGTAGCGTTGGCAGTCATGTCTATCCACAACCTTCTGTCTCGTGTACTTTTATTCAAATCTGACACAGATGATCTTCCATACCGTGATGTCAAATTGTCCAGTATCTATTCTCTCGATCTCCCTCTGCCTTTCCTCCCCTCCAACTTTCCTACCGTCACGATGTGCTCTGGTATTCTCCTTCTTATCATATGATCAAAGAGTGTCAGTTGTCTCTTTTTAATGTAGGCACTCAGTTCTCTCCGTGAGTCAGTTTCTTTTAAGACGTCTTCATTACTATTTTTATATGTGCGGGGTATTGTCAGCGTTCGTCTATAAAACCACATCACCGCAGTTTCGAAATAAGTTTTGCCTAAATAACTAACTGTCCATGATTCACATTCGTACATAAATAAAGGATTTATATTGCTTTTTAAGAATTCTCTTTCTCGTCTCAGTTGACAAAGATTATTCCTACTTACACATCGCAAAGGTTGGGTAGTACCGTGAAGACTACGTGGTGCCAATGCAGCTTGACAGCTTTCTCGGCTTTCATTGTTTGTTCAAAGGAAAAGTAACAAAAGAATGTTTCGAACCAAGCACGCTACAGATGTTGACGAATAAGAACAGCAGTGCTCTATATGCCCGCCTGTCGGACTTCCCTACTGACCAGCAGCAAACCGAGGCTTAGGTTCTGGTTTATCATGCCAGGAAAAAAAATTCGAAAATAACAGACAAATATATTTATCATCTAATTTAATATCCATCTCTCTCTCTCTCTCTCTCTCTCTCTCTCTCTCTCTCTCTCTCTCTCTCTCTCTCTCTCTCTCTCTCTCTCTCTCTCTCTCTCTCTCTCTCTCTCTCTCTCTCTCTTCCCATATTCTTTTTTGTTTTGTTACAATTCTTTTATCTGATCTTTTGCATGTCATCTCTCAACGGAGTTAAAGCTTCCACTCAACTCACACAAAGCTCTACATAGTTTTTTCATGGACTTGTACCTACACGTCTCAACTGGATGGGTCAACCTTTCCCAGCAGCCTTTACGACATTTACAAGAAGAAAAATAATCAACTAATCGCAGTCCAAACATCGCAGCAAACGGGTCACCCTATAGCTGCTCTGTTCCTGTGCCAACGAAGACAGTGAATGTCCATTACTATACCTTGTGAAAAAACTGACTGCAGTCTCGGCAACCCCAAAAGCAAACAAGCATTATGCATAAGACAGACGCCAGAAGTGCCAATACAAATAATCCGGCACTAGAATTGCAGTTCATTATTGACGGAAGCATCAGTTACATCAGATCAGTAGTTGTCTACGCAATATAAACATAAGGCACGGCCAGTTCTGTGTCTTTAGGCCACTCGCCATTTTCCGAGTTTACGGGTCACAACACAAACCATGTTAGGCATAGTCGAAAAGCATTCTAAATGAATTCTACAATTAACTGTGTCAGACCGTCCACCCAACTCAGTAGCCGAAACTGAATCCTTTTATATAAATATGGAGGAAAATGCAAAGACTAACTATTGTCAGAAGCAAAAACTTGCCAAGACTAAGAAAATTTGCTTATTCTCCACACTGACAGACAGTAAGTGAAAAAACAAAAAAAAAGAAAAGAAATATAAATGGAGGATTGGAAGAAGAAGAAGAAGAAGAAGAAGAAGAAGAAGAAGAAGAAGAAGAAGAAGAAGAAGAACAACAACAACAACAACAACAACAACAACAACAAAACCAACAATGAACTTCTAACTAGGATATACAATCACAAAATGACAAGTGGTAGAATGCAAAGAGATAATGTTATAAGAAAGGTTAAATAAAAACTAGGATCTATGTCAAGCTTGGAGGCGTGGTAGGCATTTGGTGCCTGACCCATAATTTTCTAGACCAGCCTAGACCCAATGTTTGATATCGTGAATGTCACACCGACCGCCTTTACTTCTCCTTGATATTTCCTGGTACTTATTTTAGGTCACGAACCGAGTAGATCGCTACGGTGTGGCGGCAAGACGTTCGCTTACGGAACAGAAAGTTTCGGGTACAGGTAACGACAGAACCGGACTATTTTCAAAAATGACCTTGGTTTCTAGGTCAACAAGCCTCAATGGTACCAGGTAAAGTCAAGGGAAGTAAAGATCGCCTGCAGGATGCTGACCACATCACCCACAGAGTGCCAATTAGTCTATAAAATAACAGTCTAACCCTAAATGCCAAACACGCCTGCATGCGTGGGGAAAATGGTCCTTTAGGTTTTTACTGACTTACCAAGTGGATGCAAAACAAAGTATTTCAACAGAAGTACAGTGACAACTCGGTATACGTACATAATCCGTTCCTGATCCTTGGACACATGCCAAACAGTGCGTACACCAAAGCGAACGTACACCGAGACACCACTGTAAATGAAAACATTACAAGAGACCACCGACCTACACCACCGACCTACACCACTGACCTACACCCCCCCCCCCCTTTTTTCCCTCTTTCCTTTCACCTAAAACACCTCGGTCAATGATGATCTGGGACAGTTATACTGATAGTGAAATCGGTCACATTTGCTTTAGTACCTATCATACTTTTGCAAGAAAGGACTTCCAGTAAAATGTGACTAAAAAGTTTAATGAAATGGGGAAGCATTAAAACGTGCACAAAACAACACAAATAACGTTTCGGTCAGCAGCCTTTATCAAACATCAAGTGAACTCAAAAATGTAACAAAGAGGAGAGCAAGAGGGGAGAGTGCACCGTTTAAAAAAATGCTAAAACGAAAAAGTACGATTGTATATTATATATAAAAACAAGTATTATGAATAAAAGAAATACAATGTTAATAATTCATAAATGATACTGATAAGAGACAGAATAAAGCTAAAAATAAAAAAAGAATAAAAATGAGAAATGTGATAATAGTAAAACTGTTTAGATGAAGGTATGTTGGATGTTATTGCAACCTGGACTAAGAACACCTAGGTCGGGGATGATGTTTGCAAAAAAAGTCAGATGGGACAGGTTTTATTTGATAGCGTCTCCTACATGAGAGAAATAACCCAGCCAAACAAACCGTTGGTTTTTTTGTTTGTTTTTGTCGAGAGCCCAAACAAAGACCTGTCCACAGTTATTTCTAACTCGACGCGCAGGGACACAAAAGCCGCATAACAGTGACAGCCACCGTGTCAATACGCCTTGATTATAGTTCCCGTTTTGTTTCTGACAAGGGAATGAGAGGCCTTGACGTGCCGAAGATCATACATGCCCGACTGTCATGGACCACAGATCTCTTCCCCCACCCCTCTCTCTCTGGAAAACCCACTGAAGTAAGAGAGAAAAAATACTGAATAAAAGCTACAGTTTCAACCAAACTCTATATCAGAGAAGACAAACATGAAGAAATATAAATGAAAAAGACGATTTGAAAAAAAAAAAATCCAAGCGAAAGTAAAAAGAGAAATACTTTCACGAAATACGGTAGCAAAGAACACATTGACGGAAGAGATTTGTGTATTAGTCCTGGTGTCCTAGCACTTGGACGTTTGTAAAGTCGAAAGATATATCTAGCGCAGAGTTTGGAATGCTAACGCTCAATCAGTACTAGATGAAGCCACCGCCATCAGCATCATGTGCCGCGCGGGTAAGCGAAGGTTGTCATGTTTCGCCATCTCACACCATCACCAGAATCAGTTTAGTTCAATGTTTTTGGCTAGCGCCCTCATCTGTTTGGCCAGGCCGTGCAGGTACTTTTCTCTTTACCTTCCTCTAGCTTTCTTCCCATCAGGCTTGCCAATTGTCCATTCGAGTCAATTCCTTCTCACAGTATGCCAAAATATATTCACTTGCTAGGAGTCAATTCTTCTTACAGTATGCCAAAATATATTCACTGGCTATGGGGTCAATTCCTTCTCAATGAATATCTGTTTGTTTGTTTAAGTATCCAGAAGCCATGAGTTGTTAACCCTTAGGCTCGGTATTATGGATATCGCAACCTTTCGGCCTTGATTCCATTGTAAATACCGTCAATCTGGGAGAAAATGTGGCTTTCCTGCCTACCCCCGGGATTGAACCCGGACCACAAGGAGTACGTCACCCGGTCTCCGCAAAATCCGGTTTAGCCAATTCCGCTAGAGAGCCGGGCAATGAACATCTAAAATATATTCACTGGCTATGTCTAATTAATTGTTCTACTACGTTTTCGACTTTCATATGCCGCAGTGAGGACTGCTTCGTTTGTTTGAAGCTATAACTAGTACAAAAAAGAGGGGGGGGGGCAGAAAAGAAGAGGGGGGCAGACAAGAAGAGGACAAAGAAATACTTTGGCAGCATCCTCATCACCAGAGACTACAAAACGGCAAACACGAATCACGTTATATTTTTTTACATACGGGTAATATAAATATTGCAATTATTTTGTCATGACAGACCGACTCTTCTCTCTCTACCCCTCCCTCCATCCACTCTTATCTCTATGTCGCAATCTTTCTCTCTCCCGCAACCCTATTTAATATTCCTGGCTTCCCTAGTTTAAAAAAATAACAAATATAAACAATATATAAATATTCTTCACTACTTTAAAGAAATATTTATCTACGAGAAGATAAAACTTCTGCAACTTTAGTTTGTAAAGAAGCAAACATTAACAGCAACTACAAGCCTCGCTGTGACTGCAGCAGCCATGAGAAGAAACATAGACTTTCTCCAACGATTCATTGTTGATGTTTCAGCTAGAGTTCAACGAGAAGTTATATAGAGACCTGACAGGTTTCACTGGGAGCTGGGGTTGAGATAAGCCAAATTACCCAGTCTGACATCTCTTGAGTGTCAGCTTAACGATGCCGTCCACACAATTGCAGCTTCAGTGTGCACCCAACAAGAATCTCAGATAGAAACAGACCCATGTACAAATCTGTAGTCTGCATGTCAGTCAGTTGGAACGAAAAAAAAAATCAACATAAAGAGAATATGCAGGTACGTAGAGAGGGAATGTAATGATGAAAAACAGCAGTATGAAGACAAAAAAACGGACAATGAAGATTTAATTAGGGGTGGGTGTAAGAGTGAAAGAGAAGATTGGGAGTCCGGGATAGTGCGGTTTATAAACAGGAGCCCTTGGGCAGGCCCGAAGCATCACAAGCATAGGGGCCTCAGGCTAACCTGTATAGTCCAAGTAACTACTTACATTTCCTTCCTCTGAGTGGTTGTGACTGATTGCCCAGGGGCCCATAATTTTGTTAAGACGGCTTTGGGCAGGAAAGAGACTTTATAAAAGACCAGTGCCGTCTTAACGTATGAGCAATTGTTGGGGCACCACCATTGTACAGGCCCAGGGATCAGAAGAACTCCACAGGGAAACATGTACAGCAGGAGTCCACTGATCATCAGTAGAAAAATTCCTCGTCGACAATTGTTTTGGCCCATAACCTCCTATACAATCTCGGAGGTTGGGCCGACCTGGGTCATGACGCCAGGCCTCGATCTTCTCCTGCTGCATGAACTTATTCAGACTCTCGGACAGGGACAAAACGAAATGGTGACTATGAAACGGGTACTGTAAGATTCGAAGTTATATACACTGTCGCTGCGGTAGCCAATTAGATCAGTCGGATACCTTAATGACCAAGTGACAAACTAATGGTTGGTTCATCGGACACATGTTAGACTGGCATTTGGCAGAGAGACACTGGTAGACATCTTTTGTACACTTGGCTTTAAGGGATAAGAAACTCATTTCTTCCAAGGACTCGGACCAGTCTACCGAGGCCCATCCTCTACGACGTTCCGTTGCGTCCAGATTCAACTCGAAGCTCTTTCTGCAGATTCGTCCAGTTGTTTGAGTGACCGTTTACGCTCGTTTCCTCGCAAGCCCAGCTGCTTTAGCACATTGCACTGAGAAGATGAGATAAGACCTATTGCACATATCTTGACGGCGAAATTTTTTACTGTGTACGCCTCGTTTCTCCTCAGACCGGCCACGAGATGCCCTAATCCTCTAGAGCTTGTCTGGGTGATTTTTGTCCATTCGCGACTCATACGGCACGGTCAGCTCAATCAGAACTATGTCAGGTCTCAGACCGGTCTTCCGGATTGACTGTGGGCACCTTTCAAAGCCAGACAGTTCGACAGCCAGTAACCAGTTCCTCGCACAGTCAAGTTTAGATAGAGCGTATGCGACCTTGTTCATTTTATCTTTAAAAATCTGCCCAGCCTTGAGGAAGCGTATGGGGGTGACTGTAGTACGGGCCTTCGCGTTGGGCCTCATCCTGGCTTGATCCACAATGTCCGCTAAGGCTTTTAGGACTTCATTGTGGAGTCAATTTTATCTTCCCTGACCTAGGGTTTTTCTGCACGTGGACAATACGTGCTCGGGCGTTTGCTTTGCTCTGCAAAGTAGGCATGTTGGGTCAGTAGACACTTGCCATTTCACCATGTTGACACCAGACGGTAACACATCTTACGACAAAGCTCAGCCGCAGCGAGGCTATTCGCCAGATCTCACCCCATGTGAGTATTCGTGACAAGGCGCTCTCGAGGCCGATCCTTGCTGCGACTGCTTTTTGGACCCGAGAAGAGATTTGGAATCAACATGATCTGCAGACACTAGACACTATCATATATTGATGTGCATTTTAAATACTCGAGGAAATCTTGTGAGCTCTGACACAGGCTTGACAAAATAATTCAAGGCTAAAGCCTCAATGGTTAGGTTAGTTGCGTTTATAGGACGTTGCAGAACCAACCCTAACAGCCCCTGGCTGTTGTGTGGTTTTTCTATGAAAATTTACAGTAGTTTGCCATTGCTTCTGGACTGTCGGCTTTCTTGATACCACTGTCGAAACCAACGCGAGGCGCATGGCCCGCAGCTGGGATCGAACCCAGCAACCCGGCATTACGAAGCGTTCGCATCGACTTAGCCACAGAGTCGACTATGCCTCAATGATGATGCAATATTTTCAGGAAAAATAATACCGAGATGTTGACAGGCTGTCCCCGATATCTGGTTTGTGTATATATATTTAGGCTGAGATAAACAATGCATGATAAGTCAACCACTGGGTGTCCAGTTAGCAAGACAGTGCTGTAGTCAGCTGGAAAAGAAATCAAGACGATAACAGAAATGGGCAAAAGTATCTTCAGCAACATTAAATATTGATCTAATTAAATACATGTATCGAGACGACGGAATGAGTAAAAAATACAAATCTCGGACTAACTGACTTTTTTTTTAAAAACCCCATTAGGACATCACACTGAGCAATAAACACCCGGTGACACAAAGTGCCACCATTCGAATGAGGATCGCCCGTGTAGAGGTCCCAGAAACCCCATTCAACCGACATATCTTATTCTAAACAGCAGACGTACAGCGGCGCCCGTGGCTTAGGCGTTGCGAGTCGGACTCGTAATTCCAAATTACCGCGATCGAAACCCACTGCTGGTTGCGTAGATTTTTATCGTGGTACGGGGCGTCGCAGGTCGACCCAGCGTTACATAATTATCAGGAAGTATGTCCTGTGGAAGTAAAGACGGCCGGTGTAATGCTGACCACATTACCCATCTAGTGCCGAATGGTCTGTCTAAATATGGATGCTCTTCCCATATGCCCGATGCGCCTAAAGGCGTGAAAAGGAAACTTGACTTTGGGTACAGACAGCAGACAAAGGCAGTACCAGACGCTCCGTTCAACCTCTAAATAAGTTACAATTAGGGCCAGTAACAGTTATACAAGCAAGTTGTAACCTTAGAGCCCTAAGCGGGAAGAGCTTTTATATGGCATACATCTGGTGCATTCAACGCTAATTCATTACTCTATTGTATGTTGCAAATGCACGGCAATATACTTGAACTCTTATCTGGATAAGAGGTATTTCTTAGTTTCCTGATCAGGTCTACGTTGTATTCACAAAGGCAAACAGCAAATTGATCCGTCCGTCTTCCCCAGCGCGCTGCTGTCTTATGGTCTGACTGCGCTGAGGCGACAAAATCGCAATCTTGATGTTAAGCGAACAGGGTAAAACCCATTAGCATGTTCAACCAACAAGGATGCTATAAATGAAAGTCCTTGTGCGGTGAACGATAATAAAAGTCTTACGACAATAAGTCCTATCGTATCGCACAGAGATCGGAACAATGATCATGTAACTGTGAAGTAAAATAGATGCTCCAAGGATGGAAGAAAGAAAGGAAGGATCGAAGAACAGACGAGTGGAAGAAAGGATGGGGAAAAAAGAGGATGGAAGAAAGGAAGAAAGGATGGAAGAAAAGATGAGTAAAAGAAAGGTTGAGGGGGGGGGGAGGAGGACGGAAGTAAGGAAGGAATGAAGAAGGAAGGGGCAGTGAAAAGAGAAAGAAAAAAAGGAGTGATGGAAGAAAGGAAGAAAGAATGGAAGGAAAAAGAAAGAAACGATGGATAAAAAAAAATATGGAATAATGGAAAGCGAAAAGGAAAGAAGGCAGACGACGAATTATGATTAGGTAATGCTAAGATACTGTTCATAATTTCTCCTCTTCCTTTTCCCTTACAGGGTTGCTAAATGAAGTTCAGATACCAAGAGATTCCAAAATATCAACATGGATTACAGTGCAGCAGTTAAAATCACCGGTAACTTTGTTCAATCTCTAAATACATATTCACTGCGGCGCCCATGACGGCCAATATTTTTTTTTCTGCGAAGGTTATGTACTAAACACGCCAGGTATAACAGGTCATAATGATATTGTAATGCTGACAATGATAATATAACTTAAGGAGCAGAAAGCAGCAAATTAGTCAGTTAACATTATAAGGGAGGCCATTCCCGTAAAACGATATAAGCTGTAGTTGTTTAAATAACCCAGTTGTCTTTCTTGTTAAAGAGGAGGGAGGAAAACGAGAAGAGAGGAGACGTAACATCTCTCTCTCTCCCTCCCTCCCTCCCTCTCTCTCTCTCTCTCTCTCTCTCTCTCTCTCTCTCTCTCTCTCTCTCTCTCTCTCCCCTATCTCCCCGTTTACCCATTCATCATCTACGCGTTCAGGAGTCTAAAAAATAAAAATAAAAAGAACAGCTCGTACTGTCTGAATGTTTAGATTACAATGTATGGTGCAGTCAGCGGAATATTCATTTATTGTCTTCCCTCGCCCTCTGCCACCATATTTTTCCAGCTGGAATTATGTGCTAATTATCTAAAGCTGCAGAAATGTGGTTTTATAGAATAATGATGAGAATACAATAGACAGATAAAAAGACTAACGAAGATGTCTGGAAAGAAACTGACTCACGAAGAAAACTGATTGCCCACACCAGAAAGAGGCAATCTACATTCTTTGGTCATGACGGTGGAAATGAGAGGCAGAGGGAGACCCAGAGAAAAGATGCTGGGCAGTGTGACACAATGGCATGCAGGATCATCTGTGTCAGAGCTGACCGAAAGTACACGAGCCAGAAGGTTGTGGATAGACACGACTACCAACGCCCCGTGGCATGCAGGATCATCTGTGTCAGAGCTGACCGAAAGTACACGAGCCAGAAGGTTGTGGATAGACACGACTACCAACGCCCTGTGGCATGCAGGATCATCTGTGTCAGAGCTGCCCGAAAGTACACGAGCCAGAAGGTTGAGGATAGACACGACTACCAACGCCCCGTGGCATGCAGGATCATCTGTGTCAGAGCTGCCCGAAAGTACACGAGCCAGAAGGTTGTGGATAGACACGACTACCAACGCCCCGTGGCATGCAGGATCATCTGTGTCAGAGCTGCCCGAAAGTACACGAGCCAGAAGGTTGTGGATAGACACGACTACCAACGCCCCGTGGCATGCAGGATCATCTGTGTCAGAGCTGCCCGAAAGTACACGAGCCAGAAGGTTGAGGATAGACACGACTACCAACGCCCCGTGGCATGCAGGATCATCTGTGTCAGAGCTGACCGAAAGTACACGAGCCAGAAGGTTGTGGATAGACACGACTACCAACGCCCCATGGCATGCAGGATCATCTGTGTCAGAGCTGACCGAAAGTACATGTTGAGGATAGACACGACTACCAACGCCCCGTGGCATGCAGGATCATCTGTGTCAGAGCTGACCGAAAGTACACGAGCCAGAAGGTTGTGGATAGACACGACTACCAACGCCCCATGGCATGCAGGATCATCTGTGTCAGAGCTGACCGAAAGTACATGAGCCAGAAGGTTGTGGATAGACACGACTACCAACGCCCCGTGGCATGCAGGATCATCTGTGTCAGAGCTGCCCGAAAGTACACGAGCCAGAAGGTTGTGGATAGACACGACTACCAACGCCCCGTGGCATGCAGGATCATCTGTGTCAGAGCTGACCGAAAGTACACCAGCCAAAAGGTTGTGGATAGACACGACTACCAACGCCCCATGGCATGGACTTTAGAAAAAAGAATTATGTGCTGCCAGCCTCAACACAACGCGTTACACAATCTTCAATTAATTAAAATCCAAATTTATTATCTTCTTCTTCATCATCTTCTTCTTGTTCTTGTTCTTGTTCTTGTTCTTGTTCTTCTTCTTCTTCTTATTATTATTATTATTATTATTATTCGCGCTAACGGCTGTAAACATCGAGTAGAAAGTTCTGGTTCTTCGTCCACCTCTTGGCTTTAGTCTGGTTCAAGAACCTGAGTGTTGCGTGCACATCTGTTTTACAGATCCGACTTATCTGTATGCAGGTTGTTGGTTCCTTGCCTCTCAGGCTGGTGCACTCTGACACATCGAAGGAAGACCCCAGTTAGTCGACTCTTACGACATGATTGTTGGGGGGTAGTGAGTCTATTCTTGTTTTCCCAATAATAGGGCCTCGGAACCCACACGGGAAATTAAAACATTTCTATCAAGATAAGGATTTCCATTCTCTGTGAACTCCCGTCTGCGTTCAGCCATATTTATATTTTGGGTGTGAGGCGGGGAATGGTGGCAAAAGAATAAACTTGCTTCCCTGTAGAAAACATGTCGTAAAAGATGGCTAATTAAGCACCTGCAAAATGCGGATATCACAGCCTGTCTGTAAACCACAACAATGAAGCCCTGGAACCGACACAGGGAATATTTATCTACCATTTACATTATTATTATTAATTATTGTTATTATTTCTATTACTATCAGCATCATCCTCATCGTTAGAAACCAAAAGTCCTCCAATGGGTTCTGAGGCCCCATTGTGGGAAAACCAAGAATAGACGAACTACCAACAAGCATGTCGTAAGAGTTTACAGCTGGTGAACGCTAAGAAGAACAAATACTTATAGAAGGTTTAGATTCACTGACAGAAGTACAAAATAATTGCCACTTAACAAGCATGTCGTAAAAGTCGGGTAATTTGGGACTTGATGAAATCGGAAGAAAAAGGAAGGTAGGACAGACGATGACGAACTATGAGAAGGAGGAGGAATGAATAATAATTTAAAAATAATAATAATAATAATAATAATAATAATAATAATAATAATAATAATAATAATAAATAAGAAGAAGAAGAAGGAGAAGAAGAAGAAGGAGAAGGAGGAGAATGGCCTCACTGAATCAGAAGTCTGCACCCATAGTTATCATATCGACAAAGCTAGCCTTATAGGAGGCCTTTGTGAAATCAATGAAGTCTTGGATTACTTGTACAGAGGAAAGCCCTTTCACGTTGTTCTGATCAATAGCACCTGTGGTAACTAAATAACGTGCATTCTGCTCCTTGATCGATCATTATCATCATCATCATCATCAGTATTATCAAGTAGTTTATTCCTTGACTTGAGAACAAATACCTTAAACCTTCTATTCCTGGTTGTCTGTAATAGGTGGCTCTATCTAACTGATTGGTTAATATGTCTTGTGTCTGTAATCCTTCAAGGACTGCAGGGTACCAGTGCTATAAAAACTCTTTTTTGCCTTTTGTATTCGAATTTTAATGTCTCTTCAACATCTCATCTTTTATCTACATTACTGCATAAAAAGGTGTAGGACTCCACATCTCGCAGTGAGATATCACCAGGAGAAAATTTGAATACTGCATGCCAGGTTTATTCACAGCAGCTTTGTCTTGCCCCAATGAGGTTGAGACCGAAGTGTTGTTATCTCTCATTAAGTATGTTTATGTTGACTCTGTTTTCAAGAGTGAGTAAGAAGAGAAATGTACCATTAGCGACATCTAGGTCATTAAGCTATTGTGTATGGATCCACTAAAATCCATTTCTGGGTGGCAGTTTGTCAATGTGACAAAACTCGTCTCTTACACCTGTTCTTATTTCAGATACATATGTTCCAGATTTCTTTCATTCTCGATGTGGTTTAGCCGCTAGTGATGTTTTAAAAAAATAATTGCATTGGAGGCTGGAGGGGTAATGTAGGGAGACTGACCCTGCTTGAAGTCACTGAGTCACCTGTAGTCACTTAATGTCACTGAGTCACCTGTAGTCACTTAATGTCATTGAGTCACCTGTAGTCACTTAAAGTCACTGAGTCACCTGTAGTCACTTAATGTCACTGAGTCACCTGTAGTCACTTAATGTCACTGAGTCACCTGTAGTCACTTAATGTCACTGAGTCACCTGTAGTCACTTAATGTCACTGAGTCACCTGTAGTCACTTAATGTCACTGAGTCACCTGTAGTCACTTAAAGTCACTGAGTCACCTGTAGTCACTTAAAGTCACTGAGTCACCTGTAGTCACTTAATGTCACTGTCACCTGTAGTCACTTAATGTCACTGAGTCACCTGTAGTCACTTATAGTCACCGAGTCACCTGTAGTCACTTAATGTCACTGAGTCACATGAAGTCAATGCGTCACCTGTAGTCACTTAATGTCACTGTCACCTGTAGTCACTTAATGTCACTGAGTCACCTGTAGTCACTTATAGTCACTGAGTCACCTGTAGTCACTTAATGTCACTGAGTCACCTGTAGTCACTTAATGTCACTGAGTCACATGAATTCAATGCGTCACCTGGAGTCAATGCGTCACCTGAAGTTACTGCGTCACCTGGAGTCATTGAGTCTCTGTAAGTCACTGAGTCACATGAAGTCACTGCGTCACCTGAAGTCACTGCGTCACCTGGAGTCAATGCGTCACCTGAAGTCACTGCGTCACCTGGAGTCAATGCGTCATCTAGAGTCACTGAGTCTTTGTAAGTCACTGAGTCACTTGAAGTCACTGAGCCACCTAAAGACACTTGAAGTCACACCTGCAGTTAGCAGTAGTATAGGCAGAAAATCATGCCTGTTTTATGAATGTTGTTTCAGGGATGATGCAATCTTCACACTTAAACAGTTAATCGAAAAGAACATTGAATACAATAAGAACTTATTTGTGGCATTCGTAGACCAGGAGAAGGGATTTGACAGAGTCGACAGACAATTATTATGGAAAGTAATGGCAAGATATGGAGTAAGCGAACACCTCATCGAAGTGTGCAAAAGTTTATACAGGGATTGTAGAAGCGTAGTTAGAATAAATCAGGGAACATCTCATCCATTCACAGTAACATCTGGAGTAAGACAGGGGTGTGTCTTATCACCACTGCTGTTTATCACCTACATCGACAGTATATGCAAGAATGCCAAGCCCATGAATGAAAATGTTAGTAAGATCAACAGATTACTCTTTGCAGATACAGCCATGAAATTGCAACATCTAACATCCATGAATGAAGAATGTAAAACAAATAATATGAGTATCAACACTGAAAAGACAGAAGTAATGTCATTAGGAAAAAAGAAGACAGATCTAAACAGGCATCTGAGTTTAAATATCTGGGAACTACATTTACCGAAGATGGGAAATTGGATAAAGAAATTAACATTAGATGCAGTAAAGCAAACCAAGTATTGGGACAGCTCGCTCCCCTCTTACAGCAAAAGACAATCCCAATCAGCACAAAGAGACATCTTATTCAAAGCATATTTATTCCAACTCTGTGCTACCAGTGCCAGACATGGTCACTCACAACAAACCATAAAAGAAAATTAGTAACCACGGAAATGAGATGTCTGAGAAGGGCTGTAGGAGTGACTATAAGAGATAAGATCATGAATGAGATCATAAGAGAACAAGTCGGCACAGAACCAATTCTGGATTACATACAAAGACAGCAAGTGAAATGGTTTGCCCACTTAGAAAGAATGCCTTGTGACACCATACCATACAAAGCATACATGGAAAGAGAAGAAGGACGTAGAGCACGAGGTAGATCAAGAACAAGATGGAAGGATAACATCAGAGAAACTCTACAACAGCACGATGTGCCTACGGTCGAGGCGGCCAGAAGAGCTAGAAACAGAACCTTATATTTCCCTCGACACCCACAGCGGTAAAAGAGGAAGTATAGAAGAAGAAGAAGAAGAAGCAGTTTCAGGGATATAAAGACAATAATTTCTTTAAATATACACCTGTTTTTTGGGCTCTTCTGCTGGGGCATTCAACACCCCCCCCCCCCCCGACCTCTGTCTCTATCTCTCTCTCTCTCTCTCTCCCTTTCTCTCTCTCTCTCTTTCTCTCTCTCCCTCTCTTTCATCACATCTGGCTCGGTTTTAATTTCTTTTAATTTCTCTAATAAACGTATACATAGGCTTAGTCTCTCTTATGTTTTCTCTCTCTTTATCTAGTCTAGTCTGTTACTTATTCACAAACACGCCCATGCACACAACCAATAAATCGTCTCGACTCTTTCGCTCTCTCTCTCTCTCTCTCTCTCTCTCTCTCTGTTTTCTGCACCCGATCTTGTCTAAACGGCGCTTCACACAACCGCGAGAGTTGTTGTACTGAGAACCCACAGGTGCTCTGATGACAAAACCAACAAATCTATTGATTACAAAGTTGGCTTATGTCGCAGATGGGCCAGCCTGCCACCTCCTGCCCCTCCCTCCCTTTTACACAAATGTCAGACAACAGGCAAATCAATAACACTTGACACTGTGCAATATCGAAACGCTAAAGCATTATTATACAGTTTAAGGAACGCACAAACAAACATCTAGAAACAGTTGTACCAGAAAGGAAATTATCTTCATTTAAATTGTATTACACTGGAGTGTCAGATACAAATTTACACCAACATAGTACTTACTATTTCATGCTGTAGTTTTTTTAATTTGCCAACACTGTGTTACCAGCGCCAAAAGTCGACATTAACAACAACATTAAAGGGGGAAAAAACGACAAAATAAAATGAAATGTTTACATCCAATCACAGATGTAAACAGAAGAGACAATCAGAAAGACGACAGAAGGACGAAACCAGTGCTAAACTGCACCAAGAGACAACGGATGAAATGGTTCGGATATGTGGCAAGACTACCACAAGATAACGCAGAGAATCCTGTCACGTAGACACAAAAGTAGACGTGTCCCACACAAGCGATGGATAGATGCTACATCTCTTCTTCTTTCTTCGTGTTCACCAGCTGTAAACTCTGGTGGAAAGATCTGGGTGTTCATCTACTTCTAGACTGCAGTCCTGTTCCAGAACATAAGTGTTGCGTGTGCATCCGTTTTACAGAGTGACTCATTTGTATTGCAGACTGCCGATTCCTTGCCTCTTAGACAGATGCACTCCGACTTCGAAGGAAGCTCCCAATTAGTCGACTCTTACGACATGCTTTTGGGTAGGCAGTGGGTCTATTCTTGGTTTCCCTATAATAGGGCCCCGGAACCCACACAGGGAAATGCTACATCTGAGTCCATGAATACCCGCAGCTTTGGTAAAGACAACCTTCAATGTGGAAAAGGCACCTGCCTGATTCATTGACTGACATGTCGTGTCACTGTTGCACAGTGTTTTTAACTTGATATAAATAAGTCCACCCCACACAAGGAAGAACCAAACATCTTTTAGAGATAATGTGCGGTTTAAGGTTTGAACAACGGATCAACATCATGGCACACGGGTAGTACCCCACAAGTGCTCCGTTCTTCTTCTAACTCAAGTATGAAGAAGCTCAGCACAGTGCACAGTTTCTGTAGCACCGGCGAGGATCCTTAAATACTTTTGGCAGTTTTAAACTCCAAATTCTTCCACGGCAGCGCCGTTAGGCTACTCTTTTCGATTTCCAACTGCCAGGTTATTTTTTACGTGCGCAACAATGCACACGGGCGTCCGATCTCACTACCCAGAGACCAGGAGGAATTACTGGAAGTCCAAGTCCACGTGAAAAATCTCAAGCTCTTACCGGGGATTAAACGCGGAACCTCTAGCACTCGAGGCGGACACCATGCCCTGAGACCACGCAGCTCCCTATAGATCATATAAAACAATACACATCTTGGCAATTGAACCTGGGGTAAATTTTACGCTCGTCTCCCGCTACACACTAGCTCGCTTCTGATTGGACGACCTACAGACCCCATCAATACTGATAGGTCGGCCTCGAGCGATCCGACTTTTACACAAGGTCACGGGGATATTCCGCACACGCGCTCAAACCGCGTGTTGTATATTTCATAATCCCAGAGCTTCTAACACTTCTAAAGCATTAAGATACTGCGTCCATCACACAAAAACCCCCTAGAGAGTGACAAAACCTATGTCACAGGCCGTCTCTTTCGGGGAAATAAAAACGTAAATCCCAGACAACAACAGACTGCGACACCCATAACTAGTCCAACCATTATCAATGGAGCTGACCTACAACCGGTGACATGTAAATGGAGAGACGGGCGTTAAATTCACCGAACCTGGCTACTGTCAGTAGACCAATGCGCCAACAACTGTTTGTATTAAAAACAAGCCTCTCCATAACCTGGCATTTGTTGGTGGTAAAGACAACATCAAGTAATTAGTTCGTGTTTGTCTGATAAACAGAGATATCGTGATCTAATAGTTGGTTACACAGTTGGTTTATTAACATCACTGCATACAACGGCTCCGTTCCTTTTTCAGCTGATGCTGTTCCGTGTGGGGGAAAGAAACGGAACCGACTGCTGTCTCTGCAGCCCTGAATACATGATGCGACAGTTTTTATTAACGGTGACGTCACAGGACAGTCCAACATTTTAGAGGGTGGTCAGACTGGGTTTCCCGGCTTTCTGATACTTTAAACGACCCCAAAACATCTAGAACTAGCCCTAATCCGAGCCCACCAACGTCCCACGAGATAGTGCAGTCTATGTCCGACGACTGCAAGCAGTCTATCTACCACCCCCTGAAATATTTGACTGTCCCGTGACCTGTGGATTTCCCCTGATTGAATTTTATGAAATCACCGACGAGGCAATACAGGCCTCTACAACTGCAGTTCATCATTACTGGAAACAGGAGTTGCTGTAGCTGTAGCCGATAGACGTTCGCCTGAACATTTGTTTTCCTCAAAAATGACACCCCCCCCCCCCCCAGTCAAGCCAGCTTTAAATAACTACTAGGTAACATCCTGAAAAGTAAAGGCGACCCGACCAGGTGAAAAACTGATTATGTCATCGACCAAGTGTCGATTGTCCAAGAAATACAGGTCTAGAACTATGTGTCCAATTTGCAAGAAGGCGTGTAAAAGGATATTTTACTTTACATTGATGGAAACGATAAGTACAACAAGCAGTATTTGATAAGGCAACAGTTCTGTGCCGATAGCCCATCCGCCATTTTATGAATCTACAGTTCACAATACAAACCATCTTAAGAACATTTCAAATTTAATTGGCACCTCTGTCATACCGTGCACTCCGCTCAGTAGCTAGGCAAACGGAACTCAAACGTGTAAGACTAAAGTCTACCGGCCCGCTAAATTTTTCTTGTAAAGAGCATTTGAGAAAAGCAAGCCCAGTTGACATTCAGAGCTGACATTTAGCGGAACTGATGACTGGATTGCCCTCTGAACGGAGTGGGCCACATCATAATCACGGGGGAAATTTGACAGTAAACAGTTTAGAAAAATATATAACCCGTTTCAAGTGTGCTACTTGAAACCCCCCCCCCCCCACACACACCCTTTTCCCCCTTTCCATACACATACACAAATAATTACAATTACACACTCATACACATACACACACATCACACACACAGACATGGGGCGAGGAGCTCTTTCGAGGCATGGCGTCCGCCTCGAAGGCTGGAGGTCCCGGGTTCAGGCCCCAGTGAAGGCTGGGATTTTTTCCCCACCTGGGCTTCAAGTAATTTCCTTTGGTTTTTGGGTAGTAAGATCGGACGCCCGTGTGTATTGTAACGGAAGTGAAAAGTCCCCTGGCAGTTGACTGACTGACTGACTTTCTACCCCACCAGGACATCAACAAATCGATAAACACCCAATGACACAATGCGCCACCATGTGGATGAGGATCACCGTGGAGAGGACCCATAAACCGCGTTCAGCCCTTAGGTTATATTTATGGCCGGGCTATATTGCGGCCCCTGTCAAGAGCCAGAGTAGGGCTTAAAATAACGAAAAATTTCATCCTAAAAAGGACGGGAAGTACTAGTATCCTGGCAGTTGGAAATCGAAAAGAGTAGCCGAACGGCGAGCTCCGGCAAAATTTGGAGTTAACAAATCGACCCAAAGTATTTTAGGATCCTCGCCGGTGCTACGTAGTTCGTGCACTGTGCTGAGACTCTTCGGATTCAGGTTTCAGTCAGAAGCAGCGCCGCGGAGCACCAATGGGTTACTACCCTTGTGCCATGATGTTGATCCCTTGTATTAACTAAACTAAACATCGCACACAGCTCAAGCGATAGGTAAACTATGTTAACGCTTGGTGATTCAGGGGACTGAATCAAACTGCGACTAATAACAAAATCGTGGGTTATCTTCTCTCTACTAAAATTCGCCGCTATTGTAAAATCAATGATGAAAAAGAAATGTGTTTACTTATAAAATAAATGAGTCAATATTCAGTGACGCAGCAGCAAAACGTTGACAGAAGAAGCGTTGTCGAGCACTACACGTGAGTAAAAATGTTTTGACTTCGACTAGCCATGACATCATCATTCAAATAGCTTGCTGGATGGCGTTGGCAGAAGGCGACCATAATATCTATAGCTGTAAACGAAACATCCCACCAATATTTTGTAGCTGAAAACGAAACATCCCACCAATATTTTGTAGCTGAAAACGAAACATCCCACTAATATTTTGTAGCTGAAAACGAGACATTCGACTAATATTTTGAGCTAAAACTGGAACATCACACGAATATTTCGAGCTGAAAACGAGACACCACTTTTCGAGCTGAAAACGAGACACCACTTTTCGATCTGAAAACGAGACACAACTCTATTTTTTTAGCTAAATACGAGACTGGGACCCCCCCCCCCCCCCCTCTTTTTTTTCCCCGAAAGTTCTATCTATTTTATTATTATTATTCATTAAATAACTACAACATTTTAAGAACATGAGAATATATAGATATATAGGCCGTTAAAATTGTATAGGTCATATTATTTAATGAATATTAAATCTTGTTTCTCCAGCTTTTTACATTGTAAAATCTTATAGAGTGCACAGACTTAACTACTATTGTATGTTCCCTGCTCGAGCTTTTTGCTAGATTTTCATGAAATGGACAAGTGGCGTTTCTTTTTTTTTTTTTCAGAGTACCGACGGAACGGAAAGACACTGGAAAAAAAAAAAACGGGACTTATGGTAACCCAACGATGGCGTTTACATCTCTTTACAGATTTCGGTCCCTCATATTCTGGAACAATTACACTGATAAAGTGATTTATGCAACCATTTTAGACCATTCAGCTAAATTTCTTTCGCTGTAACTCTGGCTCGTCAGTCGCTTATCTTTCCAGCTGCCAGAATGTCCTCAGATGCCTTTCGTCTTTTGTCACTTCCTAACAGTTTTGTTTGTTCTCTTCTTTAAGCTGCATATGCTGTTGTATTTTACTTTAATTTCTGTGTACAATGGTTATTTTCTCTGGTTGTCTGTGACTGGGGCAACATTCGTCTACTCAGCCTCCGTATTTTTCATAACTGGATCAGTCTTCTTCTTCTTCTTTCTTCTTTTCTCTTCTTCATCTTCTGCTTCTCTCTTCTTTTCTCTTCTTCATCTTCTTCTTCTTTTCTCTTCTTCTACTTCTTTTCTCTTCTTCATCTTCTTCTTCTATCTTCTTTTCTCTTCTCCCTCTTTTTCTTCTTCTTCTTCCTCTTCTTCATGGTGTTTACTGTAGCAGTAAAATCCTGCGGGAGGTGGAGAGGTCCTAGGAACCCCGTTCAGTCATTAGACCATATTTATGGCCGGGCTATATTGCGGCCCCTGGCAAGAGCCAGAGTAGGGCTTCAAATAACGAAAAATTGCATCCCAAAAAGGAATGACAAGCTATACATACATCATTCAATCTAATGTTGTTGTTTGTGTTAGATCTAGTCTTGTTCACAATGTTACACTGCACTGTCGGCAATTCTTCTTACCTTTAAACGCCCCCATCCTTTTCCTACCCCTCTCATTCATTATATTTCACTTTTAACCAACACTAATTACGTAACAATCATTCACACGTTTTGCCTGGTTAGTTTCAGCAATCACCACTTGCAGTTTAATCATTTCAATCAAGTACTCATCCCAAGATAACTCTTGTCTGACTTTTGAAAATAATGTTGTATTGTTTATCTCCCTTCGATCTAACGTTTAAAACCCACATCTTTTTTTCGGTGCAAATTACGTAGTTAACCGAAATCTGAATGTAAACAACCCCAACGGTCGCCGCGTTCAACAAGGACCACCGAAGGCCTAATCATATAATCAATACTTAGGCTAAGTGTGCGAAAGGAAAGAGACACGAACAACACAGCCACGTCAGCTGTGTCCGTACATTTCCCGCTCCGTTATTTAACGTAGAGAAATCTACGGCGCCGTAGATTGTGTTCGCCTCGATAACTATGGCGGCCTGCCATTGAAAATCTAACCAGTTTTGTCGAGAACATTCTGATCCCGCCATGTTGTTTTAGCTTAAGTAGGTTGGCGTATCTTAACGTACAGAATGTACAGATAATACCATCTCGACCTGGGCCGGTCGTAGATAGATTAGAACAGTTTTCGTTTCGTTTCTGTTCGTGTGCACTTTTGTAAAGGTCAGATGATATATCATGTTGTCTGTAACTATGTTTGTAACTTGTAGCGTGTGCGTGCGTTTGGTAAATCCGCTGTTTGTGTGTGTCTGTGTGTTGTTTCTTGCAGCGGTCGCTGCTGCTTTAAATATTAATAACTGTTTGCTTCAGTTACAACAGTAACTATGAGGCAAAAGGGGTTAACATACTTTACAGATTTGTTTAAACTTAGGTTTACTGGGTATTTTATTTTTATACGACTACATCTCGTCCACTTTTAGATTTCATAAGGGATTCCTAGGGATCGCTAAGGGTTTCCCCAGACAATACCACAGGAAGGGGGTGGGGGGGGGGGGTGGGGAGTATGGTTAGGCCAAATGTCAAATGAATACTACTAAGCCTAACCCTAACGCCCCTATACTATGAAACGTTCTGTGATTAGGTTCTCTTTAAAACTACGGCCACTTATTATGCACTTATCATGGCGGCCGGGGGAGTACGCCGGAGTTCAGTCCCCTGGTCGCATTGCAATTACGGAGTGGAACAGAGGGACCGAAACAATTTGCGATAGCACTGCTGTCATAATAGGGTTAGGGTTTGGGTTAGGGTTAGGGTTAGGACATCCACACCCAAACGATTGAAGGGGTCTGGATGCTACCGAAACGCAAAATTCGGCACCAATTGGGCACTAGCCGTTCGTCATATTGAACAGAATTCCAATGGCGCCACTGCCACAAGCAGCACACCGTCGGCCAATATGTGCAACTCCTGTGCCAAAATTATCAGATATAGCGGCCGTCATTATGAGTAAGTTCTCGACGTTACATGTGTTACCCTAACCCTAACCCTATTATGACAGCAGTGCTATCGCCAATTGTTTCGTTCCCTCGGGTCCACTCCGTAACTGCAATGCGGCCAGGGGACTGAACTCCGGCGTACTCCCCCGAAGTGCATAATAAGTGGCCGTAGTTTTAAGGAGAACAAAATTATCATATATCGATGTGGATTTTAAATACTCGAGGTAATCTTGTGAGCTCTGACACAGGCTTGACAAAATAATTCAAGGCTAAAGCCTCAATGGTTAGGTTAGTTGCGTTTACAGGACGTTGCAGAACCAACCCTAACAGCCCCTGGCTGTTGTGTGGTTTTTCTATAAAAATTTACGTCCAGTAGTTTGCCTTTGCTTCTGAACTGTCAGCTTTCTTGGTACCACTGTCGAAACCAACGCAAAGCGCATGGCCCGCAGCTGGGATCGAACCCAGCAACCCGGCATTACAAAGCGTTCGCATCGACTGAGCCACAGAGCCGACTGCTGCCTGATGATGATTAATAACGTTTCAGGATAAATAATACCAACATGTTGACAGGCTGTGCCCAATATCTGGTTTGTGTATTATATTTAGATTTGTTTAAACTTAGGTTTACTGGGTACTTTATTTTTAAGACGACTACATCTCGTCCACTTTTAGATTTCATAAGGGATTCTAGGGATCGCTAAGGTTTTCCCCGGAGAGTACCAAGAGGAGAAGGGGGGCGGGGGTGGGGATACGAAGGAAGTCAAATGAGGGAATACTAAGAAGCCTAACCCTAACGCCCTATACTATGAATCGTTCTGTGATTAGGTTCTCTTTTAAAACTACGGCCCACTTATTATGAACTTATTATGGCGGGCCGGGGTAAACCACGGAGTTCACTGCCCCCTGGCCGCATTGCAATTACGGAGTAGGAACAGAGGGAGGGGGACCGGGCGATAGCACTGCTGTCATAGTAGGGTTAGGGTTAGGGTTAGGGTTAGGACATCCACACCCAAACGATTGAAGGGGTCTGGATGCTACCGAAACGCAAAATTGGGCACCAATTGGGCACTAGCCGGGCGTCATATTGAACAGAATTCCAATGGCGCCACTGCCACAAGCAGCACACCGTAGGCCAATATGTGCAACTCCTGTGCCAAAATTATCAGACCTAGCGGCCGTCATTATGAGTAAGTTCTTGACGTTACAAGTGTTACCCTAACCCTCACCTGGTTCCTCTCATCTCAGGCATGGTCACTTCGACTTTGGAGAAAATACCACTAATTAGTGGACAGTGGGTAATGCCGGGGTGTCGGGTTCGACCCCAGCTGCGGACCGTTTGTCTTGCGTTGGTGGTACTAACAGCTGACTGTTGAGTAAGCAATAGCAAACTACTAAATGTAGAAATTGCCTAGTAAAACCAAAACAAGAGCCAAAAAAGGTTGGGGTTGGTTCTGCAACGTCATGTAAAGGATAAGCAACTATCTTCTTTCATGATATGACGACAGATGGAAACTTCAGAAGACAATTTCATGATATGACGATAGATGGAAACTTTAGAAGACAATTTCATGATATGACGACAGATGGAGACTTCAGAAGACAATTTCATGATATGACGACAGATGGAGACTTCAGAAGACAATTTCATGATATGACGACATTATGGAAACTTTAGAAGACAATTTCATGATATGACGACATTATGGAAACTTTAGAAGACAATTTCATGATATGACGACATTATGGAAACTTTAGAAGACAATTTCATGATATGACGACAGAGGGAAACTTTAGAAGACAATTTCATGATATGACGACAGATGGAAACTTTAGAAGACAATTTCATGATATGACGACAGAAGGAAACTTTAGAAGACAATTTCATGATATGACGACAGAAGGAAACTTTAGAAGACAATTTCATGATATGACGACAGATGGAAACTTTAGAAGACAATTTCATGATATGACGACAGAAGGAAACTTTAGAAGACAATTTCATGATATGACGACAGAAGGAAACTTTAGAAGACAATTTCAAGACACGACGACAGAAGGAAACTTTAGAAGACAATTTCAAGACACGACGACAGAAGGAAACTTTAGAAGACAATTTTACGATATGACAGATGGAAACTTTAGAAGACAATTTCATGATATGACGACAGAAGGAAACTTTAGAAGACAATTACATGATATGGCGACAGAAGGAAACTTTAGAAGACAATTTCAAGACACGACGACAGAAGGAAACTTTAGAAGACAATTTCAAGACACGACGACAGAAGGAAACTTTAGAAGACAATTTCAAGACACGACGACAGAAGGAAACTTTAGAAGACAATTTCAAGACACGACGACAGAAGGAAACTTTAGAAGACAATTTCAAGACACGACCACAGAAGGAAACTTTAGAAGACAATTTCAAGACACGATGACAGAAGGAAACGTTAGAAGACAATTTCAAGACACGACCACAAAAGGAAACTTTAGAAGACAATTTCAAGACAGGACGACAGAAGGAAACTTGAGAAGACAATTACATTATATGACGACAGAAGGAAACTTTAGAAGACAATTTCATGATATGACGACATAAGGAAACTTTAGAAGACAATTTCATGATATGACGACAGAAGGAAACTTTAGAAGACAGTTTCATGATATGAGGACAGAAGAAAACTTTATAAGACAATTCCATAATATGACGACAGACACAAACTCTAGAAGATAGCTTTACGACATGACGACATAGTGAAATTCTAAATATTCTAAGTTATTAAAAAAAAAACGGTCACCTCTCACTACTGTCTGTTTCACCACTTATTGGGGCGGACTAGACAGCGGGTCGTGAGCCTACATATTTAGAGCTCCATTGCTAGAGCTGTCGCCACGGACTGTGCAGACTGGCATGTTTAATTCTGTCCCCGACAGAAAAACATCCCTCGCCTTACCGGGGTCCGACGCAACCGCCCGACCAGCCGCTCCTTAAAGTTGTAGAAAGGGCAACATTACAAAGCGGAAATTACTAAGAGGCGTAGCAGTAAAAATAACAGACTGTAGCTATGTGACTGAAAACAGATTCTCCCTACACTAGGCCAAATGATGACATTAACAAACGCACCAGCCGTTTCACTAGCTGTTGTGTTAATCAGCAGTCGCTGGGCCCGATCCTTTGATAAGGCAAAGTGGGTTGCCAACTGTTTGATCACGAAGTGGCCTGTAGATAAGACACGGCGAGAAACAATGGCCGACGTTTATTATCATAACAGCTGTTGGCAAGGAGCGCTGTCGTGGGGTCGACACAACCTTGTACTGGCGTGCTACTGTTGAAACACGGAGGATTACTAATGTCCACTCTGTGTAACCTTGCAGAACTGCGGTCAGCGATCGTCACGGTACAAAGCGATCCATCCAGCGAGAACTCCATATCTAAAAGATTGGTTGAGACAAATAAACCTTCGGGGAGCGAAGTACTCTTTCCGTGGAAAAACACCGGAACGTGTAAAACAGAGACAAAAACTCCAGAAAATTACCGAAGAGAAATAAAATGGGAGGTGTGTGGAGGTTGCAGTATGTCCACACTGCGGCGAAGTGACCAAGCCATTTGCCTTACGCTCTAGAGATCGTGGATTGGTAACTCCAACACCAGATTCAGTTCACTTGTGCAATTCTGTGAAGATCTCTGGGGGTCCTAGCTAGAGCTAAGAGGTTCTTGCTAAGAGCGATGCTAACAGCAGCTGTTCTGCGGACAAACCGAGTCATAAGGGATAACCTAGTACAAGGTAGTCGATCCTCTTAACTTTACCTTTTAATCGCCGATAAAGGCCTTCCTAGGGAAAGGAGGTTGGGGGGGGGGGGGGGGGGACCACAAAGCAGATGAATTCTGTGTGTGATATGTGACAGCAAAGGTGGCACGACATTTCACTTGTGAAGGAGGGAATACTTTTGTGGAGCGAGAAGTAAAGTCCTGGACACATAAAGTTCGTTAAAGAGCACCATGTCTAATGATTCGGCCAACTGAATACCTTCGTACTAACTGTCGTCAAGAGGTAATCTGAAGAACATTGAGCAAGTACAAGGCAAGCTTAAGATAGATAGACAAGATGCTGCCACATCATCACGAACCACCATAAAGAAATAATGTCCACTTTGCAAAACACATTAGAAAGACGCACACATAATATTATTACACCTCTTCTCGATGATAATAATGAGGAAGAAGAAGGAGACGAGGAGGAGGAGAAGAAGAAAAATAAGAAGAATGAAGGGGATGAAAAGAAGCAGAATATTATTAAGAAGAAAAAGAGAAGGAAGATGAAAAGAACAAATAGAATATAAGGAAGAACAAGAGGAAGAAAAAGAAGTTAACTCCCGTCTTTCTTTAACACTGTCAGTAATGACCGCTTTTGTCGTAACGTTCAACACTTGCCCAGTCGTTACTTGGCGAGCTCAAGACAAACAATGACATAAATAAAGTCAAACACCGCCACCAAAACTGTATCAGGAAGAACAACATAAGTGCTGGAGCAGTGGCAGCGTAACGGCTGGACGCTGGTCTGCCTGACCCAAAGATCTTGGTTTCGAATTCACATCGGGTCGGCTTTTTTCTGGGGATCAAAATTGACCCTGGCTCCTATTTTGACCTAACCTTAAATAGGTACCAGATAATTTCCTTAGAAGTAAAAGCGACCGGCATCGTGTTGACCACACGAGTGCCGACTAGCCTATAAAATATGTGTAGATGTGGAATGACCGAAAAGCCACTGAGGTCAACAGGAGCCTTTCCTCTCTTCCTTATGTAAAAAAAAAAAAAAAATAGTGGCGAGGCCTAGTAGGCGAAAACGACCCTAAAAGAACACATCTTGCTACACTTATAAAGGTTCTCAAAGGGAAAAGACGAATAACCGATCGTTTTTTTTTACAGGGGTCATGATTAAATTCGTTTCCGTCCGGCTCTCTAGCGTAGTTGGCTAAACCGGACTGCGCGGTGACCGGGTAACGAATTCCTTGTGGTCCGGGTTCACTTCCGGGGGTAAGCAGAAAAGCCACACTTCTCCCAGATTTAGGGTATTTTCAATGGAATCAAGGCCGAAGGGTTGCGATATCCATAATACCGAGCCTAAGGGTTAACAACTCATGGCTTCTGGATACTAAAAAAAAAAATCGCTTCCATATTTACAAGAATGCTTTCCCCGTGTGAGCCACTACAAGTGTCTTAGGTAATTTTGACTGGGAATGTGTGCGCTTCAAACAGCTTCCGGAATATTACAAGTCGTCAGCACGTAGGGGGAAGTGACGTTCGCGTCGTTTCAGCATCTTTTAAACCTTGAGATAAGTAGGAGAGTTTACCCAGTAAAAGATGAGTGAAGTTAATCAGAGTAAACTGTTCTTGGTGAAAGCTGGAGGAAAAAAAAAAAATTCAATGGAATAAAGAAAGGGGAAAAAGTATGACAGTGCCTATATAGATTAAAGGAGAATTATGGTTGGCTGGAGAGCAGAAACAGAAGATTCAAATCGTTTCATGTGCGTCTGGTGAGGCTCTAGAGAACATAAAAGAGAGATGCCATTATTTTGTTTTGTTTGGACAGTACAGTGCTAGAGAAGCTGAAGATAGTCTCGTGGGATGAAGATGAATATACAGAAATAGAGAGGTTGGGGGAGGGGAAAAAAAAGGGGGGGGGGGGGGGGAGTAAGTAGGAAAAGAGTGAAAAGAATAGATCAGTCGAGGAAGAAAAAGATAGGGAGGTAGGGAGATTATGCCCCCCCCCCCCCCCCCCCCCAACAGAAAAAATAGGGAAAGAAATAAAGAGATATGTCACACGAGACAGACCAAGCGAGGAGACGATCAAGAGGGTTTGAAAAAAGGGGCCTAGAGAAAGAGACGTTGAGTGAAGATTTAAAAAAATCCTTAACTCAGGAGATGGTGATAGTGCACGATAAATAGATATGAAAAGACAGAAGGAGAGAGAGAGAGAGAGAGAGAGAGAGAGAGAGAGAGAGAGAGAGAGAGAGCAGTAGCAGAAGAAAAAGAAATAGCAGTTGTTTTGTAGTAGTAGTTGTAGAAGAGGAAGACGACGACAAGGAAGAAGAAGAAGAAGAAAAAGAAGAAGAAGCCAGAGACGAGAACAAAGCGTAGAAACATGAATGGCCAGTGACAAGAGAGAACTCCACTAAAGACACAACAATCAGGCTCACCAGCTGCTGTAACTGGCTGCAGGAGTCACACCTGCAGGCGGCAGGGTGGACATCCAGAACGTTCTTGCTCAGTAACAGCTTCAGACTGCGCCCGTGGTGCCGGATCGACCTCTTCCAGTCCTTGGCGGATTCTCTTCCAGAGACTGCTTGGAACTCGTTGGGAGTAAACCATTTCCCTCCAAGCTCGATGCATTTGCCCTTGCTGCCTTGGTAGAGCTTGGACATGTACATGAGCCCCTTGTTGTCCCCGCACTCCACCTGAAGACAGATGTCGTTCTGGCGGAATTCCGGAGTGACGTCGTCGTCAGAGCAGTTGTTGAGGTTGACGATAGTACTTCCAATTCGGTAGTTGCTCGGGCCTGTCTGCATGAAGCCGGAATGCATTAGCTCGTTGTCACCGACATCAGAAGCCGCATCGCCATCTACACTGCTACTGCTGCTAGTACTAACAGTGGTCCCAGCGTTGCTGTTGGCGTTAGAGGGCGGGCTAGGAGCAGGAGACATCACAAATCCAGTGTTGGATCGACTGTTGACATCCAATGGAGACTCGATCGTACACGGATTTACCGGAACGTCAGACGGTTTCTCTCGGTCTTGTGTCAGCTCTACAACTATTTCCCCATCTTCATCCATCTCCATATCCTGGCTAAACCCAGGCATCGTTGTCGCAAAGGAGTTCACATCAGATCCTGGAAGTATCTCCACAGAAGAAGCAGCTGCACGCCTTCCTCTACCTCTACCTCGGCGAGTTCTTTTTCTCATGGCGACGCCGTAAATCCAAAATCCACGTAACTAGAACTGAGCTGCTATATCCACAGACACAGCCGCTTCTTTTCCCCGACAGGAAGTAACAAATTAGTAAACCTGGCCGAATCGAGCACAGAGCTGAAAATTAAGATAAACAAAGCAGAAGTTAAAAAAATCGGTGGCAAGTTATTTTTTCTATATTTATAACTTCCTCTCCAGCTTGTAGCATGACATTACAGCGGAAATGATAACGAATGCGACGTTGCCCAAACCGCATTCTCTCCGTGTTGTTTACACTGAACTACTTGTCTGCCCAATCCGCGGCGTAAAAACGGAAATATTGCTCGGTTAGTAAGAAGTACTTAGTCTGGTAATTGCCTTCCATCCAATGACGGTCGACCGATTGATTGATGATTGGAGGAAATAAACGTGCGAGGTCGCCCGCTAGCTGGGGTGCACGGCAAAGCCTGTGGGCCCAGCCGAAGATACAACTCGAATCATGTTTAGAATATACACGGCTGGGTAACAAGATTCCGCGCAAGTGACGAAATAAATCATATAGTTATATCTGGAAAATTCGTCGCACTAAAACAACCGTTCTGACGGGCGGGCGGCTTACAGTGAGTATGTCGAAACGGCGGGATATTAAAAACTGAGTAATGCGGCTGAAAGATTACGAAACAAAACTCTGTGATCAGAAGAGGTGGGTTTATGGAGTTCTTTTGTTATGAAGTATCCAACTCTTGTAGGAACTGATCCGCAGCCGCTTGCTTGAGAGCTGATAATTATAGGAACAGTGGTGGTGACCGCTTGTGAAACTACTGTGTGTGTTGGTGAGGAGGGGGGGGGGGGGGGGGTTTCTTCAGCCTCTAACAAGGATTATTTGCCTAAGACAACTTGCCTCGGCTACAAAGGCTGAGCCTGCCCGCCCCAACAG
>CAJHNH020003095.1:47500-62500 GCA_905116865.2 Candidula unifasciata
CCATTGAACCTCCTACCCTAAAAAAATGTCTCAGCTTGCCCAATGTTTTCCATGTGTCGGCTCCCCTACCCAGTGCCGAAGATATCAGGAGACTAGTTTAGTATGTAAATTAGTTTGTTTCAGCTACTTTCAGAAGCGACAACATGAGAGATGTAATTACAAGCCAGCGACTTGTGTATGGAGTCTTATGGCCTTCACATTTGCTGGGTCATGACATTATCGAGTTAAAAAAAGGGGGAGGGAGAGATGTTCCCTTACTCATAAACTACAAACATTCTTAGTTGGTTATACCCAACCACAACAACAACTAAAGATCCCCTTTTCACACCTTTAGGCACATCGGGCATACGGGAAGAGCACCCATATTTTTCAGATCAATCGGCACTAGGTGGGTAATGTGGTCAGCATAACGCCTGCCGCCTTTACTTTCCCGGGACATACATCATGCTACCCATTTTAGGCTAGGTTGACATGTGACGCCCCATAACATGATAAACACCCACCCAGCCAGCATCGGGTTTCGATCGGGGTACGTTGGAATTACGAGTCGGACTCGCAACGCCTGAGCCACGGAAGCCGCTCATTAACTGGTGCCTGTGTATATCATCATCATCATCATTTATGTGCCATTAGACGTCACACATGGCTCGCATTCTATCCACCCCCCCCCCCCACCCCACTCCACTTTATTGCTTGCAACTCTCTCGATTTCAGACCTGAAGTTCTGCTAGCATTTTTAACCTCTGGGAAAAATTCTTCTTAATGTTAAGTTTCCCTTGGACATCTTCGTTTTCTCAGATCAATTTTTTGTTCCGGGACACGCAGGCGTCGATGGAAATGAAAGAGCTGACAGGTTGGCTGGATCCGCTCTTACTACCGACGGTGAGCTTATGGGTCATGCTGATATTATTAATGATCTCAGAGAAATGGGAAGGATAGAGGACTTTGGTGGCAGTAAATTCACATCACTCGCCAGAATGGCAGACTTGGGAATTGAGATCGTTTTGTCTCACATTTTAGTATTTGTTTTGTCATTCTTTGCTCATTTCTTCTCTGAGTGTGCCCAGTATATCCCCACCTTCTTTGTCTTACTGCAGTCGATTCCAATATTTGTCTAGACATTACTCTGAGCTCCTCACTCTTTTTGAATTCACCCCATTTTTATGTTCATGATTTTTCTCAGATATATATTTTCAAATGCATGAAACTTTCCTTCGGTGGTTCTCTAACTTTCGTTGACATTTATTAGAAATGAAATAACATTAGAATTGAAGATTCATAGTTTGGTCTTAAAGCTGTATAAGCCGGAGCTACATATTTTGTTAAGGCTTTGAAAGACTCTTATTGCTTTGCCAATGCTTATCATAATTTCTTTTGTTATATCTCCCTGAGAGTCAAAATTACCACCCGAATATGTTCCTCCAGAACCCGAATGTCTCATGCACATATGTTTAACAGATCAGACTTAACTGTATGCAGATTGTTGGTTCCTTGCCTCTCAGGCAGATGCATTCCGAGTTTTGAAGGAAGCCCCCAATTAGTGGACTTTTACGACATGCTAGTTGGAGAGGCAGTGGGTCTATTCTTTCCCCCTACAATAGAGCCCTGGAACCCACACAGGGAAATGGCATCAGTGACATAGACTTCTAAATGAGAAAGGCAACGAAAGGAATATTTTTAACTCTTTCCGTCCCAGGGGGTTTAGCATCAGAGGCCCAAGGGAAAGTTAAGAGAAATGTAAATCAATGCATCTTGAGTTTATTGGGCTTATAGGTAGGTATTTATGAACGCATGATGCGTTCCTTGGGACTGAAAGAGTTATTAAGCATGATAAACCTAATAGCAAACTGAGAGATAAACAATTGATCGTGAATGAGAACTATCACATGTATTGTTTCGCTGGTCGATCCGGGGCGCCATTATGCGGGGGGGGGGGGGGGGGGGGGGGGGGGAAACACGAAAAAAAATAGCAACAACAAAACCAGACCGACCGCCGTATAACGAGCATTTCGTAATAGTCGACTAAGTATTAGTGTTTCTTTTGAAGTCTGAGTGCATCTGTCTGATGGGAAAGGAACCAACGGTCTGCATATAAATAAGTATAATCTGCAAAACAGATGTACACGCAAAACGGGAGTTCTAGAACAAGAATAAAGTTCAGGAGTGGACGAACAATCAGAATTATCCGCCGGAGTTTACAGCCGCTGAATAACAAGAAGAAGAAGAATCTTGGTACAAGGATTTTTCTGCATTGCCGCTGATATTGCGTGTTGTATATTCCAACATGCTAGCGCTTCTATCACCCCGAAAACATCAACAAACTGTGTCTAACGCAACCCCCACCCCCTCCCCCACACCTTAGAGAGTGCTGCTAACCTATGTCACAGTCATTCTCTTTTTCTGAAGAAAAAAAAAAAAAAAAACGTAAATGCAAGGCAACCCAGAAAGCAAACAACAGAGCGGCACACCCGTAATCTACAGGAAAGTAGACCAGCCCAACAAGCTTATTAAGGAAACGTAGCCCACTTTGTTTGGAGAGAATAACTTAAACCTAACCGAATATCTCAGTACCCACTATAGGGTAGGCCGACCTGGGAACCAAGGCGATTTTACATAATTACGTCCCTATGCGGATTCTAACTCAAGTTTTCCGAGTCGACAGCCAGGCGTTTTGCTAATGTGCTATCGTGACTTCACAGATATAGTGCGTTTACAAATTCGTGCCATTGTATTTTCGATAATTTCTTGGTAAGTACTAATTTTGGAAACGTGATTGTTTTTGCCTCTCGAGATTAAAAGTTTTGAACATAATTATTAGACTAGTCAGCTGTTTCAAAAGAGATGCTGTCCTTGTTATTCGCATCACTTGCATAATTTTAGTTAGGTAACAAAACAAACTCTATAGTTTAGTACCGACGTGAATTAGCCTAACCCCAACCCTGACCACATAAGTTACACCTTCACAACCTGTGACAAACTTGAAAACCACCCATTACACTCATTTTGTAGCGCGTTGCGACACTTTCTACACAACAGTTGTGGCCTTCCCCGTGTGGGTTCCGGGGCCCTACTGTGGGGGCGGGGGGAAGGAGGGACAAGAATAGACCCACTGCTTCCCAACAAGCATGTCGTATGAATCAACTAATTGGAGGTTTCCTTCGAAGTCGAAGTGCAGCTGCTCGAGCAGCAAAAAAAAAGAACTAATTGCACACAAATAAGCAAGTAAAACGGATGTACACGCAAAACTCAGACCCTGGCACAAAGCCATATGGAAGAACAATCAGGACTTTACTTTCCACCAGGGCTTACAACCGGTGAACAAGAAGAAGAAAAAGCTGCGGCCTAATTCAGAATTTACGTTAAACACAAGAAACGTGTTTTTGTGAAATATCAATTGGTTACATTTCAACTTTGCCCTGTATCATTCACAAATAACCATCCCGCAAGGGTCATCGTGTATGTACATACCTCGAGTAAGCCCAGATGCATTATAGTTACCTGTTATGCGTTAAAAAGGTGACATAACGTTGAGAATTACGTAAAAATTATTATATAATTTAGTCCCTTTATATTCCACTACAGCTGAGATTAACTGTTTTGAACATCGGCACGATTTGGTAAACGTACTATAACCGGTAATAACCTGAATTGTTCTGGGGTACACCTACAACGCATGAACCAACCCTGGCCAAGTTGTTCTAGTGTAAATTTCCTGCATCTTGTGTGGAACCTCGGCGAGTTATAAATTAAGCTGACGCTGATGAAAGAGAAAGAGAATTGATTAAACGAGGAGCACTGACAGATGGAGAAACTTATCTCATACAAATGCGTGCGTCATTCATTTTCACGATATTCACGTCTTCTAGTTTGTTCCTTTCCTCTTTATTTCTCGCTCTGTTTTTAATAAAATTCCTACTTTTTTTTCTGTTCTCTCTAATCTGATTTTATGTTTACATGTATGTTTCTTTCTTATATGTGCACAAAGTCGCATTTACTTGATCTTATCAATTTATGGATAGAATGTCAGTGGAGTTCTTACCAGGAACTGAACTAACGTTTTGTGTTTACAGTAAAAGTAGAGTAAAGGAACCGTTTCCATGCGTATAGGCATATAGGGCTAGACCTATATTTTTAATAGACTAATCGGCACAAGATGGGTGATGTGGTCAGCATCACGCCGGACCGCCTTTACTTCCCGGGACAACAGCCAGTAGGAACTCAAAGCTGGTTCGATCTGGGAGCCAAGGTCATTTTTGAAAAACGTCCGGCTCCGCCTGGGAGCCAACCCATGACCTTCCGATCCGCAAGCGAGCGTCTAGCCGTGTTTGAAGTGGAGTTTCTAATTAGTTCAAGTCTGAAGTTTAGTGTTGACTCAGTGACCTAAAATGCTTCGATCCCTTCTCTACCAGGCAAACCACAGTTGTATTTAAACTGAGGGCAGTCACCAACCAACAATGTGTGAACAGAGAACCAGTTTGCAGGCTTGAGGGCTTGGTTAGAGTGTCGGTCTAATTTTACAGGTACTCGATGGATGGATGGTGCCAGTTCAGTCCTTGCTTTATTTACTTCCAAGAAAAATTTATGATAGCGATTTTTAGGTTCGGTGGGGGGACAGCCGAAACAATGTTAAAAATAATTTCCTGTGGATTCAAACAGATGATCACTAGTCGAAACAATGTTAAAAATAATTTCCTGTGGATTCAAACAGATGATCACCAGTCGAAACAATGTTAAAAATAATTTCCTGTGGATTCAAACAGATGATCACCAGTCGAAACAATGTTAAAAATAATTTCCTGTGGATTCAAACAGATGATCACCAGTCGAAACAATGTTAAAAATAATTTCCTGTGGATTCAAACAGATGATCACCAGTCGAAACAATGTTAAAAATAATTTCCTGTGGATTCAAACAGATGATCACCAGTCGAAACATTGTTAAAAATAATCTCCTGTGGGATCAAACATGTGACTTTTAGCCCAAACAATACTTCTAGCCGTTGACGCAAACAAAGTGTGACTACAGAAAATTAAGAGAAATATTAAATACAGCATAACATGTGACTAGAAAGCTCAACGGAGGGAATGGAAAAAACGCAAACAAATACAACCAAACGTTTCGTACAAAGTTTCAGGAGATTTATAAACACAACACAAACTGTGCCAGGAAAAACTCGTCGAACACGACAACAGAGCTTCNAAACATATGACAAACCTGACCACCTGTCCAAACAATGTTAACAATTACCTCATGTGGATCCAAACACATGACCACCTGTCCAAACAATGTTAACAATTACTTCATGTGGATCCAAACATATGATCCACCTGCCAAGCAATGTTAACAATTACCTCATGTGGATCCAAACATATGACCACCTGTCCAAACAATGTTAACAATTACCTAATGTGGATCCAAACACATGACCACCTGTCCAAACAATGTTAACAATTACTTCATGTAGATCCAAACATATGACCACCTGTCCAAACAATGTTAAAAGTCACCTGATGTGGATCCAAACATATGACCACCTGCCAAGCAATGTTAACAATTACCTCAGGTGGATCCAAACATATGACCACCTTTCCAAACAATGTTAACAATTACCTCATGTGGATCTAAACATATGACCACCTGTCCAAACAATGTTAACAATTACCTCATGTGGATCCAAACATATCACCACCAGTCTAAAAAATGTTAAAAGTCACCTAATGTGGATCCAAACATATGACAACCTGTCCAAACAATGTTAACAATTACCTCATGTGGATCCAAACATATGACCACCTGTCCAAACAATGTTAACAATTACCTCATGTGGATCCAAACATATGACCACCTGTCCAAGCAATGTTAACAATTACCTCATGTGGATCCAAACATATGACTACCTGCCAAACAATGTTAACAATTACCTAATGTGGATCCAAACATATGACCACCTGTCCAAACAATGTTAACAATTACCTCATGTGGATCCAAACATATGACCACCTGTCCAAGCAATGTTAACAATTACCTCATGTGGATCCAAACATATTACAACCAGTCCAAACAATGTTAACAATTACCTCATGTGGATCCAAACATATGACCACCTGCCAAGCAATGTTAACAATTACCTCATGTGGATCCAAACATATGACTACCTGCCAAGCAATGTTAACAATTACCTCATGTGGATCCAAACATATGACCACCTGTCCAAACAATGTTAACAATTACCTTATGTGGATCGAAACATATGACCACCTGTCCAAACAATGTTAACAATTACCTCATGTGGATCCAAACATATTACAACCAGTCTAAAAAATATTAAAAGTCACCTGATGTGGATCCAAACATATGACCACCTGTCCAAACAATGTTAACAATGACCTCATGTGGATCCAAACATATGACCTCTAGTCAAAACAGAATTAAAAATCATCTCCTGTGGGTTAAACATATGACCTCCAGCCCAAACAATGCTTCTAGCCGTTGACATAGACAGGGTGTGACTACAGTCGGCCTGATGGCGAGAAATATTAAATACAGCATAACATGTGACTAGAAAGCTCAACGGAGGGAATGGAAAAAAATACAACCGAACGTTTCGTACAAAGTTTCAGGAGATTTATAAATACAACACAAACTGTGCCGGGAAAAACTTAACGAACACGACAACAGACCTTCTGAAAAACTAAAACCAACATGAAACCAGATAGTAATTAATTTGGTGGGGGGGGGGGGGGGGGAGGGAGGGGATATGGACTTAAATAACTATATTACAAACCATTGGATTTTTACTTTGTGTTTAGAAGTTCTGTTGACTTGTCCACCGAGTGTCCCGGTCACATAATGTGTTATATTTAGTGCTCCGTTGAGTGCCCCAGTCACAGATTGTGTTATATTTAGTGCTCATTTGAGTGCCCCAGTCACATAATGTGTTATATTTAGTGATCCTTTGAGCGCCCCAGTCACATAATGTGTTATATTTAGTGCTCCGCTGAGTGCCCCAGTCACAGATTGTATTATTTTTAGTGCTCCGTTAAGTGTCCCAGTCACAGAATTTGTTATATTTAGTGCTCTGTTAGGTGTCCCAGTCACAGATTGTGTTTTATTTAGTGCTCTGTTTAGAAAAATAAAAACCAGAGGTCGAACAATTCAATGTTTTTATTTCCTCGGTTGAGCAATATAGTCTTATACTATATTCTAGACGTTACGCACCTCCCCCACTCTCTCTCTCTCTCTCTCTCTCTCTGTCTCTGTCTCTGTCTCTGTCTCTCTCTCACTCACTCTCTCACTCTCTCTTTCTCTGTCTCTCTCTCACTCTCTCTCTCACTCTCTCTCTCACACACTCTCTCTCACTCTCTCTCTGTCTCTCTCTCTCTTTCTCACTCTGTCTCACTCTCTTTCTCTCTCTCACTCTCTCTCACTCTCTCTCACTCTCTCTCACTCTCTCTCTCACTCCCTCTCTCTCACTCTCTCTCTCTCTGTGTCTCTCTCTCTCTCTGTGTCTCTCTCTCTCACTCTCTCTCACTCTCTCTCACACTGTCACCCTCTCTCTCACTCACTCTCTCTCTAACTCTCTCTGTCTGTCTCTCTCACTCTCTCTCTCTCACTCTCTCTCTCTCACTCTCTCTCTCACTCTCTCTGTCTCTCTCACTCTCACTCTGTCTCACTCTGTCTCTCTCACTCTCTCTCTCACTCTCTCTCTCTCACTCTCTCTCACACACTCTCTCTCACTCTCTCTCTCTCTCTCACACACTCTCTCTCTCTCACACACTCTCTCTCACTCTCTCTCACTCTCTCTCTCACTCTCTCTCTCACTCTCTCTCTCTCACTCTCTCTCACTCTCTCTCACACACACACACACACTCTCTCTCTCTCTCTCTCTGCGTTTATTAAAAAAATCCTCACTTTCAGCCAGGGGGGGATGGGGTGGGAACTCTTCGCGATAAATGTGATCAAGCCAATTTGCGCCATTGTAGAACGCTACGGCTTAGCCTTGCTCGCCACCAAGTAGCCCTGACACAGGACTCTGCGGTGTTGATGCTATCAAGAGAGACAAACCCAAATACTATCCTGGCCGACGAAAGTCGTCTACTGGTCAACCAATGAGCGACCCGGTCGCCGATTGCCGTCGCCCACTATATAGTCTCTAAGTTACATATATTCTGCGCCACACTTTGGTGTTATTTCAGTGAGAAAGTAACGGAGTAACTTTAGGCAGACACGTTTTACAGGTAAGATGAAACCTGGATGAAGTACCTACAAGTTCATGACCATCAATAACTAGATTCAGCGGCGGAAATGATAAAATGAAATTTTAGTTGCATTTCCAACTTATAGCAAACGGACCAACTCCTGATTGCTATGTTTCCGCACCAGTAAAAGCCACACAAGCTGTATACCACCAACCTCTAGGAAAAAAAATTGAAACGATCTGCAGCCCCGCAAATACAATAGTATACACACGCATAAAATGCATAGGGCAGCTTGCAGTAACGCCAGCACAATATCAAAGTTCTTTGATAGAAGCGGCAGTTACAACAAACAGCAGTTGCACACGCAAGACTGCATTAGTCACTATCGGTTCTCCGATAACAGACCGCCTGCAATTTTCTGAACGTGTAGTTCTCAAAACAAACCACCTTGGGCTTGGTCGAAAACCATTCCAAGTTAAATTTACAGCTCACAGTGTCGCACCATGCAAACAACAGAAAACAATGGCCAAAACCAAATAACATGCCACAACTCAACGATCGACCCGCCCCTACGCCAGACTGAACAGGAACGCGTTCGTCTTTAAAATGCTGGTCGGTACGTTGCGTTGTGGTTTACAACTAGGCTGAAAAACCTGTGCCACACATTCGATTTCAACAAACTCATAAGTAGTCGACTTTTACGACATGCTTGTTAGAGGGAAAGTGGGTCTGTTTTCTAACCCATAAATAGGGCCCCGGAATCCCCACTTTGGAAAATATAAAGTTTAAGGAAGACAACAGAAACACACACGAATTGCAGGTCAAAGAACAAAACTAACGATTCTTACCTAGTATCTTGAAATATCAAACACTCAGAGAGTAACCTGAATGTCTAAACAGGATGGTTTTAACAGGGAAGTAACCAAAGCACACAGATTCAGAAAACAAAATAAAACAAGAAGGAAAGAGTTACAGCCGAAAAGGCGGAAAGAGACTGGGGTATTGAAAACACTGGAAAGGAAAACATTACTCTAAATCATAGCGTGTTTGCATACCTGTACAAACGAATATTACAATACCTGAGTGTGTGTGGTGGGGGGGGGGGGGAGGGGGGGGGGGGGGGGACGGGAAGTATTTATATGTTGAATGAAAGAGTATAGTATATAGAATACTGCTAGATAAATGCCAAATATTTTCTGTTTATTTGTTTTATGTACAGCTCAACAGGACAGTTCTGGCTGTCGTCAACTTCAGGACTTTAATCGTATTCCAAAACTGAAGTTTTGCGTGCACATCCATTTTACAGATCGGTCTTATTTGTATGCAGCTTGCTGGTTCCTTGCTTGTCAGGCAGATGCTTTCCGACTTCGAAGAAATCATTCCTAATTAGTCGTCCTTCACGACCTGCTTGTTTGCGAGCAGTGGTTCTATTCTCCTTCCCTACGCCGGCACACGGCAGTTCTAAAATCTACTTATGACTCGTCATGCAGTTTTACGTTGGGTTGTTTGTCATAACTCTCTGAATACTGGACTCTCCATACAACTGTCAAATCATGGCATAGCGCAGCTGAAATGAAACTATGTAATGCAGAATTACGAATCGTGATCGCAACATTTAAATTACAAACATTAACTACATTATATAATCAATATCCGGTACGTGATATAACAGGTGTAGTCAGGAGCTATGGGTAGCTCGCATGCACAGACATGTCATATCTACAGCAGTGAACCTGAAGCAGGCTCGACATGTTAAAGTAAAAAAATATACTACGTTTTCTTTCCATAGCGGCGTTCGTGGCTTAGGCGTTGCGAGTCTCACTCGTAATTCCAACGTACTGCGATCGAAACCCACTGCTGGCTACGTGGATTTTTATCATGGTATGGGACGTCGCAGGTCGACCCAGCCTCAAATGGTTACAAGAATAGCTGTCCTGTGGAAGTAAAGACGGCAGGCGTATTTCTGACCACATTACCCACCTAGTGCCAATTAGTTTGTAAAAATATAGGACGCTGTTGCCATATGCCCCATGCGCCTAAGGTGTGAAAAGGCATCTTTACTTTTTACTTTACTTTCGTTCCATACATGACTCAATAAGTAGTAAGCAGAAGAAACACAATAGCCGTTTTCGTTTGTTGGACGTCAAGAGATGAAAGTAGTAGGGACATTCTTCAACACACCAAACAATAAACTACCGATCATAGTTTGTCCAACGGTGGTCGAGAATTCTGGTTCTCTGTGCTCTTTCTCGGCAAATTGCTTTGTTTCAGAATAGCTTCCCCTTGTCGCCTAATTTAATTGATAACTTGTACACAGAGGCGCCCTGGATGGTCACAGAGGGGCGCCGATTAATTATGCATCCATTGATGGCACATTTCCCTGGTTCCTAAGATGGGGAACAATGAGAATTATACTGTCGTTTCGAAGCAGAATAGTAATGGATATGATCTCAAGAGGAAACCGACCATGAGGCCGAGGAATTGCAAAAAGAAGGATTGGAAAAATGTGTGATGATGGTGATACGAATAAAAACCTTAGCAGTATCATCATTCTTCTTCTTCTTATTATTATGATTAGTATTATTTTATTATTATTATTTTTATTGATATTATTATTATCATTAGTTCACAGACTGTAAGCTCCAGCGTAAAGTCCTGGTTGTTCTTTTTTTTTAAACTCTAGCTGTGTGCCAAGGCCACAGTTTTGCGTGTACATCCGTTTGATTGGCTTATTTGTGTGTGTGCTGTTGGTTGTTTCTCGCCGCTAAGACAGATGCACTCCGACTCTGAAGGATTGCCCCACTTAGTCGACGCCTATAACATTCAAAAAGGAAAAGAAAAAGAAGAAGAAGAAAAAAAAAGAAGAAGAAGAAAAAGAAGAAGAAGAGGAAGAAAAAAAAAAGAAGAAGAAGAAAAAGAGGAAGAAAAAGAAGAAGAAAAAGAAGAAGAAGAAGAAATACAAAAAAAAGAAGAAGAAGAAAAAGAAGAAGAAGAAGAAGAAGAAGAAGAAGAAGAAGAAGAAGAAGAAGAAGAAGAAGAATTAAAAGAAGAAGAAGAAGAAAAAGACTTCTATGAGCAAATACCGATAAAGTTAGAAGGACGATTATTACGCCACTGCTTCTTAAATTCCCAAGGCATTCAATATTCTATAGAATATCGAGCCTAAAGCATAGGTGAAATATCTATCTTGGGCGAGGGATTGATCCCTACCCGCTGAGTCGATAAAAAAGAGTTCTAACACTCCTACTCAAATACCAGTTTTCCGTGTACGCTTCGCCACAAAGGCCAAATTCCTGACCTACATAACACCGTGTAAAACCTATTGTATGTCCCGAAAGCACGCACCTGTGTCCAGATCTTTTGATCGATGTTATGGTGAGAATTGTAAACTGTCGCCTTGTGACCATTTGTGCTAGGCTGTTCACACACATACGTCTAAGTTGTGTGCAGATAAGATGGTGGATAAGTTTTATCTATGCTTAGAACTATCTGGCTGGGCTTCGTGATAACTAGGCATTCCAACAAGGAGGTAAAGTCCACTAGCAACAGAACTGACGGGTCACAGACCGAGCACTGCGGTTTTCTTTTTCCTCTGTCTTCTTCTTCTTCTTCCTCTTCTTCTTCTTCTTCTTCTTCTTCTTCTTCTTCTTCTTCTTCTTCTTCTTCTTCTTCTTCTTCTTCTTCTTCTTCTTCTTCTTCTTCTTCTTCTTCTTCTTCTTCTTCTTCTTCTTCTTCTTCTTCTTCTTCTTCTTCTTCTTCTTCTTCTTCTTCTTCTTCTTCTTCTTCATTCTTCTCTTCTCCTCCTCCTCCTCCTCCTTCTTCTTCTTCTTCTTCTTCTTTCTTCTTCTTCTTCTTCTTCTTCTTCTTCTTCTTCTTCTTCTTCTTCTTCTTCTTCTTCTTCTTCTTCTTCTTCTTCTTCTTCTTCTTCTTCTTCTTCTGCCTTTCTATCCCCTAATGGAGCATAGGCCCTCAACCAACTCACGCTAGGTCGTTCTATCCTTCTCCATTGCATGGAGTTCTCCCCGTGTCCTCCCCATCTTTCTAACTTCATTCTCCAGTTCTCTTCTTCATGTGTTTTTTGGGTCTTCCTTTATTCCTATGCCCCTGTGGATTCCAATGCAAAGACATTCTAGTTATGCTGTTCACCTGTTTTCTCAGTGTGTGTCCCATCCAACGCCAGCGTCTCTTCCCCACTTCTGGGTTCACTGGAGCCTGTTTAGTTCTCTCCCAAAGTTCAACATTAGTTATTCTATCATACCATTTAATTCCCTCTATTCTGCGCAGGCACCAGTTAATGAATGTCTGTAATTTATTAGTAATTGTTTTAGTTGTTCTCCATGTTTACGCCTCATACAATAGTACTGATTTGACATTAGAAATAAAAATTTTTAGTTTAGTATTTCTTTTAATTTCTTTTGACCTCCACAAATTCCCCAGTGCTATGAAAGCCCCTCTTGCCTTTTGTATTCTTATTTTAATATCTCTGTCAGTTCCTCCATCGTTATCTACATTACTGCCTAAATAGGTGTACGACTCCAGGTCTTCAAGTGGGGTGCCACTAAGAGAAACCACTTTACTATTTGCCTGATTTATTCTCATTATCTTTGTCTTTCCTTTATGGATTTTCAGACCAAGCTGCTGTGATCTCGCATCAAGTATCTTTAATTTATCTGTTTTTCTAACACCCAGGAAAGCATAGGCCTTTAGCCAACTCTCTCAAAGTCTTTCTATCCTTCGCTGTCACAGGTATCTCTCTCCCAAATCCTTCCCATTTTTAAACTTCACACTCTTGCTCCCTTCTTCATGTTTTAAAAAAAAGGGGGAGGGGTGGGGGTGGAAGGGGGGGGGGGGGGAGGCTTTAAAAAAATATGTGTCCCTATGCAAAGTGCGCAGTTCTACTGCACAGACATTCTAGTTGTATTGTTCTCAGGTCTTCACAACGTATGATTTATCTACCTATTTCTGGGAAATTCAAATGGTTTACGGGAGACTTCCCCCTCCCTGCCCCCGCCCCATAAAAGGGCCCCTTTTCACTCCTCCATGCGTACTGTGTATGCCCATATTTTATACACCAACCAAACTTGGTGGGTGATATGGTCACACCACACCCGGCGCCTTTACTTCCCACGAGTTTTACTGGTACTCCATTTAAGGTAGGGTCCACCTGGGAGCCAAGCTCATTTTGGAAAAAGTCCAGCACCATTCGGATTTGATCTCATGATCTTTGGATCCACAGGCGAGCATCTAACCGCTGCACAACGCCGGCTGATATAAATAAGACATCGGGGAACTCATGTCACTGTCGACAACAGCGAGGATCCACTTCGTTGCACTTTGTTAATCCCATAGGGCTCGGTCTCCCTCTGCAGGACAGTTAGCCACCTGCAGAGAATGTCACACAAAGCACACATTCTGTAACTCTAGCGACGATATCCAGTGTCCAGTGATCTACATAAAAAGTCCACCTTAAACTGAATAACACAGTCCCTCAAATAAACCGACGACTTTCTGGGCAAATGTGCAAAGGGCCTCACTATGCAGAATTCTTACAGGCAGCAATAGGTACACTGCAACTTTCATAGCGGAGACTGCACACAGTTTAGAAAACAGTGACGCAGTAAACATCTATCTTAATACATGTCTATTTTTAATTAGGGCTGTACCGAATAGTGATTTTCACTATTCGGCCGAATACGAATAACGGGACCAACTATTCGGCCGAATACGAATACGAATAGTGTATAAAATATATCTAAAACACACACACACACACACACACACACACACACACACACACACACACATTCATAATGTCAAATGTACGCTGAACTTTTACTTCACATAAAGTAGCACAGAATAGGCATCTTCTTCTTTAGCATTCTGAGCCCTTGAGGTTTACTGCTGCAGATATCACTCGTCTCCATTCACTTCTCTGGCTGGCCTCTTCACAATTTGTGACACCAGTTGTTTGCAGGTCTGGCTGGACATTATCTCTCGAACTTCTTTTTTGCCTGCCTCTTGGTCTACGCCCATTCCTTTCTCCAGTGTATAAAGTTTTTATTTCTCTGTCATCTGGCATTCTTTCAATATGCCCCAACCATTTTAGTCTGTTAGCTCTCATGATGCCAGTGATCAATGGTGATTTAAACAGATTATGTGCTATGTTGTTGCTTCTCACTCTCCATTCCCCGCTGTTAGCATCTCTGATGGGTCCAAAGATTTGTCGTAAAACTATTTTCGAAAACCTGTAATAAGGCCTCATCTCTTTTATTTCTGCTTTAAGTTTCAGAGGCATATAAAACGATAGGTCTTATCAACGTTTTGTATATTTTGATCTTGGTGTTGCGAGACAGACAGTTTGACTTTAGCAGATGTTGAAGGGCATAGTATACTTTATTTCTAGATTGTATTCTATATCAGCATTTTTAAGCAGTTGAAGTTTGTACCCAAGTACTTATATGTTTCCGTTCGTTTGATTTTCATATTATTGACTTGGATATGGCCGGAGTTTAAATTCATTCCATGTCTAGTTAGTATTCGTACAGAATAGTAAACATTTAAGAACATTTTATGTTTTGCATCCTTCATGTCAGTCTGTGGTAACTAATAACTAGGAATGAAAAAATCCTTAGTATTATAACAAGTAACTAAACTTGTAAATTGTCACTGACACCTTAGTTAATGCAGGAAATCTGCATGAGCTTTTAACAAAACCAATCTTTCCATGTTGTCAGTATTAAGGCCGTATATGCAGAAGCGGGTGTAAGGTAACTACTATTCGTATTCGGCTCGACTGCAACT
>CAJHNH020003095.1:67500-83190 GCA_905116865.2 Candidula unifasciata
TGGGGAGGTAGTGGGTCTAGTCTGGTTGGGGAGGCCATGGGTCTAGTCTGGTTGGGGAGGTAGTGGGTCTAGTCTGGTTGGGGAGGCCATGGGTCTAGTCTGGTTGGGGAGGCCATGGGTCTAGTCTGGTTGGGGAGGCCATGGGTCTAGTCTGGTTGGGCAGGCCATGGGTCTAGTCTGGTTGGGCAGGCCATGGGTCTAGTCTGGTTGGGGAGGCCATGGGTCTAGTCTGGTTGGGGAGGTAGTGGGTCTAGTCTGGTTGGGGAGGCCATGGGTCTAGTCTGGTTGGGGAGGTAGTGGGTCTAGTCTGTGTGGGGAGGTAGTGGGTCTAGTCTGGTTGGGGAGGTAGTGGGTCTAGTCTGGTTGGGGAGGTAGTGGGTCTAGTCTGGTTGGGGAGGTAGTGGGTCTAGTCTGGTAGGGAGGCCGTGGGTCTAGTCTGGTTGGGGAGGTAGTGGGTCTAGTCTGGTAGGGAGGCCGTGGGTCTAGTCTGGTTGGGGAGGTAGTGGGTCTAGTCTGGTTGGGGAGGTAGTGGGTCTAGTCTGGTTGGGGAGGTAGTGGGTCTAGTCTGGTTGGGGAGGTAGTGGGTCTAGTCTGGTTGGGGAGGTAGTGGGTCTAGTCTGGTTGGGGAGGTAGTGGGTCTAGTCTGGTAGGGAGGCCGTGGGTCTAGTCTGGTTGGGGAGGTAGTGGGTCTAGTCTGGTAGGGAGGCCGTGGGTCTAGTCTGGTTGGGGAGGCCGTGGGTCTAGTCTGGTAGGGAGGCCGTGGGTCTAGTCTGGTTGGGGAGGCCATGGGTCTAGTCTGGTTGGGGAGGTAGTGGGTCTAGTCTGTGTGGGGAGGTAGTGGGTCTAGTCTGGTTGGGGAGGTAATGGGTCTAGTCTGTGTGGGGAGGCAACGGGTCTAGTCTGGTTGGGGAGGTAGTGGGTCTAGTCTGTGTGGGGAGGTAGTGGGTCTAGTCTGGTCGAGGAGGTAGTGGGTCTAGTCTGGTTGGGGAGGTAGTGGGTCTAGTCTGTGTGGAAAGGTAGTGGGTCTAGTCTGGTTGGGGAGGCCATGGGTCTAGTCTGGTTGGGGAGGTAGTGGGTCTAGTCTGTGTGGGGAGTTAGTGGGTCTAGTCTGGTTGGGGAGGTAGTGGGTCTAGTCTGTGTGGGGAGGTAGTGGGTCTAGTCTGGTTGGGGAGGTAGTGGGTCTAGTCTGGTTGGGGAGGTAGTGGGTCTAGTCTGTGTGGGGAGGTAGTGGGTCTAGTCTGGTTGGGGAGGAAGTGGGTCTAGTCTGTGTGGGGAGGTAGTGGGTCTAGTCTGGTTGGGGAGGTAGTGGGTCTAGTCTGGTTGGGGAGGCCACGGGTCTAGTCTGGTATTGAGGCCGTAAGTCTAGTCTGGTTGGGGAGGCCACGGGTCTAGTCTGGTATTGAGGCCGTGTCTAGTCTGGTATGGAGGCCGTGAGTCTAGTCTGGTATGGAGGCCGTGAGTCTAGTCTGGTATTGAGGCCGTGAGTCTAGTCTGGTAGGGAGGCCGTGGGTCTAGTCTAGTAGGGAGGCCGTGAGTCTAGTCTGGTTGGGGAGGCAGTGGGTCTAGTCTGGTTGGGGAGGCCGTGGGTCTAGTCTGGTATGGAGGCCGTGAGTCTAGTCTGGTATGGAGGCCGTGAGTCTAGTCTGGTTGGGGAGGCAGTGGGTCTAGTCTGGTTGGGGAGGCCGTGGGTCTAGTCTGGTATGGAGGCCGTGAGTCTAGTCTGGTATTGAGGCAGTGAGTCTAGTCTGGTAGGGAGGCCGTGTGTCTAGCCTGGTGGAGGAGTTAGTGGGTCTAGTCTGGGTGGGGAGGCCGAGGGTCAAGTCTGGTTGGGGAGGCCGAGGGTCAAGTCTGGTTGGGGAAACAGTGGGTTTCCCTCACAACAGGGCACCAGAACCCACACAGGGACGAAACATATTAATTTTAAGGCAAACACACACAGGTGTGTGTGTATTTGTGTGTGCAATTCCTCTGGTTACACATTTTCTACAGGGTGCCTATAAGCCCTAAACACTCATTTTTAAGGCCTTTGTAGAGGCTTTCCTGCATCCCCTGCCATAGTACTCGTCACGGGTGTAGATGGCCAAAGGCCAGAACATCTCTAATTTGGTGGCTATCTCTCTTCCCTCTGGCTCACCTGTGGATCGGAAGGTCGTGGGCCCAGGTCCTGAGGCTTCGGCGTAGCCTCAAATGGTTACCTGGTAAAGAACTGAGAAAAAAAGGCGGCCGGTGGCTGTGGTGGTGACCACATCCCGCATCCAGTGGCCGATTGGTCTATAAAGCATAGATATAGTCTCACGTACCCAATACGCCTCAATGCGTGGAAAACGATCCGTTTTTATAATTTACTTTTCAAACTCCCTTTCTCCCCAGCCTGTCTTTCCTGGCATTATGTAAATTATTCATTGCCCTTATTTCCACACTGAGCCGACCTTAAGAGGTAATCCTAGGCACTAATCACCACAACTTTAACTTCTTCACTTCTAATTCATCCCCTCCCCCCCCAACTTCAACTTCCCTCCTAATTCACCCCCCCCCCCCCTTTCCCCCCCCCCCCCTCGTTCTAATTCACGAGCAGGTAAGATAATAGCCAGGTTATATTCGCCTGCAGACTGCGCGTGATGCATCTTCTCTCCGATGTCAAGGCACACCTCAGATGTTTGCTATTTCTGACACAATTATCCCGCGCTGTTTAACGCCGGTTCAACATTAACTGCTATAGGCAAGTTTTTTAGCACTATCTTATCCCCAAGGGTTCTCAGTCTGTTTCCTGCTTGACCCTTTTATTTCTGTGGTATCGGGACACCTTTCCCATTTTAAATATCTTCCTTCTATAGTGGTCGTTTTTGTTGTTGTTGTTGCTTGGATGGTGGATTTATTTATCTGTTTACAGATCTCAGCTACACTATAATCATGAAATCAAACGAATGCTAGGAATAAAGCCAGTCCTACAGGTCATCAAAGAACAACAAATGGAGTGGTTTGGACACCTACCAAGAATGCCCTAGTACTATCTGCCACAGAGAGCCACACTAAAATGTTACAACGGGTATAGAGCGAGTGGAAGACCTCGGAAAATATGGAGTGATGGCATTAAGAACAGCCTTACAGAAATGAACATCAGTCTTATTAGTGCTCTTGACAGAGCTCATCAACGAACATTACATTCCCCCCGACACTTCGATGAGGTACAAGGTGTACAAGGTACACCATTTACCCATCTCTTTCCTGGTCTTTCCCTCACTTTTTCTCCAGATGTTCTGCTATGTTTGTTTTAGTATCCAGAAGCCGTGAGTTGTTAACCCTTAGGCTCGGTATTATGGATATCGCAACCTTTCGGCTTTGATTCTATTGTAAATACCGTAAATCTGGGAGAAAATGTGGCTTTCCTGCCTACCCCCGGGATTGAACCCGGGCCACATTGAGTTCGTCACCCGGTCTCCGCGCAATCCGGTTTAGCCAACTACGCTAGAGAGCCGGGCATGTTCTGCTATAAAAAGTATCATATGCAGTTTGGTCTGGTTGCATTCTCGATAGATAACCGAATCTTTTCACTTTTTTCATAATTCAGAAACGGCCCTATTCCAATTTTATCTCTAATGCTGGTTTTTCAAATCCTGTCCCGTCTCGTGTTGTTAGCGACCCTAAGTAGAGAGTTATTCTATTTTAGGTCGTCCCCTCGTGGGATGCAATTTTTTGATTTTTTTAAAGCCCCACCTTGACTTTTGTCAGGGGCCTGAAAATAGCCGGGCCATAAATATGGCCTAGCCATAGAAATGGCCTAACGACTGACAGGGGTTTCTGGGACCTCTCCACGACTGATTCTCCTCCGCATGGTGGCACTTTGTGTCACCGGGTGTTTATCGCTTGTGTGATGTCTCGGTGGGGTACAACTTCCTAACTACCCACGTAGACAGCCTATTTCTCAGAGTGTTATTTTATGCTCTAGTGCCCCATTCATTGTCCATGATTGGCATTGCTATCATAGAGCAGGGATGAAGATGTTGGTAATCACTTGCTATTTTGCTCAAAGGAAGACATTATCGACTGGGTTTAATGATCGCTTTGATAGCGATTAAAATTGTTCTCGTTCTCACACAACGTATCTTACTGCTTAGGTAACCTAGTGAGTGTTTTAAAAACTTGTCAGGTTGATTGTACACTACTTAGACAAACACAGGACAGCCTCCTCGCAATGCACGACCCAAAAAGTGAAGTAGTTAACGGGGCGACGGCTAGACGGGAAGTAGACAAACACCAACCTGGTCAGATATTTTACTGCCCTGCCACGCGACGGACCTAGCAAGCCGGCGGTGGTATAAGTGATATCTACTACACAAGAAACAAGGAAACAAATTAAGCAAGAAGTACCACGGCACTGGGCTACTACTTGGTACTAGTGAGGCGACAAAAGAAGAAGTAAACAAACATAATTCGACCTAAAGGAAGTAAAGACGGCAGGCGTAATGCCGACTGCGTTACCCACCTAGTGCCGGTTAGTCTACAAATATGGGTGCTATTCTCACATGCCCGATGCGCCTAAAGGATTGAAAAAGGATCTTTACTTTTACTTTACTTTTATTGGTGGAATACGACACACCTTCACTCTGTAGCCGACACACTAGTGTGCTGGGACACACAGTTTCGAAAGCTCTGCACTAGACACTTGCAGCACCGTGCTCCAACACCTATTCCGGATTAGGGTCTCATGATGTAAAGTTTGGAGGACCGGTGTTTCCTGACCCCCACCCCCTTCATGTTAGGGGGGAGGAGGGGGGGGGGGAGAATGTAGACCCACCGTCCGATAACAAGCATGCCGTAACATACGAACACAGAGAGATTTGCTGAAATCGGATGTGTTGGGGTGATAGGAGCAGATTTGGCAGTCTAGCTGTAAGCAGAAAAATAACATGCCAACTGATCATTTTATCACGATCGCAGCAGATAAGCAAAACCATTGTGCCCCCCCCCCCCCTCACCTTCTTTTTTTTTAGTTGTGTATGTAGTTATTATTTACATTAACCTTGCGGGTTTCGAGAAGGGGGGGGTTGGGGTTGAAGCGTCAAGACCAACACCCTCACCTTTGTAAAACTTAAATTTCCTCAATAAAGATGTCATTTAAGCCTTGATTTGGAAGAAAATCTGGCCCTGTCACATGTACACACTGAGGGAAAATGGCTGACACGTGTGTTTCACGTGTCATTGGGTGACATTATGGAGTGGTTTTGCCGTCAAATTGGATTCACTTATAAGTGCAGTTTTCATTGAGTAGATTTAATAAGTTCTTTATGTGATTTATTATGCCGTGGCTGGGGCATTTTGAAAGAATGACAGAGAGCTAAAATCTGTGTACATTGAGAGAGTTAAATGGTCGTAGACCACGAAGGGAGATAATATCCACGACAAACATTGGAGTCTGCAGCTGGGAAGAGAAGGCCAACCTGAAAGTTGAAAACAAGTGGCTAATATCCACAGCAATGAATCAAAAAAAAAAAAAAAAGGCTCGGAATATTGAAAAAGAATATTGGTATTAGTGTCATTTTTGTTTTATTGGCCTGCTTAGGAAGGAATTTGCCGCAACATTGATTATGTCACTTGTGATTTATCGAGAGCTGCCGCAATGTAATGGCTAGACTGTCGCCTGCCTGCGCGTTGGTACTGAGTTCAAATCCACATAGAGTTGGGATTTTTCTTTGTCGAAATTGACCTCTTCTTCCAGGTCGACCCAGCCAAAAATAGGCAGGTCTGTGAAGCAAAGGCGGTTAGCGTAATGTTCATTAATCACTTACTGAGTGCTGACCAGTCTATAAAAAACACAAGACTAGCATCATGTGCCCTTGACACAAATCGTCTACAAAAGGTCACTGCCTCGGTTCAACAATTTTTTTTATATAAACAAAAATCAGAGCCACTCACCAAGTAATTGTTCTCTCCGACCTGCTACCTAAAGGTTGAACATACCACCCTGAGATTATTAAATCTCAGTCTAGACTGAAGACCAACACAGTAGGTTCCAGATACCCATTTAAACCTGGAAATAATGTAACAATTAGGGCAAGGGTAGCGGTTACACCATTCAGGCGGTTACATGAACGAGGTGGTTACACCCACCAGGTGGTTACATGAACGAGGTAGTTACACCCACCAGGTGGTTACATGAACGAGGCGGTTACACCCACCAATAGCACTCGCTAGAGAAGGTTTAGTCCTATGTTTCCGATCGGTTGCCCTGTTGTTGCAACTTAAGCAGGCAGAGCCCGGGCATAATTTATATATAATTGGTGAGGGATATTTTAAGTGCAGAATATACACATCATCATCCGTTCTCATTATATATCATCATCATCACCATCATCATCATCATCTCTATTGTCAACATCAATATTATCCCTCATCATCTTCATTGTTATCGGATTCGTATTGTGCCTTTCATATGTTATATGTAGCTCAGCGGTATATTCCTCCATTCTCAGAGCACTATTAGAGAACTCCATCACTGAGGCTGCAGGTAGCAAATGTGGCCACCGCGTCATCAGGTCGTCTGGGGTTGGTCGCCTGTTGTCAGACCAATGGACACTTCATGGGAGATGTCATTAATGTCATGCCGGTCACCTTTACGTCAGAGGACATTTCTGGACACCCGATACCGGTTTCCTCTTCTTCTTCTTTTGTTTTCATTTAAAAATTTAATCGTATTGTTTCCATTTACAGCATGCCTGCGATATTTGCGTCTTTCGGCCAAACCATCCGACTTCTGCAGCCATTTGTTGTCGCGTGCTCTGAAAGTCGCTGACTCGCTTCACGGCTGCGTCTGTCCGTTTAAGAGTGTGATTTTGTTTTTTTAAACTGAGATCCTTAGGGATCGTGGCCGGATCTCACGAGCCCTTGTTTTGTGCGACGCACTCTATACGCGGCAAGCGCCATACTGCACAGAGATACACAGGGCATTAGGATAGAACTGAGGGCAAATAAGTCGATCCTCTTATCTGTATCTATAGCTATGCACGCGTCGGTGCAGCAGGCAAAGTCTGCTAAATTTGTAATATTACAATGTAGATCAATTGGTATATATGTTAACATCACACTGACTTCCTTTACTTCCCTTGACATTCCCGGTGTCCAGGCGCTAGGACTTGGAAACCCAGGCACATCGAGTCTTCTTCCAGTTATATTTAAAAGGGTAGCTGAGGGCCACCCAAGCCCCCCCCCCCCATTCTCCCACTAAGACGCTCTCTTTGTAAACACTTGTTTTTACAGTTAGATTTATGCCCTTCAATTGTGTTATACTAATTTGCTATTTAGGGCATAATAATAATAGCTTGAGGTGCTTGAACGCCGAACTTTAGCGCGTTATAAAGAGGCCAAGAGCGCCACCCCCCTTCTATCTGTGTGGTGACGACACCCCTGTGTGACGACACCCCTGTGTGACGACGTCCCTGTGTGGTGACGCCCCTGCCGGAACCCAGTTTAGGCCAAGTCCAACTGAATCCCAAGTAAAATTATTGTTTAAAAATCCACCCCGCTGTGGATTTTAACCCAACACCCTCGGACCGACAAATCCCTAACCACTGAGCCACCAAAACCTAATGTGGCCCTGAGAATAAAGACTGGACCCTTGGTTACAGAAAGTAACCTCGGAGAACCACTGTGCGATTCCACACTGGCCAGTTGCCAACATTGCTATCGTTGCTAACCGCATTTATTGTTGTATTATTTCGAGGTGTTTTCAGGCTTAGCGAAATCCCTGCATACACATTCCACTGTATCTATTCTGTCTGCCATCTCAGCTGTACAAGTTATGAGAACATTGGTCGTATCTCAGCGAATCTCGAACGTTCTAATTAATCGTCGTGGGGAAATTTATTTCTCTTTAGCATCTGCGAGCAGCTGGTTGCTTTCGTGACATCTATGTCTGGGTCAGATATTCCTAAAACAGTTGAACGGCATCTTTCCGTCTTTCCAGGCGATAGTGTTATATTGAACTATGAGGAAGCATGGGACTCACAGCCCGTGGCGATGGCGAATGGAACTAGCCAGACCTGCCCTTGTTAAGAAAAGTCATCCACAATTTAAGCATTGGATTTCAGGACCATTGTTGTCATTGCATGAATTAATCAAGTAACAGAAAGTGTATTGATCGGCACTCATAGAAAAAAGTAGAAAGATAGAAGAAATCACTAGACAACATAAAAATCTAAAGCTATAGTTACCGTGCCAGGAATTTAAACTGTCACTTCCAAACGGCGTGTGCGCCTCGCCGTGGATACAAGTGCACTAAGAATATGGTCAACTAGGCACCCCCAAAATAAAGGTGTCTTATTGGCCATGTCTATCGTACAGCTTGAACAATGGGCTTCTTTAAAGGTGCCCTGCTCTCATCGTTTCTGCAATTATTTATTTCCTTCTTAAAATTGCTCCCTTCTTGCAACACGGTCAATGACGTTTTGTTCTCACGAAATCTACCTCAATACCTGTATCAGTCATGTCCCACTTGCATACATCTTTATATTGAAATCTGTAATTTACTACAGCGAAATAATATATTTGAGGTAAGAGATTTTGAAAGAAAACGTGTGTGTGAGAGAAAAGATGTTTAAGTAGAAGAAACAACGGTTGGCAAAAGTAAGATTAAAAAGAACAGCAAATGGATCATCACAGTCCGGTGAGAGTGATGCAGCGGAGAAGGACTATGAAATCTGGCCGATTCTCGACTCTCAGAAGAAAGGCAAGACGGACATATAGTCTTTTAAGTATCCAGAAACTATGAGTTTTAATCCCTTTGTCTCGATGCTATGGACACCGCAATCCTTCGGTCTTGATACCATGATCATCATCATCAGGTGCCTTGCCCACTGGCGTGGGCGATCATGCCTCTCCACAATCTGTAATCTCCTGCAGCATGTATCAGTTAGTGTGCCGACACATCTCCATGCCATACAACAAGACTGTCAAGAATCTTCTCTCGTTGTCTTCCTGTCGTGAGCCCACGTGGGTAAATACATTTCATTAGTGAGTATGCAGGTTTGAACCCTAACAGTGCCCACCCACTTGAGAAACTGGACTAATATCTAGGATATGTTGATCCTAGACAGTCCTGGATAGCCAAGAAAACAGCGAGTGGCTCGTTCCATTAAATAAAAGTTGCTGTACTTGTATCCACAGGAGTAGGAGAAGGGATAGATAAATATCAAGATGAACCCACTGAGATACACAGTTAACCCCTCCGACTGTCTCCTCTCCTAGCATTACTTGAAAGCCCCCATCAAGTGATTTACATATTTGTCAGCTGAAGTAAACTAGTATGCCCAAAGACACTTGAAACTAAGTACACAATTTACTCAACTATTTTATAACAACATGAACAAGATTTATTGAATAAATCTAACCAAAATTAAAATTAACGGGTTTAGGCTAGTAGAGTGAAGATGGTGTTACTGATGAAATTTATACATAACTTATGATTGGAGAAAATAAACCTTTGGACAGTTCTCGGTTTGAGACCCTGCCTATCCTTTTCCAGTTTGTCGTCCTCACTACTTCAAGCTGGTCGTTACACTCGACGGTCGGCAAAGAATAAATGCCTACTAGTCCCTGCCCAATGTGGGAACTATGATAAAGAAAGAAGTGCATATGTGTAGTGTCTAGTTTAGATGTACACTAAGCATGTATGTTATAATAACACCGAACATGTCTATTCTAATAAACATTTCATCTCTCCCTCATTTTCACATTCACTCCTGTCCAGTCTGGAAGGGCTTATGTCTCACATTCAAGCCGTTACATTTCCTGCCCTCCTCTACTCACGTCCTGTAATGATAGTCAAGTCTTCTTTGTCTGATGCCATCTCTCGTACAAACTCAAAATGACAATCAGTCAGACAGAACAAGTTCTTGAATCAATGCTTGGAACAATGGATGCGCCCAGAAAGCTAACAATATTTCTGGGGCGAATCAAATAACAAATCTCAGGAATTTACTCTCCGGGATCAGTCTCAGCATTAGCATCCTGGGAGTTAAACACATTTCAGTGTGTTAGCTGTATGTAATACAGATTCAAATTAACCACACGTGAAAAGATTGCCAAAGTTATCTTCACGCTTGTGATTTCAGAAAACTCTGATAGTTCATTAAATTTCAATGGTAACATTAACCTTTAAGTTGTACAACATTGGAACACATGTGCACGAAAAAACCTTCATGACCTTATCAATTCCGAAATAAAGCAATGTGACAGTGCTCTACGAGGATGGAGAAATGTCCGCTAAGGAGTATTACAAAGTGATGAAGACACACACTTGAGCAAAAAGACAGTTAGATTTCTATCATGAAGTAAGGGTTTTGAAACTAGTTTCGCTTACCTGGAAAATGAAAACACAATGCCAAAAGTGCTGTCTCAAGCTTAGGTTTTAAGCCCAACAGATGGTGTGCTCTTGGCAGAGTCTTATTCCCAGTTCTAGAATCCACCCTTTTAATACTTTTTCTATGCTCCTCCCACATTACTCCTAAAACCACTCTCATTCAAGGATGTCACAGCCCCACCCCGTGGGTAAGTCTATTAACTGTCAATCAAGACTGTTCACAACTTGTTTGTATTCCCACGGCTACATTCTCCTGGTCCATCAAGCTGACCTAGGCTAAGAAATAAAGTCACACCTCCCATCCCTTCTTCAACCTGCCATCACATTTATCAGACCATGTCAATTCTTCTCCTAATACTTTCGGCTGACTATGTCAAGTTAGGTAACCTCAGGGGGAGATAATCGCAATTATCCTGAGTTATCTGCTCCTAAAGGTATGGCTAGGAGATAATTATCTGACACCTAAGTTTGGCTAGCAAAATCTCCAGACACCAAGTCTGAGCATGGTCAGTCTTATCTCTGTACCTTAACACTTAACATCTGGGAAAGTTTCAGTGTTTGATATCACCAGCAGTCCGTGAGAATTAAATGTTTGTTCTGGTCGCCTTACTTAGATTTAGGATATATCAAAAACCACATTTTTCGGTATTCTTTAAAATACACAGGGAAAAATGTTGATTGCGGAAAGACATATTCTGAAGTCACCGAGCGTGTCGTCACACTTCCTCTATCACTCCTTCCACGGATCTTTCCAGTGGTCACAACATGTTCTATTTTCCCTCTTCTCATAACATGGCCGAAAAAGGACGACTTTCTCCTTCTGATGTCTGTGATAAGTTTTCTTCGGGCTTCCGCCTCTTTCAAAAGCTCTTGATTGCTCTTTTTAGCTGTCCAAGGTATTTTAAGCATTTTTCTGTAAAACCACATCTCCGAGGCCTCCAGAAATTGTTTGGCCTACCTACCTATTGTCCAGGATTCACAGCCATATGTTAAGACTGGTTGTATGTAGCAAGCAGGAATTCTTTTTCTAACTCTCAATGACAAGGATATATTGCACAAGATGTTCTTTATTTTATAAAATGCAGTTTTTGCTTGTCCTATTCTTTTTCTTATCTCAGTTATGCATCTTCCATCTGATGTTATCCATGTGACCAGATACTTAAATTTCTGTACTTGTCCTAAAATAACACCATCTACTTTTATGACACATTTACCATTCTATGATAGATACCGTAAATCTGGGAGAAATGTGGCTTTTCTGCCTACCTCCGGGCGTGAACTGACAAGGAGTTCGTCACCCGGTCGCCGCGCAGAGGGTTTTAACCAGCTGCGCTAGGGAGCCGGGCGGACATATAGTCATACTGCTACTGGAACCACTGGGATTAGAACTCTGCGCTGGCTGATGAAGATGGGGACGTAGCGCTTATGGGAACGCCTCAAGTGTTGTGATGTCGGTTCTTGAATCACCTCAGCTCAGCCCAAGATGAAAGCTCTCTCTCTCTCCCTCTCTCTCTCTTACACGCACACACACATACACACAAACAGGCGAGCTGAGACACGCAGACATACATCAGACACATAAATAAATAGAGGGGACACTCTTGAGACCGTAAAATACATATATAATAAAATACAAACACTGTATTGATTGGCACTAATAGACAGAAGTGGAAAGATAGGAACACTAGACAGAATAAAAAATTAAATCGTATTCAATGCTGCCAATTAATACAATCCCATAGACGAACAAGAAGATACACACCCACTCGGCTGCCATCATGGCGTCGTTAAAATTATGCAGAATGAAGATTCACACGAGTGTGTTTAAATGTGTCGACTGTCGAAGGGAAATCACCGAGGGCGACTTGTGGATGGACAATGTCAGGATGTAAGTGTTTAGACGTTTCCACACAACGGTTGTTGATATAATGTGGTAGTTTTGGGTTTAAGGATTCACTGTGCTCGTTACTCTGTCTAGCTGTCTGTTTGTCTACGTGAATGTCTTTTTCTTCGTGTTTACAGGCCTAAAACTGCAGTAGAAAGTTCCGACTGTTCGTCCACTTCTGGACTTCAGTTGTTCCAGAACTTGAGTCGTGGATGTACATCTGTGTTATATAGCTGGCTTATTTATTTGCCGACTATATGTTCTTCGTCTCGCAGGCAGCTGCTGTTCAACTTCAAAGGGTACATCCATTATCAACAGCCTTGTTTGATATGCTTGGAGGAGGGGGTGGATGGGAGGCCAGTCTATAGTTTTTGGGGCCCTGAAACCCACACGGAAAGAACAAATCAGTCTGTCTTTCATTATGTCTGTTCTATCTCTTTGTCTATCGGTCGGTCGTCTGTCTCTCAATCTATCACACTGTTAGTCTGTCTATCCACCTGACGGTCGTTTGTCTGCTAGCATCTTTACATGTCATACATATCTCTTTCTGTCTGTATTTGTCTGTCTCATGGTATACTGATCTCTGTGTCTAAGTATCTGTGTCTGCGCGTCCGTCCATTTTGTTTCTGTCTTCAGTTCTAAATGTGCATATTTATTACTTTCCCTTATTTTCCCCCTGTTCGATTCTACAGTTGTATGTTTTTGTGTGTCTATCCACAGGACCGTCACTCTCTCTCTCTCCTCCTCCTCCCCCCCCTCCTCCTCTCCTCGTGGTCCCCTCCCCCGTGTGTGCCTATGTATGCGTATACTGATGGTTATACGGCTGCCTCGCTTTGTATCTGCGTTGTGTGTATTTCTACATGTATGTTTTGAATGCACGCATTTGCCGTCCATACCTTTTAAGTTTTACTTTATATTCATTAAATAATTTTTTTAAAAAGCACAATTTTCAACACATCTAGGCACATTGTGCATATAGGACTAGACCTAAATTTTAAATCCCAGTCGAAACTCGCTTGTTGATGTGGTCGAAATTACACCGGCCGCCTTTACCTCCCAGGACTGTAGCTGGTACCGTTTAAGGCTGGGTCGACCTGGGAGCTAATGTCATTAAAAAAAAAAAAGACCCCGTCCGGATATTAACCCACGACGACGGTCTAGCCGCTCCATCAAGGCAGCTCCCACATTCATAACACGAATTTTGATTATTGAAAATAATATTATTCAAATATATACGTGTGTGTGTGTGTGTGTGTGTGTGTGTGTGTGTGTGTGTGTGTGTGTGTGTGTGTGTTTACATATGTAGTACCAAGTATACTTTTCCTGATCTATGAGTCTGTTATAAGCAGGTCAGTTTACCAATCTCGCTGTTTATTATCGATATCGATCTATTTTTGTCTGCTCCCTGGAGTCTGTCTGCATCTTTACTCATTTGCTTAACTGGACAATGATATGTTCAAATACCTGTCTTTCTCTGAGGATCTGCCTATTTTACTTTCTTTGTAAATCTGTTTATCTTTCTGCGCCCCTGTCTTTACATGTGTCTTCTCACTGTCCATATTTCTGTAAAGCGTCTCACTATCTGTCTTTTCCTGTAGCATCTCACTATCTGAGTTTCTTTTCTTGTAGCATCTCACTGTATGAGTTTCTTTTCCTGTAGCATCTCACTATATGAGTGTCTTCCTGTAGCATTTCACTATCTGAGTGTTTTTTTTCTGTAGCATCTCACTATATGAGTTTCTTTTCCTGTAGCATCTCACTTTCTGAGTGTCTTTTCTTGTAGTATCTTACTATCTTTTCAATATATTTAAGGACGTTCCCGCTATGATACAGAGATACTGTCGCATCAGCCGGCACCGCAAAGGGGCGGCAAAAGTAGCGAAATCAAATCACAATTTAAAGATTTGATTTGACAGCGCAAAACTTTTAGGGACAACATTTCGAAGACTTGCAACATACTGATAACATCTGCCGCACGGTTCTAGCTCTACTTACCGCCTCATTATTTGTCTTTTTCTAGGTTGTCCGTCGCACTGTCAGTTTATCGGTCTGTCCATCTGTTCACTGCCTCATTGTTTGTCTATTTCTAGGCTTTCCGTCGCACTGTCTGTTCACCGGTCTGTCTATCCCTCATCACCTTACTGTTTGTCTATTTCTAGGTTTTCTGTCGCACTGTCATTTCATCAGTCTGTCTATCTGTTTACCACCTTGCTGTCTGAATAATATCCCTGTCATACGAGCTATATGTGCCACTACTAACTATTTTTGGGTGATCCCCTGAGAATGACTTAAGGAGATTTTAAGAGTGCCCGGTGTTAACGTTGTTTTGATTAATGGGGTACGGACATTCCCGTTCATAGGCACAAGTAAACGATACGATGGGTCCTTTCTTTCTGAATGTACCACGCTAGGACAGAGGTTCTCAACCTGTGGGTCACGACCTTTTTTGGGTCGAACCACCCTTTCACAGGGGTCGCCTAAGACAATCGGAAACCACATATTCATTGAAATTATGTAGTAACGAAAATAATTGTGTTTGGGGGTCACCACAACATAAACTGTATTAAAGGGTCGCTGCATTAGGCAGGTTGAGAACCCCTGGTCTATAGCAACAGTTTCATACAGCCATAGTAAAAGATATACAGCAGAACAGGTCATATATCAATGAAACAAAACAATGAAATCGAGAGATCCTAAAAAGACTAGGAGAAAAAACAATGAAACTAAAATATTCCAGTCACAATAAGAGAGATTTGTGCAAAAAAAGGGGAAAAATTGAAGTCAGACGAATGGAAAGTAGACAGCTACACCACAGATGGGAGAATCAAGCAAAGACTGCTGCAGTCACATAGAGTGTACTATAGAATGAGAGACAGAGAGAGAGAGAGAGAGAGAGAGAGAGAGAGAGAGGGGGGGGGGAGAGAGAGTGAGGGGGTGGGAAGAGAATCAGAGAGAGACAGAGAGAAACAGAGAGAGAGAGACAGAAAGAAACACAGAAAGAAACAGATAGAGAGAGAGAGAGAGATATACAGAGACAGAGATTGTGAGACAGATAGACAGAGAGAGAGAGAGACGAAGAGAGGGAGCAATAGAGCAACAGAAAGAGACAGAGAGAGTCAGAAAGATGGCCAGAGAGAGAAAGAGAGAGAGAGAAGAGAGAGAGAGAGAGAGATAGAGAGATAGAGAGAGAGAGAGAGAGAGAGAGGAAGAGAGAGAGAGAGAGAGAAAACAAGTTTCAGAGATCTAATACAGAAAACCTTACTTGCAGAGATTTTGCCAGAAAGATTGATTGATTCAATAACAGATATTTGATACAGGAGGAGGAGATAGGAGTTTCTTAGGCGAAGTGTTTATAACTTTTGTCTCGCACTTTGAAGGGTGTTGGTCCCTTTTCGGACTGCATCGTTTCAGTTGACGAGTAAAACTGTTTCACGTATTGTTGGTGATAATG
>CAJHNH020003096.1:0-75000 GCA_905116865.2 Candidula unifasciata
CTTCTTTTCTTACTTGTCATCGTCGTGATGGTAGTGTTTGTGATAGTTGTCGTCATCATAATCACCACTGACTGTAAGCTCTAAACCTCCTTGTTTTTCTGCCTCTAAACTTTGGTCATGTTCCAGGATGTTTGTTTGCAGTCTGTTTTTCCGTCTTCTCTCAGATTTACTCTGGCTTCACTGGAAACATCCACCCTATCCCAAGGGCTAGAAAGGTCTTGATCAGTTTGAACCCTGGTCATGGTGCACTTTCACGTGTGGTGCATCGCTTTTGCAGGCACTTTATTTGTAATTCACCCAAACAAAAGAAAATCACTGAATTCCTGGGAAAGTCCAATAGTCTAGGGGTGTTATGGGTTGGGGTTAGTTTTAGGGTTCGGTTCCACCTTAGAAACACCGACTAACCCTAACCCAAACTCTAACACTAACCCTAATTCTAACCCTGACCTTAACCCTTAACCCTAACCCTGACCCCAATCCATAACATCCTAAAATATTAGAAATTTCCGGGACATTCGGGATTGCCTTTGTTTGGGGGTGTATTAGGAATAAGTACCCTTTTCCTTCCATTGTGAAGTTTTTATGGAAGAATTTCTCAACTGCTGTTCGTCGTTCATCTCGTGCTGTATTCTTCTCACTTCTATCTCTGTCAACCTCTTGTACGCATGTTTTTCACCTTTGAGTTCAATAACGATTGTTTTAAAGTGTTCTGCGTGCAAAGTAAATAGGATAAGTCTGAAGCAAGACGATAGGTTTGAACACTTTAGATACCCTGATAAAAGCAGATGGAAGATGTAATAAAGAAATTACTCTTTGTACTACTCATGCAGAAGCACCATTTCACACACTCAAAAATTTTCAGAGCAGTCTTTCTTAGTTAGTCGTGATAGGACACTGAAGAATGTTCAATGCAGTCTTTTTTTTTTGTCAGTCGTGGTAGGACATAAAGTTATTGAGTGCTTTGCAGAGTCACAAATAAATTCAGGAAAAAATAGAAGGCACAACATTATTAGTGATGAATTAAAACAAGACTCATAGGAGCTGCTGCCTGATTTGCTCCACATAAAAAAAGCCTTCAATCTGTGAAAGTACAGCAAATGCATCTAAAAACGAGAAATTAAGTACGCCAGTAACACTGAAATGTCACAGGAAGTAATTTTGTCTAAATTTGCTAACTAGATTAACTAACTACCCGACTACAACCTATTTACTCATAAATGTAATTACATAAGAACCTCACTTAACGAGCACCTCTCATACGAGTCATTCGCATAACGAGCAAAATTAAATGTAAAAAACAAATGACTTGCTTAACGAGCATTCGCATAACGAGTGGCAAGGAGAGGGGAAGTCCCGAATTGTGCGTATGTTACATCAGTCTGTGTTTAGCACTTGTTCCAGTAGCATCGTAGTGTCAAACTTGTGTTATATTGTGATATATGTACATGAATCCTCCAGGCCTACAAGATGATCTCTCTGAAGAATTTAAGTTCATCAAGATCCAGTTTCTGCCTCCCAACACCACTCCGTTACTCCAGCCCGTGGACCACCAAGTTATTTCTAACTTTAAGAAGCTCTACACCAAAGCACTCTTCGAGCTTTGTTTTCATGTGACTGAAGGGACCAACCTCACTCTCAAAGAGTCCCCCGTGTGGGTTCCGGGGCCCCATTGTGGGGGAAAACAAGAATAGACCCACTGCCTCCCCAAAAGCATGTCGTAAGAGTCGACTAATTGGGGAGCTTCCTTTGAAGTCGGAGTGCATCTGCCGGAGAGGCAAGGAACCAACAGTCTGTATTCAAGAGAATGCGATCTGTAAAACTGATGCACACGCAACACTCAGGTTCTGGAGCAGGACTGCAGTTCAGTAGTGGACGAGCAACCAGAACTTTCCACCAGAGTTTACAGCTGGTGAACGCAAAGAAGAAGAAGGAGAAACTCTCAAAGAGTTTTGGAAAAATCACTTTCACATCGTTGCCTGCCTCAAGATGATCATGACGGGGAAAGGGGTTACCAAGAGATCCCTATCTTCTGCTTGGAAGAAGCTTTGGCCGGAGAGCGTTGTCGATTTGTGACTTTGATAGGTTCAACACAGTACATGTGGAACCTGTAGTCAACGAGATTGTGTCTTTGGCCGCTATCATGGGCTTGTAGGTGGATAACAGTGATATCGAAGAGCTTGTGGAAGAGCACATCCAAGAGCTGACCACCGAAGAGCTTATGGAGTTGCATTGTGTTTCACAGCCCGAAGTTTTGGAGGAAAGTTTGTTAGAGGAGGAGGAGGAGGAGTAGGTAACAGAAAAGCAACAATCTTCTGGCGAAATAAGAGAAATGCTGAAAGCATGGCAAACTGTTGCATCTTACATTAAGAAGCATCACCCTAATAAGGAAGTGGTTATGCGCGTTGCAAATTTATTTAATGATAATGCTGTGTCGAATTTTCTCCAAATTTTGAAGCAATGGCAAAAACACATTTTTATTGACATCTGTCTAGTGGGAAAAAAAAAATAATTAGCTATGTATCATAATTATTTCGATTTTGTTTTTCTGCAAATCAAATTCGCATTCTAGGTGGGTACGTGCCGCGTTTGGAAAAAAGATGAAGATGATTCACTCTCCTTAACAATATGTATATAATTTTCTTTGAATAAACCTTATGCATAGCGTTTTTGAGTATTTTTTTTTTTCGACATGGAACGCATTATCGTATTTTATATTAATTTAATATGAGAAAAATTGTTTCGCATAACGAGTTTTTTGCCTAACGAGTATGATTCTGGAACAAATTATGCTCGTTAAGCGAGGTTCCACTGTATATAACTAAATACCTAACTAACTAAATATCCAAACGACTGAAATGTAGCCAGCTAACTGGCTAGCTAATTAGCTAACAAGATAGTTAGCTAGCAATATTAACTAAATAATCTAGCAGCCAAAACGGTAGCTATTTTTACTCACTAACTGTTGAGTTCATTAAAAAAGAATAATACCTTGTTAAGTGTACAGAAATGAAGTGTTCAATAGAAACGTCGTCTCACATTATGTCAACGGGAAAAGGCAGTTTATATAGAAAGATTTCTTGCATGTTTAAGCATGTTACACGTGTAGTTTCATTTTCGTGTATTACATTAGTCAGATGCAAAGGGAGAGTAAACATATGTGTATTTACATGCCTCGATGCCGCATGCAGAAATACAGGTCAGAGATCAATCAGTTTAGCAGAAATCGATTTGAGACTCGCTGTATTTCATAGAAATGTAAAGTTAGTTGTGAATCCAATACATGCCCTGTCGATGTTGAAATGAAAATCAATGGAAGCATAGTTAATCAATAGTAGCATAGTTAAATAATGCAAGCATAGTTAATCATTGAAAGCATAGTAATCAATGAAAGTAAACTTTTGCCAACATTTTAAGAAATCATAACACTGACTGAATTTAGCTCGGGGAAACGTATCGTCATGATCACCGTTGTCATCATCATCATCCCTTGCATCCTTTATACTTGTACAATATGCACGGCTCGCAGTCGACCTCTAGTTCTTTCTAGCTTGTGAAATCCTTTAGGTATAGCCTTATGTGCGCCAGAAAATACCACATGCAAGGGCACTTCGCAACCCCGTTACTATGCTAGAAGTTATTTAAATTTTTTTTAAGTATTTATTTATTCATACATTTCATATTGTTCAACTGACATTGATATCGTTTGAGAAAATAAACTAGAAACTGTAAAAACACTGACTCTCTTAAGAAGCAGCTCACAAAATGAAACTAGTTATCAATCACGATAGGACAGAATACATGATACTATCAGCACAGAGAAAGGATGTGAACTCTAGCCACATACAAGTCGATAACATGAAAATCAAACGAACGAAAACTTAAAATTACTTGGGTGCAAACTTCAATTGCTCCAACATGCCGAGAGAAAAGATACAATCTAGAATACAGCCTAAACATAAAAAGATGCAATCTAGAAACAACCTAAAATTAAAGTATACTATGCCCTTCAACGTCTGCTAAATGTGGCAGTGGTAGACACAGCCATACAAAGGATAAGTTTAGACAAGTCAATGAATTTAAAGTTCCTGTTAAACGTTTACAAGAAGGTACCTAATGTCAATGTCCTAGAAACTTGCGGGCTAATGTGAAGGTAAAACTTACAAAGAAATGCTAACTAAGATTGGATCCCAGTCATAAATTAAAAGAGGCAGGACCTACGGGACAACGAACAAAGATACACTAGATTTCCTGGGTTTTTTCCATCCAGTTATGCAAAGAGACTTTGAAACCCCTCTTTGGTGGGAAATATACTTTAATGAACCAAGATCGGCTTGGTTTAATTAGTTGATGATGTGTTCTGGGTAAAGGGCAGTTGGGAGAAAGGCTCCGGCGAGAGAACAGCGCCACAGAAGCGAATTCTAACTTGTGAGATGTCACTAGTTTGCAGACTGGGTAGACCAGTAATTTTACATGGCTGTGAAACTTGAAGCACAACTACAAGAGATGAGGCCGTATTAGAAATTTTCGAAAACAGTCTTATGACGAATCTTTGTACCCATCAACGATGTAAACAGCGTGGATGGAGAGTGAGAAGCAGCAACGAGATTCATAATCGTTTTAAATCCTCATTGATCACTGGCACCATGAGTGCTAATAGACTGAAATGGCTGGTGCATACCAACTGAATGTCAGGTGGCAGAGAGAATAAAAACCTTATACACAAGCGAGCTGAATGGTCGCAGACTATGAGGCAGACCAAGAAAATTATGGAGAGATAATATCCACACAGACTACAAACACTTGGTATCATCACCCGGAAAGAGAAGGCCAGCCAGGAAGATGAATGGAGGCGGGTGATGTCTGCAACAGTTAACCTAAAAGGCTTGGAATGCTGCAGACGAAAAAGAAGATATAATTCCAAGTATATTATTCTATGTACTTGTCATTCGTCACACACACAGCTGAGCACTTAAACAAGGTTTAGGCCTGTTAACCACCCATTCCCATACACAGTTTGTAAGAGGGCTGAGGGTTCTCTCCCGCCCCCCCCCCCACTTTTTAAGCCCTACCAATGATTTCTTTCTGTCAGCTCTCCTGCATGTGCTCACCTTCGTGTTGGTCGACCCCTGCCTCTCTTTCCCATTACCATGCTCTCCATTACTTTTCAATTTAAGTAGTTGTTACGCTTTAGATGACCAAAATATTTCATTTCTGCTTTACGTTCACCAGCTGTAAACTCTGGTGGAAAGTTCTGGTTGTTCGTCCACTTCTGGACTGCAGTCATGTTCCAGAACCTGAGTGTTGCTTGTGCATCCGTTTGACAGAGATCTGACTCATTTGTGTGCGGACTGTAGGTTCCTTGCCTCTCAGGCAGATTTACTCCGACTTTGAAAGACGCTTCCAATTAGTCGACTCTTACGACATGTTTTGGGATAATCAGTGGGCCTATTTTTGTTTTTCGTATAATAGGGCCCAGGAAGGAACACGGAACCCAAATTAAACAGATAAAAGCTTGAAGGTAGATAATACAAAGTCTTATCCAAAATAGTAACTAAAAAGAAATATTTAAGCAAGTTGAAACACATACAAAACACGAAAGCCATGTATAAGACTATACGTATGAAGAAAAATACATAATACAAAAGAATATGCATTCTGTGTTAGTAATACTTTTGTTATATTTTTTCATTGGTGTCTTTTAGTGTGTGGCTTGCCCCTACGTGTCTCAATCAATCAATTAGGTGCCGTCTCCACAATGAATGTTGGCTGCAATGGATCTCCAACAAGCCCTGTCTCTTGCCCTTAATGTACACTCACTCATACTGCTGTTCGTCCATCTCTTGATGTTATCCTCCCACTTCTAACGCTGTCTGCCTCTTGCTCGCCTACCCTAGACCTTTCCCTCTAGGATGATCTTTAAAATACTGTTATGTCTTTTAATTTGACCAAAATATTTCACTTGTCTCTTTTTTATTTCACCTAGCAACTCTCTTTTCATTCCCAATTTCCTCAGTACGTCTGTATTTGATAGCTTTTGTTTCCATGAAATACGACCTAATCTTCTGTATATCCACATCTCCAAAGAATTGATACGATTTTCCAGTTGTTTGTTCATTGTCCATGTCTCTGTGCCATACAGTAAGGTTGAGAATACATAACATTTAACAATTCTCATTTTTATTGTATTGCTTATTTCTCTTGATGTCAGTAACTTTTGCATGTTATTGAAAATGTTTTTGGCCATCCCTATTCTTTTAATGACTTCTGTTTCACTTCTGCCGTCGCATGTTATTACTTGTCCAAGATATAAGAAATTTTTAACTTGTTCCAATTTCACCCCGTTCTCTGTGATATTCATTGTTAGCAGATTATTTTCTTTGCTAAATATCATGGTTTTTGTCTTTTTCAAATTAATATCTAATTCAAATTCTACACTCCTTCTGTTTGCTTGCTCCACCAGGTCTTGCAACTCCTGCTCACTCTCTGCTAGCAACACTGTGTTGTCAGCATATATCAGATTGTTTATTATTCTACCATTGATGTTCAGTCCTGGTAATTCTACAATTTCTTTAAAAATGGTTTATGTACATAAGTTGAAAAGGCTAGGCGAAAGCACACATCCTTGTCTTACTCCTCTCTTGATCTCTATCTGGGGTGAGCAGATGTTGTTATATCTTACTGTTGCTTCTTGCTGCCAGTATAAGTTTCTAATAAGTCTGATATCCTTTCCATCTAATTAGTTGTTCATGTTGCACTCTGTCGAAAGCTTTTTTGTAATCTATAAAACATGCATAAATATTTTTTCTGAACTTCTATATATTTTTCAGCATCTTTAGACAAATTATGGCCTCTCCAGTACCACTCTTTTTACGGAATCCAAATTGCTCTTCAGAAACTTCTTTCTCTATTTTATTTTGAATTCTCGCTTGTATTATCTTCAAGAGTAATTTAGTTACATGACTCATTAGGCTAGTTGTTATGTAATCTTCACAATCAACAGCTTTTGATTTCTTGGGCAGTGCGATAAAAACATGTTTTCATGTCCCTGGGAATGTACCCATAGTTATAAATGTCATTGCATATTTCTGTGATAGTATCAATTCCAAAAGTAGATAATGATTTTAACATTTCTGCAGTTATGTTGTCTGGACATGCAGCTTTTCCCTGCTTCATCTGTTTAATGGCTTTCTCTACTTCAGACTTTATTATGTTTTGTCCCTCTTGAATATTATGGATTGGCGGTTTGTCACCTCTGTTGTCCCAAAACAGGTCTTCTGTGTATTCAGTACATCTTTTTATTTTATCTTTCTTATCAAAAATAATTTTTCCATCCTTTCTCCTCCTAATACAACCATTTCCTGTTAAATGTTTTTCCTTGTTTGTAAGTTTTCTTATATTTGCATGTATTTCCTTGGTTCTAGGTTTTATTTCAAGATCCTCTATTTCTTTGCATTTTAACTGAATCCATGTTTCTTTAGCAGTTCTACACATATTTCGTATTTCTTTTTCTATTAATGAATATTCTGGAGTGTTTTTTTGCTTTCTTCCTTTGTATCATTTTGTTAATAATTTCCTCAGTCATCCATACTTGATTTTTCTTGTTTTCTTTCACTGGTAAGATGGCATTAGCTGTTTCTATACTAGTTTTGAAACACTCCCATTTTGTATTAAGTTTGTCCTCTGGATTCTCCCGTCGATATTGTTCCATGCTTTCGACTATTAATCTGTCATATTTGTTTTTTAACCTCTACTAGGTACTGCTGGCTTATTTCTGGCTGTTTCAAAGCTGATGTGTCTATGTAGGGTGATGTTTGCGTTTTTATTCTTGCGTTTGTAAGTTTAATTTGTATTTTTATTACCACAGGGTTGTGATCTGAATTTATATCCGCACCTGGGTATGTTTTGGCTTTCTTGATGTTGTTTTTGAATCTGTCTCTAATCATTACATAGTCAATTTGGTTTCTATTTATATCTCCTGGACTCTTCCTTGTATACAGTTTTCTAGGTGGATGTTGAAAAAATGTATTGCAGATAATGAGTTGGTTCTCTTCGCAAAAATGTATCAGTCTGTTTTCTCTGTCATTCCTTGATCCCATGCCAAATTGCCCTACAATATGTTTGTGCTTCTTTTCCCCACTTTTGCATTCAGGTCTCCAATAACTATTAAGACCTCTGATGATTTTACAACTTTCAGTGTTTGTTGTAGTTCTTCATTATATTCTTCAAGCTGTTCATCACTGTAGTCAGTTTTCGGTGCATATGTCTGTATTATTGCAATATCAAAAGGTCTTGCCTTGACCTTGATCAATATAATTCTGTCGTTGTGAGCCCAGAACTCGCTAATAAACTTTTCTAAATTTTTTTAAATCAAGAATCCTACTCCACGTTCAAGATGTTCTCATCCAGAATTATTAAATATATAATCATCTTTCTTTAGGCAGCTAGCTTCTGTCCATCTTGTTTCTGATACTCCCAAAACATCTAAATTCACATTCTTTGCCTCAAAAATTAAACAGTCAAATTTTCCGACTTGATATAACGTTCTAACATTCCATGTGCCAATGCGAAAACATCTTTTTCTACTTTTCAAATATGCGTTGTCAGAATGTGCCCTTTTAGAAGAATTTAAGGCGCACTCGTAAATTATGCTCTACCCTAGTCAACAGAGGAGTTGTCTCTTCCCTGTTTGTATTTACAACAGGCATTACTCCAGGGGGCCAAGATGTGCCTGCATCGCTTTTTCTAACTTATTGTGCTTTCATTACTGTCTTTGGGTACTACGTGGTAAGGTCCCAATCTTTTCCACGATGGCCAGCCATGCTTTCCTTCGTGTCCCAACACGCCTCATGTGTGCCACACACTTTGCTGTTTCGCTTTGCAAGCCATTGATCTATATAATTAAATTCTTCCGCCTTGTTTACCGTCCCAGTCTTTGTGTACTAGAGATGGACGTCTCCCTACGTGTCTACGTGGAGCTTTTATGACGATTTATGACCGTGTTCAGGTTTCTTTGAATTAGGGCTGTACTGAATAGTGATTTTCACTATTTGGCCGAAGACGAATAACGGGACTAACCATTCGGCCGAATACGAATACGAATCATCATCATGTAGCAGGTCCTTTGCAGAACGTCGCTCTCATCACAGTATGCCTAAAAGAAAATCGGTCTCTCGCCAGTTCTCCCACCTCACGCACTTTCACACTCAAGGAGTCACTTATATCCTGTTCCCATCTTCGTGTCGGTCGGCCCCTGTTCCTCCTTCCTGGTACCATGCCTTCTGCTATAATTTTTTTCCAATCTGTCGTGGATCGTGATATGACCAAAATATTTCAGCTTTCGAGAAAGGATGCTGTTTATTAGCCAATCTTCCTTGATGTTCAGATCTTTTAAGATGTCAATATTTCTCATCTTCTTTATCCAAGATATTCTGAGAATCTTTCTATAGCATTTCAGCTCAAAAAGCCCCTCTTTACTTTTTGAAGGACTGAGAGATAGTCCACGACTCACACCCGTATGTAGCCACAGGGAAGATGCATGCTCGCAAAATTCTAATTTTTATCTCCTTGCTGGTGCTTAGCCATAGACTTTTAAATAGTGTATAGTGTGTATAACACACAGACACACACACACACACACACACACATTCATAATGTCAAATGTACGCTGAACTTTAACTTCACAAAAAGTAGCACAGAATAGTCATCTTCTTATTTAGCATTCTGAGTCCTTGAGGTTTACTGCTGCAGATATCACTTGTCTCCATTCATCTCTTTGGCTGGCCTTATCTTCACAATTTGTGACACACGTTGTTTGCAGGTATGGCTGGACATTATCTCTCCAACTTTTATTTTTGTCTACCTCGTGGTCTACGCCTCTTCCTCTCTCAGGTCTTTACAGTTTTACTTCTCTGTCATCTGACATTCTTTCAAAATGCCCCAACCATTTCAGTCTATTAGCTCTCATGATGCCAGTGATCAATGGTGATTTAAACAGATTATGTATTACGTTGTTGCTTCTCACTCTCCATTCCCCGCTGTTAGCCTCTTTGATGGGTCCAAAGATTTGTCGTAAGACTGTTTTCGAAAACCTGTAACAAGGCCTCATCTCTTTTATTTCTGCTTCGTTTCAGAGCCATATAAAACGACTGGTCTTATCAACGTTTTATACATTTTGATCATGGTGTTGCGAGACAGACACTTTGACTTTAGCAGATGTTGAAGGGCATAGTATACTTTATTTCTAGATTGTATTTTAGATTTTATTTCTTCTCTCAGCATGTTGGAACAGTTAAAGTTTGCACCCAAGTACTTATATGTTTACGTTCATTTGATTTTCATATTATCGACTTGGATATGGCGGGAGTTTATATTCTTTCCATGTCTAGTTAGTATTCGTACAGAATAGTAAACATTTAAAAACATTTTATGTTTTGTATCCTTCAGTCAGTTTGTGGTAACTTATAACTAAGAATGAAAGAATCCTAAGTATTATGACAAGTAACTAAACTTGGAAATTGTCACTGACAGGTTAGTTAATGCAGGAAAGCTGCATTAGCTTATAACGAAACAAATCATTCCATGTTGTCAGCATTAAGGCAGTGTATGCAGAAGCAGGTGTAAGGTAACTACTTTTCGTCTTAGGCTCGACCGCAACTATTCGGCCGAATACCGAGTGTCACGAGACGATCTCAGTGGTTCCAGAAGTTAGTACTTGTAATAAGTTCTTCTGGTTATTGAGAGACAAGAGACTATGCCCTTAAACCAAATGTTACTTTAAACCGTATTGATTTAAACGTTTCCAGTCCTTAGTCCAGACAAAGCGACTGAGTCTTGGGTAATGTTACGCAATTACACCGGGGCTAGAGAATTTCCTTTCACATGCCAGTGTCAGAATGTTATCTCCTGACCACACTGTAGAGGCCAGCGAACGGGGAACTTAGCATCACACCTGAGCTGGACCGTAGGTCATAAAAGATAACCTAACACGAATTTAGTGGACTCTAGAGATTGAGGCGACGAGAAGTTTAAAGTTTAACACGTCAGTGTAATTCTGGAGAGAACAAGTGTTTGGCAATTAGGAATGTTTTATCTTGGTCAAGGTCGTACTGTAGGCCGTTCACTGTGAGTGACAGGTCACTAGTTAGCCAAGTTGATCTGATAGTTACCTCAGAGGCGGGGCTTAAGCCATCATCTTGAGGGTTGGGTAGAACTAAGTAAAGGGAGGAGTTTAATTTGGACAATAGATTGATACTTATACTTCGAGCTTGGGAATTCCCGTCATTAATAGCAGCCTGCCGGCAAACAAACACAGGTCGACGTAAAAGTATTTTACGGTCGGGTTCTGTTTTGGCGATTGATGGAAAGTTCCCAGGTGAATATTAATTTTAATCTTGTATACATAGGTTAGGGAGTTAAGCTTAGTCTATACTACCTTTTCCTAATTTGTCTGCACATTCTGCTTGAAATAGTTCTTTGTGAGTATTCAGTATCTCAGTTAGGAAACTGCTAAACTATTCCTATTTCTGGTATGTTTGTGTCACATTTTTTTCAGTGTGTTTTCATGTGTATAAAATAAGATGTGAACAATGACATTTGCTATAATGAAATGTAATTATATTGTTTCCATGATGCCCAAATATGTGCAGGGATGCTGTTACGTTTTGTGTGCCCACCATGTGCTCACTTAATGTGTTCACCTAAACAGGGGATTTATAACCCCAGGGGAAGAATGATGGGTGTACAGTATTTACTGTCACTGAAAGATAATATTCAGGACAGCGTGCACATATAAAGTGTTGGAGTTTTCAGCACATAACCTGCTCCACGTGGTCATGTAATATCAATGTCAGCCAGTTGGAAGTCTGAAAGATGACGGACAACAGACTTAGAAAGTCAACTATCATGACATAGCATGAGAGAGGAAGGCAGGATATGTGACGCCCATGTAAGACAAAAGACCTTCAGACTAGACTGGAGAGGATGTGGAATATGAGGAGGAGTGATGGGATATATTTTATTATTATATGTTACAATAATTGATACATGTATTCTTAGTGTAAATCAAGATACTACACGTATGTGTTTCGTTTCCATGATTACAGCGCCCATGTGACGATCAGTCCATGAAAGAGACTACATTGTGTTAGACTCGGCCAGCTGGGAACGAGGTGGAGAACGAGGTGGAGAACGAGGTGGGAGCGATGTGGAGACCGAGGAGGGGATGAAGTGGAGAATAAGGTGAAACAGGCAGAAAACAGGCAAGGAAGAGATGGACAAGCTTGACAGTTCCTCACGGCTGTCAGAGGCTTATAAGCTAAGTTAACATCTTTTAAGTTAACATATCATCATTATCATTCCACTCTAAACCCCGGAGCTGTTTTTCTCGCTGAAGCTTATCACTCATAACATTAACCAGTAACTGTTTTTGTAAATCAACAAACTGGTAATTTCATTGTAGTAAATAAAGCTGTATGTCAAGTTTTAAACTACATCGTTTGTTAAATTCCAAGTGTATTCAGTCTTACCTGTTTAATTAAACTGTTAGGATAGAATTACATTTGGTGGGAACTCAAATAATATAATAATTCTTTAATTATTCATAATAACACCGGGAGAAGGTAGATGACGGAGGAATCGTTTGCCCTGTCTAATAATTCATTTAATATAATGCTATAGACATATAAAATTCCTTGCCTTCTCTTGTGGGTACCAAGTTCAGCTAATGTTAATGTACTTAACGAGCCAATATGGCTGTTTTCTTGGATATCCAGGACTTTGTCTGAGAGCAACATAGCTCAGATTTTAGTTCGGTTAATCTGGTGGAGGGAATGTGTTGAAAGGAAGATCCCTACTCAACATTATAAACATTTAAACCACGCGTCACGTCACACCGAGTAGTCAATAGGTCCACAATTAGGCCCCGAAACGAATACGAAGCGAATATTCAGTACAGTCCTACTTTGAATAGTTCCTTTATACAGTCCAGGCGATTATGTGTCTGTTGCATGTTCTAACATGTTTGATGATTCAGAGTCACTGTCGTTCTGCAAAACTAGATCAATATTCGCACTGTTCAGCTGTCATCAGAATCGATAACGATATTTGGGGAGAGAGCTGGAGCAGCGTCTGTAGGTTTCCATTTGTTGTCTCCCGTGTCTAGAAATTACTTTCATAATGCAATCATGCAAAGCGCGTCACCCTTTGCCGACTGGGCTTTTCTTGAACGTGACGTAGCAAAAAACAGAACATTAACTCTTATTTTCAGAGCTTCATGTTAAAAAAAACAACATCAGTACTTCCATAAACTGCCTTAGATCTCTCGATCTTCAAACTTTGTGCGACAAACAGTGGATATTAAATGCTGGAGTTTCATTTCCCTTCGTGCCGGTTATTGACGGATGTTGCATCCCAGGACATCCTATGAAAATCGTGGAGAAAGGCGATATGAAGAACGCAAACGGCGTCAACAAAAACGAAGGCATCCATTTCAATGTATACCAGTTCCAACAAGACTTCCCACTTAAAGGTGATGGCCATATCAGCAAGGAGCAGTTTGATCGTATTCTTCCATTTTACTTTATTAACGATAAAAAGCCCAGTTTTTTTAATTAAAGAAGAATATATGAAAGATTCGAACTCATCCTACACCCAGCTCCTCGACGCTATCACTGGAGATAAGTCTTTCAAATGCCCTGCGATAAACTTTGCCAGTAGCCTGACAAGAAATGAAAATAATAATGTGTACACGAATAGTTTTAAGCACCGAGTGAGCACCAATCCGTGGCCAGCCTGGTCAGGTGTTGTCCATGGTCTATCTATCTATCTTTTAACGTTGATAACTTTCAGCTAGGTCAGATTGCATTGCTTCTCTCCTTCCTGTCCGCTATATTTGTGGTGACGTTTCTGGTCTTCATCTCATCTGAGGACGTTGTATGGTAAAGCGCGCCCCCTTCGAAATACGCCTTGCCAAATAAGAGGGAAACAACACAGACTTGAAACACTAAGTAAGACGAGGGAAGACATGCACAAGTGACAACAGGTTGGAGGACGAGCGGTTTGATTCGGATGGAAGCATCAAGCCCAGAAATGGCACAAACACCAGAATTCAGTCACGAAAGTGACGCAAATAATCCAGACCACAAACATGATGGAGACTGCTAGCAGCCTCAGCTAGCTAGCAGCAGTCAAAACGTGGTCGAGCTTTTTTTTTTAAAAAAGGACTTGGACTTGGACATCTCATCTGGTTTTGGATTGTGCTTTTAGTGTTTTTCGCTTGTTATTATGGTGGTCTTCTTGTGTCCTTGCTGTAAAAGTTCTTTTCCTACATAGGGTTTAGGTAGTTTTGGCGTTGGTGATGTCGTCTCTGTGAAACAGAGTCTGCTTTTCTTTTCTTGGTTCGTTGAAATTCCCCTGTAGTGTTACGGTAGTCAGCTAGTGGGCATAACCTAAATGATCTCCGATACTCATGTGCAGCAGGGACTCTCGATTAAGGCTTGGTTGGGGAAGTGTGGTATATCACTGTCGCACGCCTTCTTCTTCCTCCTCTTCGCTAACCTCCGCCTCGGTATCCATGCCTGAATCCTCCTCCAGTCCCGGCTCCAGTGGCGGCTGAACAATGACCCCGAAGTTTACTCTCCTCAATCGATATATCTCCTCTCTTCTTTGGTCGTCTACCATAACCACCATCAGGTCGTACAGAACAATACGCCGTCTGATATATATCTTGACAGAAAACATTAAATTACTTGAAGTATAAGGTGCCTTTTTTTAATTCCTGGATTTAAAAAAATAAAATGGCAGCTTTCACATCAGTACTAACAATCATATATTGCAAAGGGTATGATACTATTGGCTCAGACCCTAGCGTTTATCTATGGGTTCTAAGTCTCCTGCCCACTACTTCTATGCTAATCTGGCCTGCCCTCCCTCTGATCTGAGAGGTCAAGGCACTCGCTTATAAAGGTGCCACTAGCCAGCTTCCAGAATCTTCCAGCAACGTGTTTATCAAATCACTACTGCGTTTCTAGAATACAAGTTTAGCAGAAGAATTCCAAAAATGTTGACAACATGATGTTTTCATGTACTAAAAGGGAGGATCACGTGCTGTCTAGCCAAACCGCTGGTAGTCTCTAGAAGCTCAGGCCAAGGACACCATGTACTATTATGCAATCACCCAGCTTTGTGGAAAGGTTCTGGAAATAGGGGTGAAGGCCAGGATGAGCCTGTTGTTCTCAAAGCTGGCCAGTTAGACGCAATCTGGCATTAATGTTGTGGTGACGTTATCGACCTCGTTTGACTTCAGGGTTTGGCGGTCGGATCGGTTCTTCTGGTGATGACCATGGTACATCATCGTCTGGCAATTCTGGGTTAAAGTAGTTCAGATCCTCCAGCTCCCTAATGCGTTGATTTATTTGTAGAGTGGTTTCGTCCGTAAACTGAACCATGAGCGGCGTCGGTATTTTCTTGTCTCTTAATTGATATGGCTTTTTCTGGGTCTCGGCTCCCTGAGGTTTTGGTGACTGTATTTGCTGCCTTCTTGCTGCTTCTTTTCGTGCTTTCTCACTTTCCTCCATAACTCTGTTGTTTTCTTCGTATACTCTATGCAACTTTTCCCCTGTTTCAGCAAGGGCTTTCTTAATCATTGTGACTTCTTTCGCGAGAAGCTGTTGGGTCTCCCGCAAATCGGTGATACTTGTCTCGTCTTCCTTCGCTTTTGTTGGCTGTTCCTTCTGTGTCTAGATAATAGTGAGTGCAGCCTTAATGTCCTAATTGAATTTCGTCATGTCTGTTTCCATCCGCTTCTGGGTTTCAAGAGTCGCCTGCATGATAACTCTCAAGCTTGTTATTTCATCTCTGTCTTCATCTCGTTGGGATTTGGATGCTTCTTTCTCGTCTCTGAGAGCTTGGATGTCACTTTTGAGTCGAGCCATCTCGTTGTTCAGTTTGGTGGTGATAGCTGTCGTTATGCCTTTGGTTGCCCCGTGTCTTCTGCGGGCCTCATCATATGGAATCTTCTCCCGTATCGCAGTGGTTGGTATGTCTCGGCACTTGCAAATAGGGACACCCCGGGTATCTGGCGCTGTGCTGGCCGTAGCAGTTTGCGCACTTTCTACTCGGATTTGGAGATCTAAAATCTGTGTCCAGGTTTGTCAAAGGGCAGTTGAGGGCACGTGGTTCTAGACAGTATCGGCAGCTGCTCACACAAATGGCCCGGGAGTGCCAGGCTTTTTGGCAACGAGAGCACTGGATCACCTGTGGTACGTATTGTTCTGGACTTTGCATCCTTTGATTTAAGTAGACTTTGTTCGGGATTTCTTCTCCTTCTGATGTTATCACTGCAACTGGTAGTGGATGTATTTTTGAGCCCAGTCTCTCTGCTTTGTTGATTTTGATGCTAGGGTTATCTTTCCTTAGTTGTTCTATTGCAGGCTGACTCTCCGAACCACCCATCGTCTTACATTCTGGAAGATTGTAGCCGTCACAGTCATCTCCTCAGACAGATGGAGTTCTTTCTTGCCGTTGTGTTGGATGTCATCCAGCATGTCTGAGGTATGGTTGGTTCTGTTTAGTGTAGCTATCACTCCCTCTCGAGTACTTCTAATCTTTGTGACCGCACTTTTGCCCAACAGGATCTCCAGCATCTTGATCAACGTTAGTGTTGCTAGTGTGGTGTCTACTGCCGGGCCAAGCTGGTCTGTCGGAGAAATATGGTGGCAGGAAATTCATGGCTGCCAGTCTTTCGTCTATCTGGCGATGTTTCTGGTGTTAGCCGTGCTGGTTCGGGTGACGCTGGAACGTCACTCTGGGCCTCACTAGTAGTCGGTACGTCTTTCTTTGATCCGACAGTAGCTGTCTTCATCTGCCTGGATGCCGAGTTGGATCGAGTGGATCGGTCAGTGTGTTGTTTCCTCTGTCCGTTGCGCTTTCCGTTGGGTTTGTTTCTTCGAGACATGGTATTTGCGATGTCCTCTCGCTCTGATGAATGCTTCAGTTCTGACGCCGCCTATCCTCAAAAGGACCAGCAGATATTGTATTGTGCAGGTATCAATACTATCTGGTGACACGACACGGCGACGACGTTGTCCATGGTTATGAGATTGAGCTTATGTTTGGGCTTCCTTTAGCGATGTCTTCTGTCTACACGGAAGAGAAGTCCTTGAGTCTGCAGATGATGAAGCTGAGGACGACTTTGCAAAAACTGGGTATGCTCGCTTTGTATATAAGTAGATGTTTTGCTTTTTTTTAAAATATTTTTAGTGAATGTGTTTAACACTCACACACACACAAGAGAGAGAGAGAGAGATAGACAGAAAGAGAATGAAAGAGAGAGAGAGAGAGAGAGAGAGAGAGAGAGAGAGAGAGAGAGAGAGAGAGAGAGAGAGAATCATACAGAGTCAAGAACTGTGTACACTAAAGAATTCAATTGGAGTAAACCATGAGACAAACTAAACAGACGGTGGAGAGATAATATACACGCAGATCTGCAAACACTTGATGTCATCGTCATGAAAGAGAAAGCCAATTAGAAAGATACATATAGGCGAGTAATATATTACTCAGTGAACTCTAAGGGTTAGGAATACTAAGGAAGAGGAGGAAAAAGAAGAATGGGGATGAGGAAGAGATGAAGGAGGAAGAGTAGAAGGAGGAGGAGGAGGAGGAAGAAGAAGAAGAAGAAGAAGAAGAAGAAGAAGAAGAAGAAGAAGAAGAAGAAGAAGAAGAAGAAGAAGAAGAAGAAGAAGAAGAAGAAGAAGAAGAAGAAGAAGAAGAAGAAGAAGAAGAAGAAGAAGAAGTCTGAGGTTTTGAACGACGGATCAACTTCATGGCACACGGGTAATAAGTGCTCCGTTCTTCTTTTAACTCAAGTCTGAATCCGAAGAAGCTCAGCACAGTGTACAGGCTCTGTAGCACCGGCGAGGATCCTGAAATACTTTGCGTAGATTTTTATCTTCAAACTATGCCCGGCAGCGCCTTTAGGCTACTCTTTTTTCAATTTCCAACTGCAAAGGGATTTTATTACGTGCGCAATAATGCACAAGGTCGTCTGATCTCACTACCAAGAGACCAGGGGAAATTACTAGAAGTCCAAGTCAACGTGAAAAGATCCCGGTCCTTACCAGCGATTGAACCCGGAACCTTTAGCACTCGAGGCGGACACCATGCCTTAAGACCAGGCAGCTCCATTTGTGCAGTGTAACCTCAGAGTGTTGTGAATAACTATTGAATTAAAAAGTATCTTAGTATACCATTACTGCTAATACCAGAGCTATGTTTTTATGGTCAAGAAATTTAAATCTTTAGCATACAAATGAGTTTCTGGATCAACTACAGCAGACAATTGTAAAACACATGTACTCACACTATACTTGAATACGTTTCTTTCTTTCTTTTTGTTATTGTTGAAGCTTCTTAGTACATTAACTAGTTTTGTTATTACAAGAAAAACAGTTTCTTATATTTAATTTCACAAACTCATGTAAGCAATCAATTATTATTTTTATTTCACGTTTGTAGTATGAAATCGGTAGGTTTAGAAATCTTTAAATTAAAAATTTTTAACACTTTACTTTACTTTATTAGATGCAGTAAAGCAAACCAAGTATTGGGACAGCTAGCCCTCCTCTTACAGCATAAGACAATCCCAATCAGCACAAAGAGACATCTTATTCAAAGCATATTTATTCCAGCTCTGTGCTACCAGTGCCAGACATGGTCACTCACAACAAACCATAAAAGAAAATTAGTAACCACGGAAATAAGATGTCTAAGAAGGGCTGTAGGAGTGACCATAAGAGATAAGATCAGGAATGAGATCATAAGAGAACAAGTCGGCACAGAACCAATTCTGGATTACATACAAAGACAGCAAGTGAACTGGTTTGCCCACTTGTGACACCATACCATACAAAGCATACATGGAAAGAGAAGAAGGACGTAGAGCACGGGGTAGACCAAGAACAAGATGGAAGGATAACATCAGAGAAACTCTACAACAGCACGATGTGCCCATGGTCGAGGCAGCCAGAAGAGCTAGAAACAGACCCTTATATCTCCCTCGACACCCACAGCGGTAAAAGAGGAAGTGAAGAAGAAGAAGAACACTTTACTGACATAAGATAAGACTATGAATGCATTTTACTTGCTTTTACGGATGCGAACTGAGAGTCGCCGTGGTTTAAGGGCGAGACACTAACCTGCGCTTCCAAAGGTCGTGGGTTCGGATCCAGAAAAAAACCCAGACTTTACCCCCCCAAAAAATGACCTTGGCTCCCAGCCAAGTTTCGTTTATCACGTTTCACTCATACGTGATCAGCCAAGTCAACTTCTGTAGAGGTTACAGAGGTGTTGCCGGGGCTGGGTCCGATGGGCGTCATTTTATGACACATATTTACGACCTTAGGACATCCAGAACTCAATCTCTAGTGACGGGACCTCTATACTACAGCAGCTTAGCGACTTTAACGACTTCATTATATCTACAACTAGGCCTAACCCAAACCCCTGTGGCGACGAACTGTATCTAGATCACACGACAGAGTGTATTCTACGTTCCGTGGTTTCACACTAAACATTTAGCTATGACAGTAAACTCAGTTCCTAAGTAAAATCCTAGACTGCTGTCATGTACCTATCAACAGGTGACAAGTCGCTTAGAAAAGCCACTGTGTACTTTCCCTTCTCAAACATATATACACGAGAGAAAACTCACACCATTGCCTTTTAGATGTGACCGCCTGACAGCTTAAGGCAGAGAGACTCATAGTCTCACTCGCCTCCGCAAATCATAAATATGTATACGGGCACGGGCCAGGGCCCAAATTTGTGAGTAGTTCCTGGGTGTATTCCACGTGTGAGAACTAATTAATTAACGCCCGAAAAGCGGAAAGAGCCTTAGTGTTTTTAGACTGGCCCGTGGTAACTTGAAATCATGAACGCGTCACATGTGATTTTGACTGCTAGGTAGTTTTAATAAACGCATAATGCATTCCTGGGGATCGAAAAAGCTATAAAACATGTACCAGGTACTGTTACATACAATATGACTATGTCAGGCCAAACTACAGAACACACTTTTTTTTTCTATGAAAAATTTAAGCAGTTGTGACCAGTGACGAATGTTTTCATTTGTGTCGGCTGTCGCCCTTCTAACCTTCTTCAACAATTTAAACACACACAGACGCTGTCACTAAAAAAGAGTTTTGGCACCCCACTTTAAGCTGCGACCAGGGCGTCTGTCCTATTTGCCATACCCTAGTTGTGTGGTTATGTAGCAGCGAGTAACACCAATGTGTTGCCCGCAAGATATCAATAAACAAATGACCTATTGCGCATAATTCTATTTGTTATTCATTTTTGTCCACGCGATTGGCTTCTTGCTATGAACTCACTAAACTAGTTTTTCTTTAGTGAGAAGAGAATTTCAGGGCCCATCCTAACGGAGAAATTATCATTTCTTATCTGTTTAGTTACATTTAAAACAACAAAAAACACATAAAAAGAAATTTTCACATCTAAGGTTATGAATTAAAACTAAAAAGTAATTAAGTATTATGTATACTTTATACTACTCATACAATAATTAACTAATAAATACGATGTTCAAGCAAATCTTATTTCAAATAATAAAAAGTATATGCCTAATATTAGGCACACTGTGAATATTAAAAATCGCACTGATATTATAATGTTTATATTGGTTATATTGTGTATATATGTATATTATACTATAAACATTTATATTCAAAGAGTCTCCAAACACATCTAGTTATAAAAACTAAAATCAGTAACGCGTTTATGTACTGTACACTACTTCTTATTCTATTGTCGTCTCACTGTTACCAGGTTGTAGCCCAGTGTAGTGGTTTTCAGTACTTGTCTTGCGCTTCTCGGGTGGCTTGAGTTATGAATTTCTTCAACTTTTAGCAGGTTTCATTTAAACCATTTAGCCATTTCTTTCTTGGTCTTTCTCCCACGTTTCCTCCCAGATTTTCTACTGTAAAAAGATCTCATATACAGTCTGGTCTGGCTGCATTCTCACTAGATGGCCAAACCATTTCATTCTTTGTCTGTCAATATAGTCAAGACATTTTCTTCTTCCAACTTTCTCTCTAATGCTGGTATTCTAATCATGTCTCTTCTAGTGTTGTTAGTGACCTTGCGGAGATAGCGCATTCCACATGTAGTTATTTTCTGTTCTACTGCCCTTTTTATTGTCCATGTTTGACACTGATAACATAAAGTAGGAATAAAGATGCTATTAGGCATTTGCTGTTTTGCCGAAAGGGGGATATTTGAGTGTCTAAGCAGTAGGGCTAACTGGTAGGTGACAGCAATTCATAACTATGTATACGGCCACGGGCCAGGGCCCAAATTTGTGAGTAGTTCCTGCGTGTATTCCACGTGTGTGAACTAATTAATTAACGCACGAAAAGCGGAAAGAGCCTTAGTGTTTTTAGACTGGCCCGTGGTAACTTGAAATCATGAACGCGTCACATGTGATTTTGACTGCTAGGTAAGTAAAGTAAAGTAAAGTAAAGTAAAGTAAAGTAAAGAGTAAAGATCCCTTTCACGCCTTTAGGCGTATCGGGCATATGGGAAGAGCGCCCATATTTTTACAGACCATCAGCACTCGGTGGGTAATGTGGTCAGCATTACGCCGGCTGTCTTTACTTTCCCAGGACAGCCCATCCTGGTACCCATTTGAGGTAGTTCTAATAAACGCATAATGCATTCCTGGGGATCGAAAAAGCTATAAAACATGTACCAGGTACTGTTACATACAATATGACTATGTCAGGCCAAACTACAGATTACACTTTTTTTTCTATGAAAAATGTAAGCAGTTGTGACCAGTGACGAATGTTTTCTTTTATGTCGGCTATCGCCCTTCTAACCTTCTTCAACAAAATGAAACTCACAGTAGACCCTCCATATGAGACGCTGCCACTAAAAAAAGTGTTTTGGCACCCCTCTTTACGCTGCGCCCAGGGCGTCTGCCCTATTTGCCATACCCTAGTTGTGTCACTGTTTGTGTGGTTATGTAGCATCGAGTAATACCAATGTTTGATTGCCCGCACAATATAAATAAGCAGAGTATGGATTGAAGTGCAGAGGCAAATACGTTGTAATTCTTTATGATTACTTCTGGCCTAATGACCTATTGCGCATGATTCTATTTGTTATTCATTTTTGTCCACGCGATTGGCTTCTTGCGATGAACTCACTAAACTAGTTTTTCTTTAGTGAGAAGAGAATTTCAGGGCCCATCCTAAAGGAGAAATTATCATTTCTTATCTGCTTAGTTACATTTAAAACAACATAAAACACATAAAAATAAATTTTCACATCCAAAGTTATGAATTAAAACTAAAAGTAATTAAGTATTCTGTGTACTTTATACTACGGCATGATGCAAAACTCATAAAATAAATAATTAATAAATACGATGTTCCAAGCAAATCTTATTTCAAATAATAAAAAGTATATGCCTAATATTAGGCACAATATGAAAATGAAAAATCACACTGATATTATAATGTTTATATTGTGTATATATGTTTATTATACAACACATATACACACTTATATTCAAAGAGACACCAAACACGTGAAGCAAATCCTCTTATCTAGTTATGAAAGCTAAAAGCAGTAACGCGTTATATGTACTTTACACTACTTCTTATTCTATTGTCGTCTCACTGTTACCAGGTGTTAACCCAGTGTAGTGGTTTTCAGTATTTGTCTTGCGCTTCTCGGGTGGCTTGTGTGATGGATTTGTTCAACTTTTAGCAGGTTTCATCTAAACCATTCAGCCATCTCTTTCTTGGTCTTTCTCTCACCTTCCTTCCAGATTTTCTACTGTAAAAAATCTCATATGCAGTCTGGTCTGGCTGCATTCTCACTAGATGGCCGAACAATTTCATTCTTTGTCTGTCAATATAGTCCAGACATGGTCTTCTTCCAACTTTCTCTCTAAAGCTGGTATTCGAAACCCTGTCTTGTGTAGTGTTGTTAGTGACCTTGCGGAGACAGCGCATTCCACGTGTAATTATTTTCTGTTCTACTACCCTATTCATTGTCCATGTTTGGCACTGATAACATAAAGTAGGGATACAGATGCTATTAAGCATTTGCTGTTTTGCAGGAGGGAAGACATTTGAGTGTCTAAGCTGTAGGGCTAACTGGTAGATGACAGCATTTGACTTCTGTACTCTGGCTTCTATCTCTCTTTCGAGTTTGCCATCCTACCTAAATTTGCTTCCTAAATATTTGAATTCTCGTACTTGTTTGATTGTAGTACCGTTAACATGAACGTTTGTGATATCATATTTCTCACCTTTCCTCATTACCTCAGTTTTCGTGGTGTTAATTCTCATGTCATATTTTTTGCAGATTTGACGATGTAAGTAGTCAGTATGGTGTTGTAAATTCTGTTCTTGGTGGTATACTAGACACTGATCGTCTGCAAAAAGAAGTTAATTGATCTTTGCAGTGTCTGTATTTGCCTCCTGTGATATTCTATTCCTGTAAGTAATGAATAGCAATGATGAGAGGAAACAGTCCTGTCTGACACGTGATGAGATGGGAAACCAGTCTGCCATTTCTTCTGCTGTTCTTACAGTGCACCGACTCTCATGGTAAAGAGCCATGATGTTACCCAACAGTTGATCTTGAATACCATAATCCTCTATAGTTTACGTCTGTTGACTCGATTGAATGTCTTTTCTTGATCCATAAATATAAGGTGTTGACTTCAATCATATTCGATAGACTGCTCACATATCTGCCTTAAAGAAAATATTGCATCTGTACAGCTCTTTCCCTTCCTGAAACTCAACTGTCTCTTAATTAACTGGGGCTTTAGTACTGGTTGAGCTCTAAGTTCCAATATTTTTGAAAGCATCTTTCCAGTATGGCTCAGAATGGAGATGCATCTGTATATTTCACAATCTCTTCTGGTTTCTTTATGCTTCCAGATGGGGACAATGATTGTTCTCTGCCAGTCACTTGGAACTTTCACTGCCTCCCAAACCATGTTAAAGATTCTGGTTAATGAAGCTGTTGCTGTTGTCTAAATGCAAGGAGCATTTCTGTTGTAATACCATCTATTCCCGCTGCCAATTTTTTTTTTTTTTACTTTGTTCTACTTTTTTACTTCAGAGTTCAGTATCTTTGGTTCATGGTCATTTGCAAATGTATTTTCGTTTGGTACTTTATCAGGTGTTCCACAGTTTAGAAGCTCACTGAAATATTCCTTCTATCTGTCTTTAATATCTTGACTGCTGGTGAGTGGTTTTTTACACTTGCTGTTAATAACAGTGGAGGGGTTAAACTGTTTTTTCTCTCAGTCTCATTGCTTTGTTGAGACTTCTGTAAAACATTCCTGGTGACTCTGTGCATAATTTTGCTTCTTGTTCTCACTAGTCTGCCTAAGATTCTGATTTTGCCGCTTTCACTTTCCTTTTGCTGTCTCTTCTCGCTTTTCTATAGCTGGTGTAGTCTTCATCTGATTTTGTCTTCTGCCACTTATAAAACCATTGTTTCCCCTTGATAGAAATTTTAACATGTTCATTCCACAACATTGCATGTTTTCTATGAGTGCCCAGCTTTTTGAGACTACAGTTTTCTTTCACTGTGTTCAGGATGCAGGTTTTAGAAGTCCTCCACTTCTCTTCTATGTTTTTTGTGCTTCTGTAAGGGTGTTGAAGGAGATTCTGACTGCTCTGTCTATTTCCTACGCAACTTCTTTATCTTTCAGTTTCACAATGTTTATTACCTTTGTTTGTTGAATTGGTTTCTTGGTGTTTATGAAGCAAAAGTACCACTGGTCTATGGTCTGAATCTTTTAGTGCATTAGGAATGGCCCTGGTATTATTTATTTTCCACCTCTCTCTCCCTCTTGTCAACAACAACAACAAAAAATCAATCTGTGATGCTTGATTTAAGTTGTTCCATCTATACCATGTTAATATCTGACTTCTTCGACGTTGATAAAAGGTGTTACTATCATGTTCTGCACATAGATTCAGCAGTTCTTCTCCGTTAGAATTACATTCAGTTGTTGTATCGCTGAAGGGTCCCAGATATCTCTACCACGGCGTTTTGCGTTCGCCAACTCTTCCATTAAAATCCCCCAGTATGTTCAAGCTGTTAGTATCTTTAACTTTCACTAGTGCATGGTATACAAGCACACACAATAATAAATGATTAAATACAATGCAAAAAGCAACTGTTATGTCAAATTATAAACATTATATACCTAACATTAGGCACATTATGAATATGAAAAACAATCATGTGCCACAACTATAGATGTAACACACAAGACCCCATCCACAAAGGACACTGGTTTATAGTTTACTATTTAATCATACTGTGGCTAAAAGTAACTGTTTGATACGTTGGAACGACGTGTCTGGAATTTTCTCCTGTTCGTTTCGCATCAGAAAAGCTTCACCTTGAGTTACAGTTCACTTTAGGCCAAAAAGTATCACCAAACATCGCGACTGGGCCAGTGCTTCAATCCTGTAATTACAAATACTAGCGTGTATCAGTTTGCAGGTACATCTCACGAGAAGCAAGAAATAAAGTAAACCACTATTGTAAATTTCTTGCTGTGTTTAGCAATAGTTTTAATTATGTCTGACAGCTGCATATATGTAGTTATGGTTGTGTCTGACAGCTGCATATATGTAGTTATGGTTGTGTCTGACAGCTGCATATATCTGGTTATGGTTGTGTCTGACAGCTGCATATATGTAGTTATGGTAGTCTGACATATGCATATATGTAGTTATGGTTGTTTCTGACAGCTGCATACATGTAGTTATGGTTGTTTCTGACAGCTGCATATATGTAGTTATGGTTGTGTCTGACAGCTGCATATATGTAGTTATGGTTGTGTCTGACAGCTGCATATATGTAGTTTTAATTGTGTCTGACAGCTGCATATATCTGGTTATGGTTGTGTCTGACAGCTGCATATATCTGGTTATGGTTGTGTCTGACAGCTTCATATGTGTAGTAATGGTTGTGTCTGACAGCTCCATATATCTGGTTATGGTTGTGTCTGACAGCTGCATATATGTAGTTATGGTTGTGTCTGACAGCTGCATATATGTAGTTATGGTTGTGTCTGACAGCTGCATATATGTAGTTTTGGTTGTGTCTGACAGCTGCATATATCTGGTTATGGTTGTGTCTGACAGCTGCATATATCTGGTTATGGTTGTGTCTGACAGCTTCATATATGTAGTAATGGTTGTGTCTGACAGCTCCATATATCTGGTTATGGTTGTGTCTGACAGCTGCGTATATTTGTTTGTGGTTGTGTCAGACAGCTGCATATATCTGGTTATGGTTGTGTCTGACAGCTGCATATATTAAGTTATGGTTGTCTGACAGCTGCATACATGTAGTTATGGTTGTGTCTGACAGCTGCATATATGTAGTCATGGTTGTGTCTAACAGCTGCATATATGTAGTTATGGTTGTGTCTGACAGTTGCATATATGTAGTTATGGTTGTGACTGACAGCTGCATATATGTAGTTATGGTTGTCTGACAGCTGCATATATGTAGTTATGGTTGTGTCTGACAGCTGCATATATGTAGTTATGGTTGTGTCTGACAGCTGCATATATCTGGTTATGGTTGTGTCTGACAGCTGCATATATGTAGTTATGGTTGTCTGACAGCTGCATATATGTAGTTATGGTTGTGTCTGACAGCTGCATATATGTAGTTATGGTTGTGTCTGACAGCTTCATATATGTAGTAATGGTTGTGTCTGACAGCTCCATATATCTGGTTATGGTTGTGTCTGACAGCTGCGTATATCTGTTTGTGGTTGTGTCTGTCAGCTGCATATATCTGGTTATGGTTGTGTCTGACAGCTGCATATATCTGGTTATGGTTGTGTCTGACAGCTGCATATATGTAGTTATGGTTGTCTCTGACAGCTGAATATATGTAGTTTTGGTTGTGACTGACAGCTGCATATATCTAGTTATGGTTGTGTCTGACAGCCCCATATATCTGGTTATGGTTGTGCCAGACAGCTGCATATATCTGGTTATGTCTGACAGCTGTATATATATGGTTATGGTTATGTCTGACAGCTGCATATATCTAGTTATGGTTGTGTCAGACAGCTGCATATATCTGGTTATGGTTATGTTTGACAGCTGCATATATCTAGCTATGGTTGTATCTAACAGCTGAATATATCTGGTTTTGGTTGTGTCTGACAGCTCTACCTGTCTGGTTTTGGTTGTGACTGACAGCTCCACCTATCTGGTTATAGTTGTGTCTGACAGCTCCACCTATCTGGTTTTAGTTGTGTCTGACAGCTCCACCTATCTGGTTTTGGTTGTGTCAGACAGCTGCATATATCTGGTTTTGGTTCTGTCAGACAGCTTCATATATCTGGTTTTGGTTGTGTCTGACAGCTCCATAAATCTGGTTATGGCTGTGTCTGACAGCTGCATAAATCTGGTTTTGGTTGTGTCTGACAGCTCCACCTGTCTGGTTTTGGTTGTGGCTGACAGCTCCACCTATCTGGTTTTGGTTGTATCTGACAGCTCCACCTATCTGGTTTTGGTTGTGTCTGACAGCTCCACCTATCTGGTTATAGTTGTGTCTGAGAGCTCCGCCTATCTGGTTTTGGTTGTGTCTGACAGCTCCACCTATCTGGTTTTAGTTGTGTCTGACAGCTCATCCTATCTGGTTTTGGTTGTGTCTGACAGCTCCACCTATCTGCTTATAAGTGTGTCTGACAGCTCCATAAATCTGGTTTTGGTTGTGTCTGACAGCTCCACCTATCTGGTTTTGGTTGTGTCTGACAGCTCCACCTATCTGGTTTTAAGTGTGTCTGACAGTTCCATAAATCTGGTTTTGGTTGTGTCTGACAGCTCCACCTATCTAGTTTTAAGTGTGTCTGACAGCTCCACCTATCTGGTTTTGGTTGTGTCTGACAGCTCCACCTATCTAGTTTTAAGTGTGTCTGACAGCTCCACCTATCTGGTTTTGGTTGTGTCTGACAGCTCCACCTATCTGTTTATGCTTGTGTATGACAGCTCTACATATCTTATTATACTTGTGTATTACAGCTCCACAAATCTGATTATAGGTGTATGTAATAGCTCTATACATCGCGTTACAACTGAGTATGACAGCATAATTTTCTGTCTGTATTCGTGTCTCTAACAGATCCGCAAATCTGGTTTAAGATGTTGCTAGCAGTTCCACACAGCTCGTTTTAGTTACTCCTGTCAACTTCACATCTTCACTTACCTGGTCATCGCAACGTGTGCTCATCCTCTGACCTGCACCTTAATCATCATCTGGCCGAGAAGAGGGCCCTGCAGCTTCTTCTTGCTGCAGATGATTGGGATAATTTTTAAGAATACAAATAGACGAAACCACTGCTTCATATAATTATAATTTAAAAAAGAATATTACTGTCATCATCCTACTTTTGGGAATTTTATATATCACATGGGGCTCACATTCTTTTGCTCCATTCCGTTCAATCCTGCGCAAACTTTTCAGTATTATCGATATAAACCAGTCTCATACTTTTGGCCTCTTTTGTTGTTTGTCATAAGGTTTCTTTTGTACGTTTCCTCAGTCAGTTTTTCTCCCCCATTTTGGTGCCTGTTTGGTGATTCTAAATCCACTCATCCTTATGCAGCGTCTGATAAACTGTCATCTTCTTTATCTGTTAAGAAATGTGCTTATCAGAGAGCGGCTGTTTGCAGATGATGCCGCAATACTACCTCCTCAGTGGAGGAGCTGCAATGTTTACTGTCTGCCTTTTGCCAATGAATTTGGACTACCAGTCAGCAAAAAGATGAAATAGGTTATGGTTAAAGGTGTTAATAACAGACCTACAGTCTTCATTGACGGTAAAGAGCTGGAGACAGTAGACCATTTTACCTATCTGGGTTCCACAGTGAATAACAAACTATCTCTGGACAAAGAAATCAACATCAGGATAGGTAAGGCAGCAACAGCAATGAGTAGATTGACAAAAGAGAATTTGGGAGAAAAGAAAACTCACAATTAAAACAAAAACTATTGTCTATCAGGCTTGTGTTCTCAGCATTCTGCTTTATGGCAGAGAAACTTGGTCAACCTATTCGCACCAGGAGACACGGCTAAAGGGAGTCGCCCTGGCCGAGCGGCTAGACGCTCACCGCGGAACGGAAGGTTGTGGGTTCGCTCCCTGGCGGAGCCAGACTTTTTCAAAAATGACGTTGGTTCTCACGTCGAACCAGCCTTGAGTGGGTACTGGGTGCAGTCCCGGGAAGTGAAGGCAGCCGGCGTGATGCTGACTACATCACCCATCTTGTGCCGTTTTGTCTATAAAAATATAGGTCTAGCCCTATATGCCCCATAGCCTAAGGTTTGGACAAGGGCTCTTTTGAGTAGTTGTTTGAGACGGCTAAATGGCTTTCACATGCGATGCCTAAGAAAAATACTTGGCATTAAATAAAGGAAAATATCATAAATACTGAGGAACAGGAAAGAGCAGGTACTACAACAGTCTTCTCAATGCTTAGTCTACGAAAGGTCTGGTGGCTGGGTCACACCTGGAGAATGGAGGATGGCAGAGTCCCTAAGGACATCATTTATGGCGAATTTAAGACAGGAAGAAGATGCCGACCTCTACTGCGATATAAAGATGTGTGCAAGTTCAAGAACTTTCCAGGCTCATATTGGACTAATCAGACACCTTTGTACTCATAATCATTGATCATTAGTATTTTGGACGAAAAGTGGTCTTCATCACTCGTGATGGACGAACAACAAAACACGATTAGACATACATTTTGGCGGTCAAGCTGGACTATTTCGAGGCCCACCAGTGGGCCAGTGCCCATAGGTTGTGGAACGCTGGTCAGGACCCAAGCTCTCAGGTCTAAGTTACCGTTTGAATTTTGAGAAACAAATCTGGTTGCATCATTTTTTTTAAAAGGGCTGATGAAAACTGTTATTCGCAATTACATTCCATCACTGAAGATTGTGGCCTGATAAATCGGTCTTCTTCTTCTGCCTTTCTGGCCCCCAGTGGAGTATAGGCCCTCAACAAACTCACGCCAAGTCGTTCTATCCTTAGCTATCGCATTGCAGCTCTACCCATGCCCTCCCCCATCTTTTTAACTTGACTCTCTAGCTTCCTTTCACATGTGGTTTTTTGTGTGTGGGTTGGTCTTCCTTTATTTCTATGCCCATGTGGGTTTCAGTGCACAGTCATTATAGTTATATTATTCTCATGTTTTCTCAACGTATGTTTTATCTAACGCCAGCGTCGTTTCTTCAACTCTTGATCCACTGGAACTTGTTTAGTTCTCTCACAAAGTCCTGGATTAGATATTTCGTCATACCATTTAATTCCCTCAATTCTGCGCAGGCTCCGGTTAATGAAATTTTGTAGATAAAGCTGTACTGTACCACATTTATTTCTGTTTATTCACATAAAGTTCCTAGGGTAACAGTTTTCAAAAAGTCTAAGCCATCTTAATTTGTTGATGTAGTTTGTTGGGTGTGTTGGAAAATGAACAGTCTGATAGACTGGCTGGTTAAGCATAACTTAGTGGAATAAGTTAAGGCAGACGTGGTTAGGGCCTTGTGGGAGAATGTGCAGAATTCAAAGGAGCAAAATGGATCACCACAGTCTGGTGAGGCTGAGGCAGTGGGGAATGACGATGGGATCTTGCCGATAAGTGACGCTCAGAGGAAAGGCAAGACGGACGCATAATCAGAATGCTACTTCACCCATTGAACTCTGCGCTGGCTGCCGAAGATGGGAACGAAGTGCTATTGGGAATGCCCCGTGTGCTGTGATGTCGGTTCTTGAATCAACTCAGTTCATCTTACCTCAGCGTGGTTTGTGTTGTGAGCTGCACATTTGGAAAATAGCAAGTGGCCTTTTGCGACACAACTGGTGATGACCTGTATGATTAATCGCATGTCCAACTTTTGATCTGTTGTAAATACTGTTTCATCGAGGAGGAACTGCATTTCTAGTGTCGGACTGTTTGTAGAGGCACGTCTGATGGCTGCCACCACCGCCACCAGCACAACTACTACTACAGCTGCTATCACCGTTGCTGATACTGCTGTTGTTTTTACTGCTGCTGCTGCTACCACCACCCTACTACTACTACTACTACTACTACTACTACTACTACTACTACTACTACTACTACTACTACTACTACTACTACTACTACTACTACTACTACTACTACTACGCTTGTTGTTGCTGCTACTATTACGGCTGCTGCTGCTATCACCATCACCACTACTACTGCTTCTACTGCTATCAACAATAACCATCAGCAAGTGACGGCATGAAATCAACAGCATTTTTTTTGTTCAGTCTGTATTATTATCTGAGGCAGGCAGATAACAAGCGACTGTGTCTATCCCATAAACAAAGACAATATGTCATTAATTATAACTAATGCAGCATTAACCGATAATACCTGTGTGACAAGGTTTTTCTTTTTCCACTTGTCAAATGCTTGCAGAATTGCTTTCTCTTTGTTTTCATCCGTTTTCGTGATATAAATGCGCAGAATTTCCTCTTTAAAGACGTAGTGTTTCAGAACTGTGGATATCTGAAATAGATATTATAAATAATATTTTAAAAATAAAAAAATAAAAAATAAAAAAAGTAAGCCCACTCTGGCACCTAAAGACCGCCCTTCGGTAACGGCTAGACGTTCGCCTGCTGATCCGACGGTCCTGGATTCAGGTCCTCACAGAGCAGGACTGTTTTCAAAAGGTGACCTTGGCTTCCAGGTTACCCCAGGCTTAAATGAGTACCAGGTAAAGTCCTGGAAAGTAAATGCGACCTAACGAGTGCCGACTGGTCTATAAAATCTAGGTTTAGCTCTATATGCCCAATACACATGAAGGCGTGGAAAACACACACACACACACACACACACACAAATACACTCTCCAGGGGCACCGTTACAAAGAGAACATCAGACGTAATAATAATAATAATAATAATAATAATGTGATGCTTGACACACACACACACACACACACACACATACACACAAGATGGGAGGTAAACAATTATCTACAGTTTTGAAACAGTTCTTGCATTGTCCACACTAATTATGTCTTCGCCTATATTATTGTTATACCGCTGTGGTATTGTTATGAAAGTTTGATTCTAATTTTTTTTTCTTCCTTTTGTTGCTGATAGATCATGGCCATTCCGTTAGAAATCTGCACCAAAGGAACAACGAATACTGATAACTATTCCTCTCGCTGGAGGATGTCAAAGGTTCAGAAGTTCATGAAAGACTAACACTGCAATATAGGGGAAGAGCACTATGAGGTAATTTTTTGTGAGAATCGAGGAGTTTAAAAATGTGTCGAACAAGTGTTTAGCATGAAGAGAGAGAGAGAGAGAGAGAGAGAGAGAGAGAGAGAGAGAGAGAGAGAGAGAGAGAGAGAGAGAGAGAGAGAGAGAGAGAGGTGGCTATCGACTTCCGCCTCACCTGGACTTGGACTTCTAGTAATGGCCCCTGGTCTCTGGGTAGTGAGATCGGACGCCTGTGTGTATTGTTGCGCATGTAAAAAATCCTTTGGCAGTTGGAAATCGAAAAGAGTAGCATAAGGGCGCTGCCTGTGCAAAATTTAGAGTTAAAAATATACTTTCAGGATCCTCGCCGGTGCTTTAGAGCCTGTGCATTGTGCTGATCTTCTTCGGACTCAGACTTGAGTAAGATGAAGAACGAAGCACTTATGGGCTACTACCCGTGTGCCACGATGTTGATCTGTGGTTCAAAACATGAAAACCTCAAAACCTCAGACTTGGACGCGCAAAATGCGGTGCAAAAGTGGCTTCACGGCCAACGGTAAATATTTTTTTTGGACAGAATACTTAAGCTTGTTAATCGTTTGGGCAAAGTGCATTAATAAGGAGGGAACCTACACAGAAAAATGATGTGCTAAGTAAAAACATTTCTTCTTCTCTTAATCACGCCTTGTGGCGTTAGTGGTTATGCTCTATCCACAACCTTCTGTCTCCAGTACTTTCAGTCAACTCTGACACAGATGATCCTATATGCCTTGATGTCAAACTGTCCAGCATCTTTTCTCTCGATCTCCCTCTGCCTCTCCTCCATTTTAACTTTCCCACTGTCACGATGTACTCCTCATCATCACATGACCAAAGAATGCAGATAGTCTCTTTGTGATGTAGGCAATCAGTTCTCTTCTTGAGTCAATTTCTTTCAAGACATCTGCATTACTCTTATTATCTGTCCAAGGTATTTGTAACATTCGTCTATAACACCTCATCTTCGCGGCTTCCAGTAAACGATAGGGTCATGCAAACAAATTTTAGAATTAAAAGTGTAAATAATGTTTAACTCTCCCTCGTATATATATCTGGTCACACGACCATTAAACCTGACTCTAAATGTGCGAAATCTAAGCACTGTACAACTCATAGGTAGTATATGCACTAAATTCAAAGCGTGTTTTTATCTAGATGAAAAAATGTGCCGATACACACGATAATGTGTCTTTAAAAATGTGTAGATGTTTACCACAAGATGCCTATTATATTACCGTTGAAAAAAAAAAAAACATGATTTCTAAGAAAAAGTGCCGGTGCTAAGTACCGTTGCATACCTGCAGAAAAAAAAAAACTTTGGTTGGGACTAGATTAACTTTTCTAGTTGTATGCGAATTTACCAGGGTTAGTCAAAGACTATGCACGCTACAGGTTATATCAGTGATTCCCAAACTTGTGCGCTGCGGCGCCCCGGGGAGCAGCGACCTCTTCACAGGGGCGCGGCAAAATATTCAAAGATACACGGCCTTAATTTTTTTTAATCTATTACATACGATTAGTCATACTTTTCCCTAGTAAAGGGCGCCGTGGACAATTTTTTTTAATTGAAAAAGGCCCTGCGACTAAGAAAAGTTCGGCAAACCCTGGGTATTATTACAGTTGATGTTAATTGTTACAGCATTCTCCCCATCGGTCCATCGAGCTTAAACCTGTCCCATCAATGCATTGTTTGGAGGACTCACAATTATCCCCAAAAAAAGAAGTGAAAACAAGGGCGCATTTGTGCTTAACAGCTAAACTTAGAGCACTTTTAAAACAAGGAAATAGAAAAGCTAGATGGTAGATTAACAAAGTATATTAAAAAGCAGGAATACTGTCGAAAAAGAAGCACACACTCACGATGTATTTGTATTTTCTAGAACTTGATTGGGTACAACTCACGTTTTCAGGCCCAGGGACACCTTGATTGGTCGTTCATTGATGCATCTCAACATTTCACAAACGCGACTTTCTCTTACAGGGGTGTCAGGTTGTCTTCACCTCTGCCATTACGCGTGCTCTATATTACAGGATGTCAGCAATTTCAACGACCTAAGAATATCTAGAAGTGACTCTATCACTCCACCATCCATGGGCTCAACCGAGATACTGCTCTCAACAGAAGACACCCAGACACCCCTGCCATTTAGAATAACGCGTCTGAAAGGTTAAGACGCTTCAATCAACGGCCAATCACGGTGTCACCTCGGCCCGAAAACGCGAGTTGTACCGTTGATTGCAATAAATTATATACCCAGAGTAAATGTGACTATTCTTGTACAGGTTAAAGTATTGTCAATTATAATGTTATTTAAATTTAACACATGAAACCTAAAGTTGGAGAACCACTAAAGATATGGAACGGGAGTTGAATGCTCTCGAAAACACATGTCCGAGGGAAATGATAAAGAAAAAATGGGATGAATTAAAAACGAGTGAAGAAATAAGAGAAATGTCTCGGCGACTCGAATATCAACAGTTAAAAGACAGAAAAGATGACACTGTGCTGGATACATTCAGAGAAGAGACAAGCAGAGGATCACCAAACAGGCATTGGAATAGGAAATAGACGGTCTAAGGAAACAAGGACGTCCTAGAGAAACTCTAAGGCAATCGTTGGTGTGAGAGGTCAAAGGTGTTGGACTGGATTTCACCTTTAATATCGAAGTTGTTGCACTGAACATAACATAATGGAGGAATCGGCTGTGAGCCCATGTGACATACAATGGCAGTACAAGGCAATGAATGAACCCATGTATATTCTCCTAAAAATCAGATAAATGATCAGAATCATCATCATACATTTAGGCACATTTATAAATTCACAGAGGACGCAGTTATTCTTTCTCTCAATTATATCCTGTTTGTTTCCATTGCCACGGCTGGAATACAACCCGGTTCCTTTGGTCTTTCTCCTAAACGTTCGTCTTGGCGTAATGTTGGACGACATCACCTTCTCGGTCAATTTGTTTCCCATTTAAGTGCCTGTTCAGTTAGGGCCTGTCCAGTCAGTCAGGTTCCGTAACCAAGCCTTTCTTGGTCTGTCTCTTCTTCTGTTTCTCCCTTTTGAGCCCTTCAGTGTTATTTGCGAGAGGCCGTTAGATCTTTTTACATGTCCATACCATTGCATTTTTCGCCTTTTCACTGTAGTTAAAAGAGGTTCATAGTTGCCAATATGCTGTATAATTTTATGGCGAACCTGTTCGTTTGAAATGTGGTCTCTGTATGATATGCCAATTATTTTTATGAAACGTCGCATTTCTAATGCTTGTTTGTATCTTTCTTTCAAGTTGAGCGATTAAGGTCCACGTTTCACAGCCATTTGTAAATGTACTAATAGCTAGTACTCTGAGTAATCGAATCCGAGTTTTGCATGAACTGTTTTTGGATCTGCATAAAGTGTGCTGCTTGGCAAGGACTGATGTTGTCTGGGCAACCCTAGACATGATTTCTGGTCTTGACCCCAAGTCACATAAAATGGATCCTAAATATTTGAAAGGAGTCACTTGTTCTAATTTTGTAGCCTTTAACGTAGACTGGTGAAATTTTGCAGCTGGATTATTAGTCATTACTCTTGTTTTTTCTGCTTTAAATTCCATGCCATACTTGGTTGATGTTTCATCGAGTAGATTAACAAGCTCGACTATTTGTTATTCTTCTCTGCCAACCCATTGATGTCATCTGCAAACCTTAAGTTTGTTATAGTTTGACCTCCTATACTAACTATTTCATGATGTTTCAGGGTATCAGTCATAATTCTTTCTAAACTGATGTTAAACAGTGTTGGAAAGAGGAGGTAGCCCTGTCGGACTCCTTTTGTTGTTCGGAACCAGCTTACTTTTTGCCCGTGCAGCGTGATAACACTGCTGGCCTTGGCATAGAGCTGTATGTATAGTACGTTTGGTGGTTTTACCCATCTTGTATTTTTTTATAGTGTCCCAGAATGCTGCATGCCATAATTTATGAACGGCCTTTTAAAAATCAATTTACTCATGGTTTTTTTAGCTGTTTTTTATGTGCTGGTGGTATTGCTCAGATAAGATGCGTAGATTAAATGTATGTTCAACAGTGCTTCTTCTACATGGAAATCCGCCTGTTTCTCTGCAATGATCTGTTTAGAAGCATCTTAAGCATGACTTTACTGGGATAACTGATCAGACTTATAATCCTATAATTTTGACATTGATGTACATTCTCCCCTTTTTTGGGATGGTAATGATGTGTGATTTGGTCCAGAGAGACGGCCATTCACCAATCTGCCAGATTTTGTTGCAGATTCGGGTAAGGATGTCGATAATGTCCACTCCCTTCGCCTTAAGGATCTCAGATGGGATATTGTCAATCCCTCCAGCTTTACCATTTTTGTGACTTCTGACGGTCAAGCATACTTCATCCCGGAGTATAGGGAAGCTGTCATACAGGCTCGAACAGTATTTAAACCATCTATTTAGGATGTCATTACTTTTTGTGAGTAGTTTACCTTCTGTGACTTGAATGGCGTTACTTCTTGGCGTTTTCTCTCGATTGATGTTTGAAATTACACTGGGCTACAACTAGTATAAGTGAGATGACAAAAGAAGAAAAAGACGAAGGAGATACCAATTGTTTCCAGACATTTATTCCTTTGACTTTCATGAATTTATTCCAGTTAAGGTTCATCAGTTTTCTCCAGCATTTGTTTTCGAATGCATTCAACTTTCGTTCCATAACTGATAAATAAAAAAATACACAGTAAGAAAATATAGAAACCTCATCTTGTTGAATTTTCTTGGCTTTATTAGGCTCTCTTTTGGAGTAGACACTTATCTTCTCTAGGGGGTTTTCTTCCTTCATGCCAAAATCAAAACTTACAACCTATGGAGAAAACATGTAAAGTATAACACATTTATCAAAGCTCTAGCATTATATCATGATGTTTAGACATATGCTCCACGTGTGGATTTCGGGGTCCCATTGTGGGAAAAACAAGAACAGACCCACCTCCTATCCTAAAGCATATTGTAAGAGTTGACTAATTGGGAGCTACCTTCCAAGTCGGAGTGAATCTGCCCGAGATGCACGGAACCAACATGGAAGCCGCTTTGAGGAAGTCGTTAACTCGACTCTCGTAGTGCTTGGTTCTAAAACAGGTACTAACATTGGTTTTTGGAACATCAGAACCATGGCGGAAACTACAAAATCATCCCACGTAGCAGAAGAAATGAAAATATACCATCTAGATATATTGAGGTTGAGTGAGGTGAGATGAGAAGATAGTCAATTGTTTAACATTCATTTATACAGGCAGAGAGATGGGTAACATATGGAAGGGTTAGGTATAATGACGTCATCTCAAATTGCAAAGTGTATGCTGGAGTAGGAACTTATTTCAAGTCGAATGATTAGAGCCTGATTCACTACCAGCCATGTCAAAATGACAATCTGCAGTCTCATACACCAACCGATGATGTTGAAGCAAACAAGAAAGACCTGTTTTATGAACAACTGCAGGTGGAAAGTTACAAGATTCCAAAACAGGATGAGATTTGACTAAGCAGAGGGATTTTCCAGAGAAGACAGTAAGTCTGCCACCTCCCACCCTGCTAACCAGTCCCCACACACTTGCTACTGCCTTTTCTGCAGCTATTCAGTCCATCGGTACGTAGGTTCATCTTAGACTAAAAATAAAACTGAAGATTGTTTCTTCTAAGTTCGTTGTATTTTGTGCATCTTCGATCATACACTTGGCCTGGACTATAGAATGATTGTTATGGTCTAGCGGGTGGCGACATGAGTTCGTCACATTAGTAAGCGTATTCTATGTGCTAGAACATATTCTCAAGGAGGAACATCTTGTGTTCTTCACTGCCAAAGAGATCTTACATCTGCCAATCCGAATTTCCCTGATCCTTCAATGTGCTCCGTTACAAGATGACACGGACATCCACACTCTCATGTGGTGTGACAATGGCTGATGAATATGCTTCGGCAGTAAACACATTGAACAGGTATCACTTGTACAAAGTATCTAAAAACACACAAAATTCACTGAGGTACCCTCGGTTGAACCCGCTGCTATCATGTGTTTGAACTGGTAATCATGATTTCGTTTATGTCAGCCCGATTTAAGCCCTATCACAAGTTTTAACCTTGCACACTGTTGGGAACGTACTGTTGGAGTGCTTCTTAGGATTCTTTACAAGGCTTGCTGACTCTTCAGAGACCAAGCTATCCCTAGTCACCTGATAGGTACCGCTATTGCTAGATACCTCTACTAGAAAGCAAGATGGGGAAATCAAAGAAGCAATTCAAAGCCACTACACCCAAGAAGGCGGAGCCTACCGTAGCAGAAGCCTATGCTACATACAACTGGAGCCAAGCGGCGGTCACCCACGTACCGCTGAGCCCAGTGGTTGAAAAGGAGGTAGCATCAGAGCCTACAAGCATTTTAGAAGCCGAAAGCCCACATGGAGACCAGCCATCAACACCCAGCGCCGCCGACGCTCCTGTGACCTAACCAGAAATAAGGCCACCGAAACCCACCGATACGCACAAAAAGCGGCAGCAGGCATCCTAAGCACCTGAGATACTGCAGTGAGCACGGTGAAATAGGGCGTGGCATACCGCTGCGACCTGTCGTAGCGGCCCCACATGCCGATACTGTTCCAGGACACACGTTTTTAGGTAATGCCCCCTGACAAAAATAGACCAGAATTTCAAGAGGCCGAATACTAACAGAAAGAGTTTGAACTGCACAGGCGCTTACAGTGCGAGGTATCTGGACTGCCCGTACCTCAAAGATATGAAGAGAGCTGTGTCCACTGCCGTAACAACAACAACAACAAAAAAAAAAAAAAAAAAACGCGCACCACCCAGTAACGACAAAAAGATACAAGGCGCCCAGACCAACCAAACAACATGTCTGAAAGCAGCCGAGAAGCCAGCTGCCCTGCCCACTAAATTCAGATCATCTGACGAGGCGATCCCCACCACCAACTACACTGAGCATATACAAGCAATATCTGAGCTAAAACCGAAATCTAAGCGCTACTGAAGAAGAAAGCCGCTGCTGCCGCCAAAAGTGCGGAGACGCTGGACCTCATCTCCTTAATGTTAGGGGAGATCAAGGCCCTCAAAGATGACAGACTGGGGCAGGCTACTCAACAAGTCGACAGGCAGCCACAAATACAAAAGAAAGCATCAAAGCGATAATCTCGAGCCCAAAAACAGCCCAGGGAGCAGAAGAAACGCGTCGGCAAGAAGAAAGGGAGGGGCGCAGGAAGGAGATGGCGGAACTCAACGAAGCACGTGAGAGTTCTTAATGTGAGGTCGCCAGGCTAGCGCAGAAGGATGCAGAAACAGTCAAGTACTTGAATTCAGAACCACAATAGCCGTGAAAGAAACGAAAGTGGCACATTGGGAAAAACTCGCAAGCGTCCATCAGGATCAAGCAGAGACTCGGAGCGCCATCATGGAACTCTGTAAAATCCAGTACAAACTGTCAGTGGAAGCAACCAAAATCGAAAGAGTTGTGGCTGCAGCAGAGAAGAAAGAAAGAGCGTGAGTACGATGTGACTGGCAAGGCAGCCGAATACCCAGAATAGAACTCAGGTACCGGAGACGCAGAGAAGTCAGCAAATGAAGATACCCCTACATATAAGAACCCACCGAGATGCCAGAGGAACAGGAGATTCCCCCTACAAACAGCGATTCCTAGGTCTACTCGTGAACGAGAGGAGTCCGAGCAGTGGAGCTCACCGCGACAACCAAAATACCACAGGCGAACTAAACGAGGACGTCGCCAGTATTAGAAAGCTACAGAAAAACAGCAGTCAGCACAATGCAGCAAACGACAACCCAAGCAAAAAAGCCTAGCCAATGGAAGAGGCCCGACACCAATGCCACAATCTTTACGGAATAGTAATGACCCAAGCCGCCATGACAGCAATCAAAGCCAGCCCACCGGACCGGAAACACCCCTAAACGCAAGACCAGCCAGGCATGTTGTTCGACCACCAGATTACTCCCACCCATACCCGATCCAGGCCGACCCAGGAAAACCCTAACAGTCCTTTTCCTGACTTTTAAAAAGCCATTCCCAAAACAGCAAGTGTAGCAGAAACGCAAAGAAATCGCAACAAGACGTGGTGAATCCACGTCGCAGGAGAAGAAAAACTCTAAAACCACAAGAACATCGGATTTAATTATAACCAGTCCCTAGAGGCAGGTTGAAAACTCAAAAGTTTTTTGAAAAACACTTTTCGAGCCAAAATCATGATTTTCGAATAATAACGCAAACACACGCTGCCATACTGGGAACAGAAGTGGATTAACTATCACTACCCCTGGCAATGCAGAACTGATAACATGAATCAAACCACGCTGTAATATAGAATATTTAACTCTTAGGTCAAATCAGTACTTCTCCGTGTGGATTCTGGTGCCCTTGTGTGGGAAAAACAAGAGTAGACCCACTGCCTTTGAAGCAAGCATATCGATTGCGTTAACTAACAGGACTCCCTTTAAAGTTAGAGTGAGTCTGCCAAAGCGGCATGGAGAAATCAACTGCACACAAATAAGCCAGTACAACGGATGTAGAAACAAAACTCAGGCCCTGCCATACATGGCCAAGTCCAAATGGAAGAACAACCAAGACTTTCCGCCGGAGCTTACAGCTGCTGTCACAGAAGAAGAAGAAGAAGAAGAAGAAGAAGAAGAAGAAGAAGAAGGAGAAGAAGAAGAAGAAGAAGAAGAAGAAGAAGAAGAAGAAGAAGAAGAAGAAGAAGAAGAAGAAGAAGAAGAAGAAGAAGAAGAAGAAGAAGAAGAAGAAGAGGAAAGAAGAAGAAGAAGAAGAAGAAGAAGAAGAAGAGGAAAGAAGAAGAAGAAGAAGAAGAAGAGGAAAGAAGAAGAAGAAGAAGAAGAAGAAGAAGAAGAAGAAGAAGAAGAAGAAGAAGAAGAAGAAGAAGAAGAAGAAGAAGAAGAAGAAGAAGAAGAAGAAGAAGAAGAAGAAGAAGAAGAAGAAGAAGAAGAAGAAAGAAGTAGAAGAAGAAGAAGAAGAAGAAGAAGAAGAAAGAAGAAGAAGAAGAAGAAGAAGAAGAAGAAGAAGAAGAAGAAGAAGAAGAAGAAGAAGAAGAAGAAGAAGAAGAAGAAGAAGAAGAAGTAGAAGAAGAAGAAGAAGAAGAAGAAGAAGAAGAAGAAGAAGAAGAAGAAGAAGAAGAAGAAGAAGAAGAAGAAGAAGAAGAAGAAGAAGAAGAAGAAGAAGAAGAAGAAGAAGAAGAAGAAGAAGAAGAAGTGAAGAAGAAGAAGAAGAAGAAGAAGAAGAAGAAGAAGAAGAAGAAGAAGAAGAAGAAGAAGAAGAAGAAGAAGAAGAAGAAGAAGAAGAAGAAGAAGAAGAAGAAGAAGAAGAAGAAGGAGAAGGAAAAGGAGAAGGAGAAATCAGTACTGTTGTATGGGGTAGAAACATTAGGAACAACAACAGAAATCACGGATAGCTTTCAAATATTTTCAATAACTATTGACGGTACTACAACAGAAAACTGTCACCGCTCTAAAGAAAACTTTAAAGTTAGGAACATGGAAAGGCATGGTACCAGGAAGGAGGGGCAGGGGCCGACCGACACGAAGATGGGCACAGGATATAAGTGACTCCTTGAGTATAAAAGTACATAAGGCGGGCGAACTGGTGAGAGACCGAGTTTCTTACAGGCAGACTGTGATGAGAGCGACGTTCTTCTAAGGACCTGCTACATGATGATGATGAGTGACTGTGTAGTGCAGGCGATACGATATAAAATGACCGAATACCTAGTTTTAAGAAAGAACTAAACACATTCTAATGAATCGAGATATGAGGGAAGTACCTGGCGCAGGATAGAACACATACTAAGAAAACGTGATTGATACTAATATAACTAGAATACCAGTGGCCCGATTAGCCAACAAGGGAGAAAAAAGATGATTAAAAACAAGAGAGACACGCACACACAAACACACACACACACTCACACGCACTAAGGGAGATGAGGATAAGATGGGACTGATCGGTGGGTGATGCAGTCAGCATCATGTAGGTCGTCTTTACTTCCCATGACTTTACTTGGTACTGATGTAAAGCTAAGTCAACGTGGGAGTCAAGGTCATTTCGGTAAAAAAAATGAAAAAGAAAATTAAGTCCGGCTAGATCGGATTTTTACCTTTCACCTTCGATAAGCCAACAATATTATTAATGTATATATATATATATAAACATCATAACATGCATATATAAGTATGCTTTTTAGTTGCACTAGCTCTTTACTGGTGTCTCAACACAATGACTGTTACACATGTAGTCATGAATGTTTGACTGCAGTCATACAAGATTGAGATATATATATATATATATATATATATGCATGTTATGATATGTTTATATATATATATATATATATATATGTGTGTGTGTGTGTGTGTGTGTGTCTATTTGTGTGTCTATTTGTGTGTCTTAGAAACTGAAAAAAATAGCATCAACTCTTTTAAGAGCGTAACTATGTGAAATCTGACAACCTGTACATAAAAAAAATCCGCGTCAGCGTCAGGCAAACCCCCCTCTTGTATGATTTCCGCTTTAATCCTTTTCTCCGCCTCTGTCTTGGTTTCTTTTTCATCTCCAATCTTTTTCTGTAAAGATAGCAATGTTTTACAACACGTAAATGTTCGAGAATGAAATAAAATAACACACACATATTTCTATAGCCAGATATTGTAAATTCTGCTTGCATTTCCTTCTCCTCTTGTTGTTGTTGTTGTTGTTGTTGTTGTTGTTGTTGTTGTTCTTCTTCTTCTTCTTTTTCTTCTTTTTCTTTCGTCCTTAGAACAGCGGCTTGACTTTTTTGTTGCTGTTTACAGTTGGACTGCGGTATCTGCGCAATTTAGCCCCAGTATACGATTTCAGCAAAATGTTCATAAGCAGATTTTAGGAAACATTTATAAGAGGCAGTGAGTCAACCACTCCCATCGAACACATTAGCAGACACTCTTCCGTCGTTTATTTTGCCCTTTATAACTTTAATGTTCTCGCTTTTTGTGACGAGACAAATGAAAATCGTTTAATTGTTTTGATAGTGGTACTAACTAGTTCGCCCAATGAGTTGATTTCTTTCGAAACTTTTTTATTACACAGTTTATTTGTCCAGCGTTCTCAATCTTGTATGACTGCAGTCAAACATTCATGACTACATGTGTAACAGTAATTGTGTTGAGACCAGTAAAGAGCTAGTGCAACTAAAAAGCATACTTACTCCAATTAGGACGCCAGGCTTACACGGTTCGCTTTCACCTATACATCTATAAAAATCTCTGTTGAAAATTCGCTCAACAATCTGCTTTGCTGCCTTTAGATTTTCAGAAATGTCACCATACGCATCACGGATCTTGTACAGGATACTGTCCGTCATAAGAATGTAGCCTTTCCAATCCTTCTTTTTGATAATGTCAGGAACTTTCTCACTGGAAAAAAAAAAATATTGCATATGCGATGGTTAAAGTTGGTTCATGTCCTGAACAGTTTACGGAAGCCGTTCTAAACCTGTGGGTCACGACCCCTTACAGGGTAGGACGACCCTTTCCCATGGGTCGCCTAAGATCATTGGAAAACACATTCACTGAAGTACCAACGAAAATAATTTTATGGTTGGGGGTCCCCATAACACGAGGAACTGTATTAAAGGGTCAGGGTATTAGGAAGGATGGGAACAACTGGTTTACGGGATATCGCAAGCAACCGCATTTCTTGTTGGTTGTTTTACTGGTCAAATTTAGACTCAGAAATGTGCCCTAATATGTCGACGCTGATATTCTTTTTTTTTTTTTTGAAGTCCATGCCGTGTGGTGTTGGTAGTCATGTCTTTCCACAACCTTCTGTCTCGTGTACTTTCAATCAACTCTGACACAGATGCTCTTCTATGACATGATGTCAGACTGTCAAGCGTCTGTTCTCTCTGTTTCCCTCTGCCTCAATTCCCCTCCAACTTTCCTACTGTCACGATGTACTCCAGTTTTCTCCTTCTCATCACATGACCAAATAATTTAGATTGTTTCTTTCTGATGTGGGGCAATCAGTTCTCTTCGTGAGTCAATTTCTTTCAAGGCGTCTTCATTACGCTGATTAACTACTGTCAAAATCAACGCAGCATGATCTGTTTCCAGATCGCCTACAGCTCAGTAAAACCAGGCATTTCGGACTAATAAAACCGACTTACTAATTCCTATGTCATTTACGTCCACACTCTATACATCATCATCATCATTATTTAGCAGCAGGTCCTTTGCAGAACGTCGCTCTCATCACTTTCTGGGTCTCTCGCCTCCTTTTCCGCCTGGTGCACTTTTACACCCATAGAGTCATTTACATCCTGTGCCCATCTATGTGCTGGTCGGCTTCTGACCCTCCTTCCTGGTAACATGGCCAGAAAGTATCTTTCTTTCTTTTGTCGACTGCATGTTTTGAATCGTCATCATCACAGTTTTACAAATGATAGCTAGCCGAGCAGAGTTGCATGCTGTATTGTATGTAATGTTGTAAAATCGTAGGCTAGTTGGTAGGTACACTGCTGAAAAATACACACACACTCGTCCCGCTCAACCAGCATCTTTAGGTTATAATTGTGTCTAGATTATGTGCGCTTAGTAGTGTACGCCACCAAGAGCCCTGAAAAGGACTCCAGTAATGTTGATGCGATCAAAGGTCCAAACAGAATGTTGATGCGATCAAAGACCCAAACAGAATGTTGATGCGATCAAAGGCCCAAACAGAATGTTGATGCGATCAAAGGCCCAAACAGAATGTTGATGCGATCAAAGGCCCAAACAGAATGTTGATGCGATCAAAGGCCCAAACAGAATGTTAATGCGATCAAAGGCCCAAACAGAATGTTGATGCGATCAAGGGCCCAAACAGAATGTTGATGCGATCAAAGGCCCAAACAGAATGTTGATGCGATCAAAGGCCAAAACAGAATGTTGATGCGATCAAAGGCCCAAACAGAATGTTGATGCGATCAAAGGCCCAAACAGAATGTTGATGCGATCAAGGGCCCAAACAGAATGTTGATGCGATCAAAGACCCAAAGAGAATGTTGATGCGATCAAAGGCCCAAACAGAATGTTGATGCGATCAAAGGCCCAAACAGAATGTTGATGCGATCAAAGGCCCAAACAGAATGTTGATGCCATCAAAGGCCCAAACAGAATGTTGATGCGATCAAAGGCCCAAACAGAATGTTGATGCGATCAAAGGCCCAAACAGAATGTTGATGCGATCAAAGGCCCAAACAGAATGTTGATGCGATCAAAGGCCCAAACAGAATGTTGATGCAATCAAAGGCCAAAACAGAATGTTGATGCGATCAAAGGCCCAAACAGAATGTTGATGCGATCAAAGGCCCAAACAGAATGTTGATGCAATCAAAGGCCCAAACAGAATGTTGATGCGATCAAAGGCCCAAACAGAATGTTGATGCGATAAAAGGCCCAAACAGAATGTTGATGCGATCAAAGACCCAAACAGAATGTTGATGCGATCAAAGGCCCAAACAGAATGTTGATGCGATCAAAGACCCAAACAGACCCAAAAAGTGTCTGGGCGACGACGCAGTCGTGTCGTCTATAGGAGAACCAGTGGGCCACCCTGTCACCAATGTCGTGAAGTCTTAGTCTGTCAGTGACTGCTTCAGTCCTGCTTCTTCTCTGTCTCCTTCTGTCTCATGAGGTTTCCACTCTCATGTCTCAACATTGCTCACACGAACAATTCTCAGGCACCCGTTTTATGTCATCTGATGCAACAGGCATCCCTATTGATTGTTCCCTTGAGATGTTGCTTACCATCTTTCCTATCTAGATCTTAAAGATGAAACCGACGAGCTTCAAACGGTCTCATTTTTTGAGGTAATATGTTGCACTATTTTGTCAAAGATGTGCCTCAATACAGCCGCGACTTGGATGAATATTTTAACATGTAATAATGATAAAGACAACTCATTTCATGTTCCTTTTGACTATTAACTGAATTTCCGGCGTTTCTTTTATACAAATAGATGTAATTATTGCAATCCTTGTTCATGTCAGGGAGCCACCTTGTTCTAGCGGCTAGACGCTGGGCTGCAGATCGGAAGGTCATGGGTTCGGTTCCTGACGAAGGCTGGATTTTTTAAAAAAATGACTTTGGCTCCCAGGTCGACCAAGCCTTAAGTGGGTGCCAAGTACAGTCCTGGGAAGTAGAGGTGGCCAACAAATTGCTTATCACATCACCCACCAAGTGCTGTTTGGTCAATAAAATATAGGTCTAGCCATATATACCCAATGAGCCTAAAATGTGTGGAAAATGGTCCTTTGCCTTTTAATTTTACTCGTTCATGTCGGTGAAATCACTTTTTAATTCTTCCAGTCTACAAGATTGAGTCGGCTCTGTGGCTCAGTCTATGCGAACGCTTCGTAATGCCGGGATGCCGGGTTCGACCCCAGATACAGGTCATGAGCCTTGGGTTGGTTTCGACAGTGGTATCAAGAAAGCCAATCGTTCAGTAAGCAATGGCAAACTACTGGACGTAAATTTGCCTTAAAAAACCACACAACAGCCAGGGACTGTTGGGTTTGGTTCTGCAACGTCCTGTAAAGGATACGCAACTAACCTACAAGAGTGAAGTGCGCAAACTTTCAGTTTATGGCATCCCCAACAAAAACAATAACCACACCAACAAAACATTAACAACAGCATGTCGCCATAAACCAAATACGCATTAGGACATAGAAATGAGTGTTTTACTTACATGCTTACAGACCGAATTTGTTATCTTCAGACTAATCATTTCTCAATCAAAGCAATTTTACCTGTAAACACACTATCAAAAGACCTCACGAGTGACATAAACAAAACTATTGAACGGAATTTTTGAGGATTAAGAATGCCATTTGTAGGGATGGTAGTGAAGTTTTATTTTTTGGGTTTTTACTTACGAAATTATAACAGCTAGATTAAAATTAAAATTACAAATCCAATGGTACCTCATTTAAGCCTGTAAGTCGATTCTACGCGGAGATATTAACATTTTAGTTGCGGACACCACGACAGAAAAATTATAGTGGAAATCCATAAAACATGGCTTCCGGTTGCGACCCAGTGAGATGAAATGACTCAATGTTTGCATTTTACGGCCATAACTTTTTTGTTTCTGAACGAATCCCTTAGCAACCATATATTTCTAGAATCGGGACAGTGAGATCTAACCGTTTATGCATGTCTCAATTACATACACTACGATATGCGCCTATTTAACAGAGGAAAATGTCTGCAGGCTGAATATTTTTCATCTGAAACCTTATACATTTACAGTTGTCTGCCAACGAGCCTGGCTTAAAACATATCATATTGTGTGTCCTGGCAAGGCGAACATAAAGATCATATAAATGTGCCAATGTCAGTTGACGTGACCTAATTAACAAATACCGGAAACCCCCCCCCCCCACCCCCTTTTTGCAACAGCGATGTCACCCGGGGTGGTCTATCTCCGCACAGTAATGACACCTGGGGTGGTTGTTCCCCCCTCCCCCTCCACAGTGATGATACCGGGATGGCCACACCCCCTTCCTGCTACCTTCTTTCCCTGGTATCTTTCCTCATCTTTCTTTCTTTTTCCTTTTCTTTCTTTTTCCCCATGTCTCAGTGTCGACTTTTTTTTCTTAGTCTCTTTTTTTATTCCTCTCTCCTCCTCCTCCTGCTCCCTCTCTTTCTCAAATTTATCTCAATCTTCTACTGCCCCTCCCCCTAACTCTCCGTTCTATATGGTAGAAGAAAACATGAGCCCACTGTTTTTATAATTGGTCGGTGACAGTGTTAACAACGGGGCAAACACAATAGGTGTGTTCATTTCTGGGAATCAGGTCAGGTCGGTTTTTTTTCTCTTTCAAAAATGACCTTGGCTCCCAAGTCCACCCAGCATTGAATTTAAGAAATAGATCTATAGCAGCCACACGCGGACAGCCAAGCATGGGAGGGTTGCCAATGGGGTTTTTGTCAAACCTGAAGCTAAGCTTATGTCAAGAGGTGAATCAACCAAACCCTGCACAGTAGACTCGTCGTGACGTTGACGTCCCTAGCGGGCAGGTCACACTTCAAATTTAAACCCGTCCGGTGGGTATATAGTCAATTATATTGATATATACCCCTATCTGGTGGAATAGAGATTTCTATACCCTCTAGTTGTTTTGAAAAGTCTACATTTTCAAACTTGCAACTGTGGGATAGATATTTTCTGGAATAATATTCCGAATACCTGGAAAACTTTTTACTCCTTGGTGTACTTATACGGGACTTTTTTTTAGAGACGCAAAGCGAGATCAGGCAGGGTCATTCTTTGCCTGACTTCCTAGGTGTGCAGAAGTATGTCACCTCTCTGATTAAATCTAGGCGCATTCAAAATACCAGTTTAATCTTTGAAGGATTCCTAAGCTTGGATAAGTTGATTATAGTTTACGAGTACCATGATATATGTTTCTATAAAGTTAGCTGCTGCTGCAGGGAGGAAAGATTCAGCTGCGTGACCGCACAGAACTAGGCCGTTTTTGGTGTCCAGACACTCAAGCCCCTGAAATCAAACCTTTCCCTTCGCAGGCTAATAGATTGTGCCCAACCTGACCCACACCATTATAAATATATTAAACTCAGCAAGTTAATTATTCTCTAACCAGCTGACAGAGTTTGTGTCAAATAGCGGACATATTTAACTGGGTCACACTTCAGCCAGCTAGGCACTGTGACGTTAGAAGTTTTTTTTAGCACAACAACACTGGGTGTGCAGTGGGCAGAGTGTGGAGGTATAATATATATATATATATATATATATGTGAGAGAGAGATGGGATGTATATCTACAAGTGCAGAGGTGGGCGAGGAGAGTTGATGTCCTATGTTTGATAGAGTCTATCTGTCTCTACTCTGCTACTCGTCTCTTGTCCCTGTTACTGACTGAATAACAGGGATGATATTTAGAGACTTATACTGTCTCATTATCCTGAAAACTCTCCTCTGAATGATTACTAATGTGGATGTTAATCAACTGAGCTTGACATGTAACCCCTGCGATGACTGCTAATTCTGAGTTCCTTCTTGATACAGGATGGTATCTCCTTGGAGGCCAGGCAGTGAATCAGCAGTCCACAAAAACACCTACAAGGAAGTCACCAATGTCCAAGCCAGTGGTGGGCATCCAATTGTAAACCAAACTTTTGTCATCCATTAGGGAAATTCTCGAGTTGGTCTATGGACAACATAATGGGTGTTGTACCTTCACCATCATTTATCCGGAAGCTTGTTTGTGCCTCAAGTGATTGACTTGGTACCCGAGATCCTCACCAGTGTTCGAGTGTCTAGTGTGGGACTGTCTTCAACGTAACAACACAGTGACTGAATATTCAGCAAGTTCAAGAAACCAGGGATTCAGATAAGTGTGGTCAATTGGTTTATTGCCGGGCTTCACTGTTAATCGTCGACATGATCATGATGATGATCTAGGCGGACCTTGTGAATCTCTTACACATTCAGTCAGATCTGTTTTGAAGTTTTTGTCCTTCCTATCACTCTGGGTTCTTGAAGTTCTTTGCTGATTCTTATATAATGTATGTGTTGCATTTATTACATGTTCAGAAAGTTTCATTATTGACTTGAGTGTCCATCATTCACTGTTCAAACTGTCTAGCTTTTATGTTTGTGTGATTAGTAAGTTTAATCTGTGTTAACATGGCTGTGATAGTATACTATCATATCCTGGAGTCTTTCTTGTTATAATAGTGGGGGTGTCCAGCCAAGCTGCGATTAGGATTAGTAGATATTCTGTAGTGCCAGAACTTAAGTTGCCCTACTCCTAAAATAAGTTGAGCGTATATTGGCCACGGGATATCCCTTACACCAATACGAGCCGACGCCTCAACATTATTTTATTTCAGAAAACTGTTGGTTCTTAAGGAGAAATCCTTAAATCAGGCACGCGACACGAGCGGTATGTGACAGCTTACCAAAAAACCCAAGCAATATATAAGAAAAAAAATTGACAAATAGTACATATTTTATAGTTAATTTTATAATTACGAAATGAAACATTTACCCACTTTTATATAAGGATTTATATGTTTAAAGAAAAAAAAAAGATTCCAAAATCTTAACCCAAGGTGTCGTTAAAAAAAACAGTTCTTGGGGGAAAGCCCAAGTACTGGCAGGCCTGATGAAAGGGAACGCTGTCAGCGCTGCTGTTGTTTCTCGACCACTAAGATTTACCAATTCCGACTGAAAATTCCGTGTATTCTAAATAATAACAGACGCATTAAAAAATGCTACAAGAGTTGTAGATGTTTAAAAAGTAACTCACTTAACATTATTAATTTACTAAGTATCTGAAGTTAATTACTAAAGAATAATCTTAGAAAATGCGCAATGATGGCCGAAATTAATTATTAGGATTTGAGGGTGGTCAGGAAAAAAATATGCAACAGAGAATGCTCTAAATAATGACAGATGCATGAACAAATGCTACAATGGTTGTGGATTTTTTTAAAAATGATTAAAATAACGTTAGCTAATTTAATAATTATTTTAAGTTAATTATAAAGCGGGAAAAACGGTCTCCTAGTGCAAACATATTGAATTTAAAACCAAAACAGTGATGCCACTAAACAATTTTTTTAAACATGTGCTGTATTGCCAATCTTTGTGAAATTTCCCACACTTATATAAAAATTAACGCAGAATTCAAAAATACAACACACTTTGCGGTAATCTGGCTAATTAGAAAGATATTTACGAAATTACTTACCGTTATTCACTGCGTGCTGCCCCCCAAAAAATCGATTTATTTTATACGCGTCAAAACCATCTCAAGTCAAAGCCTGGCATCTCTCCAATAACTTCTAATAACTTTTCCGATTTTATCTTTCACGTAAAGAGCACAGAAAAATAATTTCTGAATAACAGACAATTGATTTTCAAATTTTCGGGTCGCAATCGCGTCTATAGATACCGACGAAAATGTATAGCAAAATAAACGAAACAAAACGATCCACTGCCATACCTACCATTTCTTTAGCGACGGAAAATACTTGGCAAAAGTCAAATCACCCATTGCCTTGACGAGAGCTTGTGCCACCCTATAAAGTTATAAAAAAAAAAAAAAAAAAAGAAGGTTAAAACACTTTCTTAAAAGAAACTTGTTCATTCATATTACATTAAACTCTCCAAAACTCACGAATTCACTGAAGAAGAAGACCGTCAACATGAACACATAACTTAGTCCTTTTTCCTTATAGTTCCATCCCAAACCATACAGCGGCTGTCGTTGGAGGCCCTAATATAACGGCTGAACGGAGTTACTGGAAATTGTGCTCATTAAATTCTCATCCGAATGGTGGCACCTTGTGTCACCAAGTGTTAACCCCTCGTTGTGCCGTCCTGATGGCGTTGAACACCAGTCATTTAGCTCAAACTTCCAAAGCTGTTGATACATTTTTTTTCTGTTGTTCCTCTGCTAGGTATCTAAGAAGTTAGGTTCAGTCACTGCTAGGTCACTGAATGATTATATTTACTAAAAATAGCATGTATGGGTTTCCTTGTGAAGCACTGGCATTTATTAATAGGAATTACGACATAATACCTAACCTTATGTTAATTTTCTGATGTGTTCCTGTTAACTGATTACTCTACTTTGTTCAGGCAAAAAATGCCAATAACGTGACTGTAATTAGGTTTCTTCCAGCCTTTTTCTTACCCACACCATCTCGTCGGCTGCGAGAATTGGTAGGGAATTCGTATAAGAGATGGGTTAGGGTTAGGGTTAGTATTAGTTGTTTTCATTCAACAGTAACCATTCAACACTTTAACTGCTATGTTCTAGTCGTGTCATGTATTTGTTGTTTTCAATGTGTTCATTGTTTGTTGCTTCATCATTTCCAGTGTGTGTTACTTTCAAAGAAGAGGAGAGCACAGAATAACATGGAATGACAACATCAAGTAGGATAGAACTAAGTTATTAAATACTTGTTTAATAGGTGGAAGACAAAGAAAGACTGCGGATATGGTGTGTTCGTGCTTTCCTCGATACACCGCCACGACATTAACTTGTCAAGAGTTATAATATGTTATCATGGCCCCTAGATAATCAATAATGAAAAAAAAAAAAGTAAAAGATCCCTTTTGCGATAATTGTGCACCTGGCATATGATGCTGCTATAGACCAGTGGTTGTCAAGCGGTAATCTGAGGGGCTCTATGGGATCAGGGTGCAATTCCCTTGGGCTTCAGAGATCGCTCCAATGAGAGGAGGGGTGGAGGGGTGGAGGGATGGGGGGAGGGTTGTGACCAAATGAATAAAGTTAAAGACGAGATAATTGACTTTATTGCATCAGGCTTTATCTCATTTGGCTTGGTTTCTCTCAGCAGAACGTCTAGCCGTCTACGGAGAACTGCACACAAAGCATCACACAAAGTACGAACACCGTAGTTCTGGAGTGGATTCTCCGGGGTCTCCATAAAAATTGCGTTAGTGAATCGAGCGCCGCAGTCGTGAAATGAACACACGACCTTGAAAGTGTGAGGCAAACGGCTCGACCACTTCACCACCGACCCTCAGACACAGAGATTTATTACTATAAGTAACATCTACGTGTCATAATAATCATTAGTTCCTCGTTTGATTTGGTTCCACATTTGGGGAGGGGGGGGGGATGAATAGACCCACTTCACATAGATAAGCATGACTAATTGAAAGTGTTTTCTTTAAAGTCGTAGTAAATCTGCCTGAGAGACAAGAAACCAGTAGTCTGCATACACATTAGTCAGATTTGAAAAACGGACGTGCACGGAAACACAGGTACTGGAACTATACTAGGGTGCAGAAGTGGACAGATGAACTTAAAATTTATGTTTTAATTTACAGCCAGAAAACTGAAAAAAAAAAAAAAACAGAAGAAATCACTAGTTAAAGTATTATTATTGAGGAATAACAGAGTTATGTTACTACTTACATAATTTCTAATCCACCTATTACTTTATGCTGGTAAGCTGTTTTATGCAAAAGGTATCGAGCTGCAAACAGGCTGTGTAAGTTGATGACTTCCTGCAACATTCAAAGCACAAAACACGAACACTGTACATAAAATATTGACACTGCCTACAAAGCATTCTATGATTTTTATTTTTCCTTTTTCTTTTCTTTTACCCTCAACCCTTAAATGGGGAACCGTCGCAGTGTAGCGACTAGACGCTTACCTGTCAAGGCGATTCAACACCAAGTGGTGGTAAACCAGCCAGTCTATCTGACTGTTCGTTTCCAAACACACCGACCTGACCTGGAGAGAATTTTATAAGGACATTAACTTCCCCGAACCTCTAAAGCATTGCTTGGCATTCTGTGCGTAGCATTCCTGTCTCTAACGTTCTCAAAGGTGGCAAAAGACAAGCTCCGTGCAAAGCGACAGATATCACCTTAGAGGTCCCAGTAGCATCATTCATATCTTCCCCCTCCCCCTCTGATATGTGTATTGGAAAATGAACATATATACTAACTGGCTGCTGCTGTTGGTTTAATAATGCATGACAAACTAGATATAGCCGACACCATCTGGGAGCAAGCGAACATTACGCAAGCCCTAAAAGATCATTACGGTTTTTGAGAATGATGCTGGGGGTAGGACATGAGAAGCTGCCCAACACTTAGAGGAAGGCGAGATCAAATTGCTACTCGTACCATCGACACTGGAACTCTTCGCTATCCGCTGAAGATGAGGACAGGGCGTTTAGGCCAATGTCCAGGTGCAGTGTCAATTCTTAACTCAATTCAGCTCAAGTATTGCTTGCAGGTGGTTACACTGTGGATGTTTATTCCGCTAGCTTAAATTTAAAGTGACTTTTGTACACTTCTTCTTCTTCTTCTTCTCGTTCACCGGCTGTAAACTCCGGCGGAAAGTTCTGGTTGTTCATCCACTTCTGAACTGCAGTCCTGTTCCAGAACCTGAGTGTTCCGTGTGTATCCGTTTGACAGATATGTATGCAGACTGTTGGTTCCTTGCCTCTCAGGCAGATGCAATCCGACTTCGAAGGAAGCTCCCAATTAGTCGACTCTTACCACATGCTTTTGGGTAAGCAGTGGGCCTATTCTTGTGTTTTCCATAGTAGGGTCTCGGAACCCACACGGGGAGCTTTTGTACACTGAGAGTCGCAGTTGTGTAGAGGCTACTCGCTCGCCCTCAGATCAGAAGGTCTCGAGTTTGGGTCCTGTCGAAGCCGGGTAGTTTTCAAAAATAACCTTCGCTCTCAGATCGATCCAGCCTTGAGTGGATACCGTGTACAGTAAAGGGAAGTAAAGGCGACTGGCATGATGATGACCCTAACCATCAACAAGTGCCAGTTGGTCTATACAAAATATAGGTCCAGCCCTATATTCCCATTACGCCTGTAGGCGCGGAAAAGGGGCCTCTACTTACTTTTTATATTTTTTTAAATATTTTATTATTGTACATAACAACCGCGTTTTACTAAATGAATTTAACACGTATGTATTGATATTTGAAATAAATGCTTACACTACATAATGTAGACACCATTGATGCACCACATCTAGTTACAAGTTAAAACAATGCAATATTTTCTTACATTATCCCGCGAAAGACACAACGGGTGGGGGTGTGTTGGGTGGTGGGGGGGGGGGGGGGTGGGTATGCACAGATTCACTGTTCATAATTACTTTTTTTCCCTTTGTCTGCATTTACAACATCCGGGATTGCAGCTTGAAAGATTGACACCAACTGACTCAATGATAATTTATTCAATCGTATAGAACATTTTTAATGAGTATTCTATTGTTGTAAAGTAACCTATTATCTATGCCTATGGGTATGGATAAATCAGTTCTCCTATCGTGTACCTTAATGTTGATGTATTCATCTATTTATTGAATGAGCAGAAAGAGAATAGACGGATATAAAATAAAACTACTACTTGTATCGCTGAAATTAGAACTCTGCACTAGCTGCTAAAGATAAAGTCAAAACCTATATGGGAGTTTCCCACTGATGATGTCGGTACTTTACTCAGTTCAAGAGAGCATACTTTAAAAAAAAAAGAAGATAATTATATATATATATATATGGTAAATAGAACACTGTTGATATATGGCTTCAATTCAACGATTACCTTGTCCCTTAAACAGATTTGCTTTCTGCCATCATCCCCCTTGATAACTCTGGCGAACTTCATGAAACGTGAATGGTCAAAGCTGTTTCGAATGCCTAGTTGGTGGCAGTCACGGGCGATGTAGTCCCACTTGTCTACATCGATTCCGTTACGTTCATTGGCAACAATCTGATTGCGATAGTATTTGAAGTAAAAATAAAACTGAACATTTATTTACACATGCTCTATGAAATCATACAAAAGACACTTTTTTCTGATTATGATTGAAAAGGCACATGCCGCTTCTGTATTTGCATAACTTTAAATGTTAAAATATTTGCCTCGCGGTCTGAAGGAGGTCAGTTCGTTTCTCAGATTGCGTAGTCTGGTTCACGAGTGCTGTAATGAGTCATTTTCTCATTGCTGGGAAATTTTAACATTGTGTGAAAATGAGCACAGCAACGACTAACATAAAACATGCGACTAACATAAATTAAGAGCAAGCAAGAGCTTGAATAGGTGGCGTCGATTATTAATTGAAATGTATGTGTAAAATGAATCGAGTGGAAGATACCAGAGCGTGCCGTTAGGAAAAGCTGTGCCGCACGAAAAAAAAAGCATGAAACTGTGAGTGAAACTTCACGGTGAACGAGGATTAGAATAGATTATTTAAACGCGGAGCAATTAGGAAAAGCTCAGTCCTGTTTTCGATCCTGTTTGAGACTAGTCCTGTGGCACTTTGAACGCCCGAGTTGAATGTATTCATTGACTCAATAAAGGCCACAAGCCGCCGGCCTGTTTTCTGAGAAAAACATGGCTATGACTCAACAAATTGAGAAGGATGAAATTTGTCTGCTGTGAGATATGTGTTTTTGTTGAATGCAGTTTTGTAGTTCTAAAATGCAATAGTGAGAAGTGCTAAAAGTGAGAACTCTGTCCAGGTAATGATAATCTTTAGATAATTTGTGCGAGTAACGTGTTTATGAAGACATCAAACTTCTAGCCCACTGACCAAGGAAAACATCGTTAGAAAAAAATGAACATTTCTAATCAACAGTTTATGTTCTCGATGCATGTTCGTGTTCAAGATTGCTTTGTTGAATTGTCTCTCAATGTGCCCGAACATTAGAACACTGGAAAATATCATGAGGACTGGAAAGAGGCAGAAGCAGACCAAGAAAAATGATGGTCGATGGCTTAATGTAGTGGCATATGGGAATATCTTAAGTGGAATTGATCCATAACACCAGTGGAGATGCAAGAACGCCTACGCCAGCTGGCAAGACACTTGATAAGGATGATAAGTGAGTGAACAGAATTCATTTGCTGCCAGAGCATGTTTTATATATATATATATATATATATATATATATATATATATATATATATATATATATATATATATATATATATATATATATATATATATATATATATATATATATATATATATATATATATATATATATATATATATATATAATTTGAAGATATTGCAAACTATTCAAGATCTTTTTGAAAATCTATCAGATTTTAACTTTATTATTTTGCACTTCAGTCAAGAGTGAAAGTACTATCTATTACATTTGTTTTTCGGGTCACACATGACAGATAAGAAGACCAGTATTTAATGTTTCTCTGTGAAAGATATAATGATAACTGGAAAGAATGTACAAGAGACGAATGACAAGACAGTGTGTAGCCAAAACATAACATCAAATGAACTGGCAGAGAATGATATGTCGGCTACGACAGCACAAATATTAATGTAAGAATGGACGATCAAAACAACAGTGTTAAGCGAAGTAAAAATGGATGAAGATTTAATTTGTTGAGCAAAGTCATTTGGATTAATTAAAACGTCAGTGCCTCACTTTAAAACATCTGCAGTAACAAGAAACATGAACAGAACCATGCAAGAAAAGCTAAAGCAAGAAAACTTGGGCAACGAGTTGGTATCCATTCCATTGGAATTGCCCTGAAGTCTAAATGAACTTCTGAATGTTCAGATCACGATCCATCCTTAACTAGTGTTTTGAGTTAATTCTGCTGAACTAAGTGTAAAAAATACAACATCTTAGAAATTTGTCTCGAATAAAAACATGTTGATGAAGAGTTAGTTGATGCCATGGAAGAAGTAATTCCAACACCAACAATACAGAGCGAAGTCAATTGAAAATCTGTGAAAGTAAATCCACATTTATAGACTGATGAATGTTATACAAAAAAATGGGATATCATTTAGGGCTTCAGAGAAATTTTAACAAACAGACCAGGAAAAACAGAACTTATAGAATACGATAACCAACAAAGTTTGCACATTTAACTAAAAGCCAAACCATAAGCTTTCCCTATACATAATAAAGAACATGTCTTTGACGAACTAAAACAGCTATAATCAGACGGAATTATAGAGAATTTGTATTATAAATCACTATTAGTAATTGGTTACAGAAAGACTGCCAATTACGACTCTGTGTTGACTACAAAAAACATAATATAAAACATACCATAAAATTACCCACCTTGACCTTGAAATTGATCCCACATCATCATTTTATGAAATCATACAAGAACTATACAATTCCAACTATTTTTCATAAAATTAATTTTTTCAAAAACTGATTGGTAGATACCTTTATCTGAAAATGTAACAAAATATATAGCTTTCATACCCTGACCGGACTAAAGCAGTGTTGGAGATTGGCGTTTGCTGTACTAAATGCATCAACGATATTTGAAAAGATGGTTCGTAAAATTGTATATGCAATTGCAAATGTTACTTATGTATAGACGACATATTTATTCATACCAAAACATGATCGTTTTCATTGTTCTCAGGAAAGTGTTCACAAGAACTGAAGAACCCAAATTAACATTAAATCCCTTGAAGACTGAAAGTTGAGTTTACTAAAATTGAATATTTGGGTCATGTAGTTTTGAGGGCAATGTTTAGACCAATGAAAACTTGTCAAAAATTTCTAGAAATCCAGAAGCCTAAAACTGAATTCCGTCTCCCTCCTCAACAGACAACGAAGAGTTTCCATACTGATGGTACCCGTTGTCATCTGATTGACTACTCTCTAGCCTTCTCTCTGAGTCTTGAGTGGCATCCAGAGTCCACAGCCACTCCTCGCTGTATCATTATCTCCACGAACTGATTTTCAGCACCTTTTATCTCACCTGTTACCCTGTTCCACAAGTTTAAGATCCCCTCTGCTTTGTGCAGGTCAGTACACTCCGCAAAATGGACCAGTCCAGCTAGCCTATCTGCATGATCATTCACAAACACACCTGAATGGCTCTGGGAAAATATTTATGTAACTCTCACCGCCTGCGACCTCTGAAGTGGTATAATCTATCTCATAAAAACCTGACGCCACCTTCCTGAGCATGACTTGCAAATCCGAAACTATTACAAAATGTGTGGCTGAGATTTCTCCAATAACTGAAACGTCGAAGTTACACCCTCAAAAGCCATTCTCATGCTGAATGTGGTAATGTCATATCTCAACAAAGCCCCGTCCACTTTTTCTGATCTGTCAACTGACCTATCAGTGTATATAATCACATCTCCTGACATTAAGTTGTCCTCTGTCAACGACTGAATCTCTGCGTCTGCACGCCCCGCCGCAAATTCCCTGCAGGTAATTATCACTTTGTGCAGCTCTTCTCTGCCATCTGAAACCTTTACCTATTCTTCTCTTCGGTCAATTTCGTGAATGTTGCGGAGCCTGTTGATTGTCTTGTCAGCCTGGGACATCCAGAATCTGTCCCTCTTTGTCACCATTCACAGTGTCCAATTCCCTATGCAGGATATGTTCTGCATTGCTTGCAACTCTAAGATAGTACCCAGCCTGCTGCAAACCATGCCTATCATCAACGGTCGGCATAGTCAAGATGTCTCATAGAAATAACTGGTGTCTCCCTTGTGCATCCCAGAATGGTACACATAGCCTCATTTTGTATGCGTTCCAGTTTCTCCAGCTGAGTCTTTGACACAGTTAGAATCACTAGAACATATTAAATGGCTGACCTAACTAGGCTGTGACTCATTATGTATAACATTCCTTGTTCCACATTCACAGGAGCCATAACCTTCAGTTCAAATCTTCTCTTTGCTCATACGATAACTGTATCGACGTGGTCTTTGAAAGAAAGTCCACTGTCAAATGTAACGCCTAAATATTTTAGTACGTCTTCTCTTCTGGACACTTTTCTATTTATTGTGATCTTGTGGACATTTGCTTTGATAATTATATTGTCCAATGAACACTTTAAAGTGGAAGCTTTGTTTTGGGTATATCGGCGATCCTATGACGATACACAAATCATCAATCTTATCCGCCACTAGTTTGAGCGTTTTCGAAATCCTCTTCCTATCACCGTACTTTTCCTATATGCCATCTCATCGTCTGCAAATGTCAACTCTCTTTCTATTCCTGGTACCTCATTAGCTGCAATCCTACTTGTGTAGACATTAAAGAATACAAGTGAAACGACTGATCCCTGCGTAAACCAGGTGTGATAGTATATGGGTCTAAAGTCCAGGAGCGCAGGCACATCACAACCCTTGTGGACATAAAGGCATCGATAATTATCTACTTGACATTATGTCACGGTTATAATCATTACAGTGTTGAGTAAAGATATTGATGTGTCACAGATTGATGCAATATTTGTACTACATGTTTGTAAAAATATTTTAGCTGATAACAAATGCTTAAATAATAATGACAAGTTAGAAAAATTTTATATTGGTCACAGAACTATTTGAAAAAAAAAAACATAATTGTTAGAAAAGCAAACTACTGAAAGATGTTGATAAATGATGAAATGTACGTGTCAGTTAATCATGGCTAAATAACACTCAGAAAAAGTGTACATGATGGTACATTCAAAAGACAAGTTCAAGCATACAAACCAGTTAGTAAAACCTATATAATGGGGAACAATGTCACACCCAATTGGGCCTGCTATAGTTGGAGTGTCCATGAGTATGAAAAGGGATGATGGCACTTTATATTGTCTCACATCGGTTTAGAGACCATTTTTGGACTTCCGCAATAAATTTAAAAGAAAAAAATGTTTAATTAAAAAAAAAGGAACGAACCCTGCATATTTAAAAAAAAAAAAAAAATAATAATCCTACGTGTGCGAATCCAGTAAACTCTGTTCAACCGTTAAGGCTGTGTTCCTAACCATTTAACCACTCTGCCACTAAACTATTAACATTAACAAAACTTTTCAAGGTATTTCCTTTCCTCACTTCATACAGGAAAGCCTTTTCTTTCGGTCTTCCCTTGTATGACCATTCCTGTAATGGAAAATATAAATATGTTCAGCAAAAAAAAAAAAAAAAAAAATAATTTACTTTTGATATTTAAAAGCGTCAACACTATCATCTTAGAAAATTCTTTGTGTTAGTGTCTACAATATTCTGTACTGTCGTTAGTCAAATTTCAAATATCTAATGCTGCCAACTCTAACGTTCTCACTTCAAACATCGCAGTTTACTACTGGCGCAAACAGCCAATCACGAAAGCCGGCATTAAATTGTCCTAGTTCCACCTCCCCAGTGTCGTATGAAGCTGAAGCATGTAGTAGCAACACAATGGAGCAACTACACAATGGAGCAACTACACAATGGAGCAACTACACAATGGAGTAACTACACAATGGAGCAACTACACAATGGAGCAACTACACAATGGAGCAACTACACAGTGGAGCAACTACACAATGGAGCAGTTACAAAATAGAGCAACTACACAATGGAGCAGTTACACAATGGAGCAGTTACACAATGGAGCAGTTACACAATGGAGCAGTTACACAATGGAGCAACTACACAATGGAGTAGTTACACAATGGAGCAACTACACAATGGAGCAGTTACACAATGGAGCAACTACACAATGGAGCAGTTACACAATGGAGCAGTTACACAATGGAGCAACTACACAATGGAGCAGTTACACAATGGAGCAACTACACAATGGAGCAGTTACACAATGGAGCAGTTACGCAGTGGAGCAACTACACAATGGAGCAGTTACACAATGGAGCAGTTACACAATAGAGTAGCTACACAATGGAGCAGTTACACAATGGAGCAGCTACACAATGGAGCAGCTACACAATGGAGCAGTTACACAGTGGAGCAACTACACAATGGAGCAGTTACACAATGGAGCAACTACACAATGGAGCAGTTACACAGTGGAGTAACTACACAATGGAGCAGTTACACAATGGAGCAGTTACACAATGGAGCAGTTACACAATGGAGCAACTACACAGTGGAGCAACTACACAATGGAGCAGTTACACAATGGAGCAACTACACAATGGAGCAGTTACACAATGGAGCAGTTACACAATGGAGCAGCTACACAATGGAGCAGTTACACAATGAAGCAGTTACACAATTGAGCAGTTACACAGTGGAGTAACTACACAATGGAGCAGTTACACAATGGAGCAGTTACACAATGGAGCAGTTACACAATGGAGCAGTTACACAGTGGAGCAACTACACAATGGAGCAGTTACACAATGGAGCAGTTACACAATGGAGCAGTTACACAATTGAGCAGTTACACAATGGAGCAGTTACACAATGGAGCAGTTACACAGTGGAGCAACTACACAATGGAGCAGTTACACAATGGAGCAGTTACACAATGGAGCAACTACACAATGGAGCAGTTACACAATGGAGCAGTTACACAATGGAGCAGTTACACAATGGAGTAACTACACAATTGAGCAGTTACACAATGGAGCAACTACACAATAGAGCAGTTACACAATGGAGCAGTTACACAATGGAGCAAGTACACAATGGAGCAGTTACACAATGAAACAACTACACAATGGAGCAGTTACACAATGGAGCAACTACACAATGGAGCAGTTACACAATGGAGCAGTTACACAATGGAGCAATTACACAATGGAGCAGTTACACAATAGAACAACTACACAATGGAGCAACTACACAATGGAGCAACTACACAATGGAGCAGTTACACAATAGAACAACTACACAATGGAGTAGTTACACAATGAAACAACTACACAATGGAGCAGTTACACAATGGAGCAGTTACACAATAGAACAACTACACAATGGAGCAACTACACAATGGAGCAGTTACACAATAGAACAACTACACAATAGAGCAACTACGCAATGGAGCAACTACACAATGGAGTAACTACACAATGGATTAACTACACAATGAAGTAACTACACAATGGAGCAGCCACACAATAGAACAACTACACAAGTGTACTTTCAATCAACTCTGACACAGATGATCTTCCATGCTATGATGTCATTATCTTTTCTCTTGGTCTCTCTCTTCCTTTCTCCAGTCCAGCTATCCCACTGGTACCATGTACTCCAGTTTTATCCTTTTCACCACGAGACTAAAGAATGTAGATTGTCTCTTTTTATTGTGGGCAATCAGTTTTCTTAGTGGGCTAGTTTGTTTCAAGACATCTTCATTACTCTTTTTTATATGTCCAGTGTATTTTCATTATTCGTCGATAAAACCATTTCTCTGCGGCTTCCAAATAAATTTTCATTAATTTACCTACTGTCCAAGATGCACATCTGTATATCAGTATATGATTTATATAGCTTCTGAAAATTCGATTTGTCACATAAATTGACAAAAAAGATTGCATAAAATATTCTTTATTTTGTAAAATGCCACCTTTGCTTGAGCTATACGACATTTAACTTCCTTAATAGATCTTTTATCTGATGTTTTCAGGGTACCCGGGTACTTAAAAAGGCAACACTAGCCTGGTGGAAACTGCAGTCTGTAAGGGAAAAGTTTTGGGTCTCGTTCTATATTAGTTTTTTTTTTTTTTTTTAGAGCCAGGTCTTAACGCAATACAACACCTCACATAGGGGTCTCAACCCAGTGCTAGTAATGCCATCGTACCATCGCAGAATCTGGAGAGAACATTCGTGGGCTAAGATAGTATTTCTAGACGAAATGCCCCCGTTTAGGTTCCGATGCTCCATTGTGGGGCAAACAAGAACAGACCCACTGCCTCCGCAACAAGCATGTCGTAGGAGTCGACTAACTGGGAGCTTTCTTCTAAGTCAAGAGTCTATCTGCCCGAGTAGCAAGGAATGGCCAGCTGCACACAAACAAACCTGCAAAAGAAATGCATGTGCAAAACTCAGACCTTGACACAAAGCCTACGTCCAAATGGACGAACAACCAGGACCTTCCACAGAAACCTACGCACACACACATCTACAAAACGTGTTGGCTTGAAAAGTCTTTTTTAAATACCAGTTTAACAAATCGCGGATATGACACACATGGAATAAACAGTTTGATTTAATTGTAATGGATTACAACGTATACCTCCTGCTTGCGACCACTTGTTGGTCCCGCAATTAATTCTTTGATGAACTCGATGTCTTGTGGGCCGAGTCCATATTCGCCAAAAGTCTTTTCTACTTTCTGGTTGTTCTTGTAAATGTAATCAAATATATCCCTAGAGGCGTACTCGTGCTGTGAGGGAAAAAAATAGTGTGTGGTTCAATTATGTTTTTATTTACTGTAATTGTGTGTGTGTGTGTGTGTGTGTGTGTGTGTGTGTGTGTGCGTGCGTGTGCCCGCGCTTGCGTGCATGCAAATCACTGGATAAATGTCACCAATTTGCAGAACAAACATGTAACAATTGACACCAGCAGAGAACTACTATAAATACAGTGTTTGTTTTTAAAACCAACATTGTGTTACCGGTGCCACATGTGGACATTATCGATTAAAAAAAATGTAGAGACAACAGAAAGGAAATGTCTCCTACGAATTGTACATGTAACAAGTAGTTACAAGACCAGAAATGACGAAATAGTTACACTCAGTTTCAATATGGGACGCAATTTTTCGTTAATTTAAGGTCCCACTCGGGGGCCCTAATACAACGATTGAATGCGTTTCTGGGACTTCTCATCTGAACCGATGACACTTTGTGTCACTGGATGCCTATCGCTCGTTGTGCGGTCCTGGTGGGGTTGAACTTCATCATTCATTCATGACAATATTAGAAAAGACGTTGACACGAAACCAACGCTCAGCTATGTCAAGAGACAACAGATCAAATGGTTCAGAAATGTGTTAAGACTACTACCAGACTGTGCACCACAGAGATCTCCCTACACTCAGTCAAAATTGAAGCTAGTCTAGAGGTCAACAACTCAAACGATGGCTAGATGGAATATCTGAAGCCATAAATACAAGCATCTAGGTAGCACATACTAAGGCTATTATCCGATTTCTCATCATAACTTGATGCTGAATGGCAATAGAGGACTAGAGAAGAAAAAGAAGAAGAAAAAGAAGAAGAAGAAGAAGACAGAAGCATATCTGTAAATGTGTAGCCACTGATTCATCGTGTTTATGAGGTTATTTTACACACATTAATCGGCTCACGTTGAGTGATGTGGTTAGTCCCATACCAGCAGCCTTATTAACCAGGAGATTTCCCATAGTTCATAGTTATGAAAAAAATATTAGATTTGAAAAAAACTAAATTACTGACCTTCCATTTTTCATCGAGTTCGACCTCAAGTGATGGTATAACTTTGCTGTCAAATACATGTGAAAATGGACCATGACCTTAGAAGACAAAAACATAAAAAATAACATTAGGAGAGCAATTAGTTTTTGACCCCTCTGTGTGATTACATTGATTCATTGAAGGTTTAGGATTTAATTTATATCGACTGCAGCGCCTGGAACCGAGCATCCACACAGACAAGCTGACACATCTGGGTGTCCTTTTGTGTTTGCAAGGATATCACGGAGTAGAATACCCACTTATGTTGTGTGCTCTCACAGTATGCTTGTCAGACAGGACAGCAAGCGTATGAGCACATTCTGCAGACCTGCCCATTCTACCTACTACTTCAAAGATAAACCTGGCCTCAAGAGCAAGGTGCAGAGCAAGCTATAGGGAACCATGGAACCAAGCAGCTGACATGCGAGTTCATAGAGGCAACTCGCCTGATGGTCTGATCTGAGCATACGAAACCGATAGCAAAGAAGAAGAAGAAGAAGAAGAAGAAGAAGAAGAAGAAGAACTTATGTTAACAACTGAAAAAGTCGCTAAAGCAAGAGGAAACTAACGCATTGTGGGTAACAAAAAACTCATAATGGCCTCTCTTTAGACTGTGAACACTGAAGGGGAAGTGCTTATAGACAGTATCGTTTCTAGTGATTAGTGATTAGAAAGGATTATCATCACAGCACTCCGGACAGATCCATAAGTGCTCCGATCTCCTCCTCAAAAACTCCACAAGTGTAAAACAACTGATGACGCCTGTTCTGTGTTGGTTAATGAAACGTTTTGTTCCCTTAGTGAAATGTTCATTTCTTGCAGCTCCAGGCTGCACCCCCATGTCGATCAGTCTAGACAGGGATATGGAGTCATGTCCATTGGCGTGCTCCTCGGTACGGTAAGTGCAGCGCATGGCATTGATAACATCACTTCTGTCCAGTATTAGGCCAGCCATATCAACTGCAGTATCGTTTCTCCTAAAATAAAATCCTCGTCACCATCAATCGGCAGGTACTTCCTGGAACGTTGCTCTCTCCAGCCCTATGTGCTTTCCTAACCAATGCATGCGAAAAAAAAGATTACTGCACCTGATCCTGTCAGTGGTTGATTATGGCCTGGGAATGCTTACCGTCTCAAAGTGCCAGATGGACATACTAGAGCGCATACAAAACGCAGCAATGCGGGTCATTCTGGGTTGCACCAGAGACACCCCAGTGGTGTGTATGCGATACATCCTCGGTTTGCCCACTGTTGCAGGTAGGCACAAGGTGCTGCAGGCGAAGTCATATCTCAGGGTAGCTGCAGACACAGACCAACCTCTGCACGAAGCTCTGGGTGCAGTTAAGGGTCAGCGGCAGATAAGAGGAAAGTCATGGATGGCTCAGGCAGAAGATACAATCAGACAGGTTTGCATCCTTGAGAACATTAGGCGAGGAGAGGAATGGGTCAAAGTGTCATCTGAACAGTTAGACGTGTGTAGGGTCGTAATTACACTGAGCCGGGAATGCAGAGACTGACCACAGAGGTGGAAATTCAACAGTTAATTCAAGATAATGCTCGCTCGGAAGATTTGATCATTTACACAGACGATTCAGTGTCAAGAGGCAAAAGAAGTGCTTGGGGCTTTTAAGCAAAAGTTAATGGTCGACGTTTGGTGCAGGAGAGCCTAGCATATGATACCACAATATTCAGTTTAAGAATGGAGGTGGAGGCTGTCACTGCAGCTTTCCGCTCACTAGAGAACACGACACACACACACATCGTGATTGTAACTGCCTCAGAAAGCATACTGAGGAAGATCAGGACAGGCATGCTTCGTGCAGAGTGGCATGCCTCGCTGCAGAAGACACGGGTGAGGAGTACTGTCTGGATTTTTTCACCAGGGTATGCCGGTGTGTTGGGAAATGAACAGGGGACAGACTGGCTGGCTCTGCACAGCGTGGTGGAATACTGATGCATATTAAGGCAGACGTGGTTAGTGCCTTGTGGGAGAGCGTGTACAGTGCGGAGGAGCAGATTGATCACCACATTGTGGTGAGACTGATGCAGTTGGGAGTGACGAGAGGTTCTGGCAGATGCTCGAGGCTCAGAGAAAAGGCAAAACGGACGTTTAATCAGAAAGCTACTGGCACCATTAGTATCGGAACTCTTCGCTGGCTGCTGAAGATGGGGACGGAGCGCTTATGGAAATGCCCCGAGTGCTGTGATTTCAGTTGTTGAATCAAATCATATCAATCAACCAATGCATCTTCATTGGGTTGCATCCACATTCGCGTGTGTGGGTCTCTGCCCCGATTACCGGAAACTGTAACCTGCACGGGGTCGGATCTAAACTTAACGAGGCTCTACGCCATAAAGATCCCTGAGGATCCTGCCATTTTACATCTTCTCTTTTCATCAGACGATCGGCAGGGCACGCACGCTAGGTCTCTTCTTCTTCTTCTTCTTCTGCGTTCGATATCAGTCATGCTAAACATTGAGTCCCGTCTGGGTCATGAATAGGATTGTGCGTTTAAGGTCGCCACCGGTCCCCCATAGCTTCTCTCGCAATGTGGCTCCTTTGGGCCAGATCCACAGTCTTTGCTGGGAGAGGTTAGGGCAGTACTGTAGTATATGCTCAGGGGTCTGTCTTTCTGCTCCACAATCACAGGCAGCAGATTATTTTATGCCTATCCTGTACAAGTGTGCTCGAAGACCACAGTGTCCAGTCCGAAGTCTAAAAATTGATGTTTGTTCTTTCCTGTTGAGTTTGTTTATGCTGTCACTCTCTGGTCTGTAATCTCCATTCTGCCTTCTCCACTCCCGCTTGAAAGACTGCTTTAGCGCTGTTTTGGTTTCCTTGTAGCTGTGTGGTGGATGAGGTTGTGGAAGATTACTCCCAGCTTTTGCCAACTCATCTGCTCTCTCATTTCCTTGAATACCACAGTGGGCTGGTATCCACTGCAAGACCAGTTCTGCTTCCTTGGAGAGTAAGCCAATGTTGGTCCTTAGATCAGCAATTAGTTTGTCTTGTTTGTTGCTGGATAGTGCTTGGAGAACTGACAATGAGTCACTAAGTATAACAATTTGGTGCCCTCTGTGTTCTTGAGGCTAGGTCTCTTGATATGCCGTGATCTTATACAGTCTCAAGGTGTCAGTGACTCCTTCAATCCATATTCTTCTCGGTCTTCCCCTGCGTCTTGGTATTTCGATTTTTAGGTTGTACGCTCTTGCTGCTGGCATCGTTTCTTTCATTTTCATTAGACAACCAAACCATTTTATTCTTTGTTTGTCAATAAATGTTCACTAGGTTTGTTCCAACAGTTCTTGTGATCACGTCACTTCTCACTCAATCTCTTCTGGCTTTATTTTGAGCCATTCTCCAACATCTCACCTCACAGAGCCACTCAAACGACACAAGCTATTCTAACAAACCTGTAATTATTTTCTTCAGTTTAAATAGGCTACAACAAGTTAGAATAAATAAAAGATATTATACCCAAAATGGTACAACTTACGAAGTCGGGCTCAGAAAGAGAGTGGCTTTCCTTGACATTCATACCTGGCCGTGTCGTAAGACCTGTCCTATGCTGCGGGGATGTCAAGCCTAGTGAGCGTCCAGCAACACAACGAATTTTACGTGTTGTCGGTTTGAAGTGAAATACTTAATTAATAGAGGTAATGATTTAGAGAGACCAATAACGGAGGATATAGTTCTTTAAGAAGAAAGAGACAGGGATCAGCCAATATGATAGTCGACACAGGATGTCAAAGACACCTTTGACAGGCAAGTTTATGAAGCGGTAAGGTCAACAAGGCGCCAAGTTCGATTTCCGCCTGCTGTGACGGATCTCCAGCACGCTCTGACTCTTGTTCTGGTTGTACACTCTCTCAGATTGCTGTCCGTCTTACTCTTAAGGCTGTCCTCACATTTATATTGTTGCGTACCTCTTGCTCTCTTTTCTCCGACTTTGCCCTTTAGTATGGTTTTTAAAGGTGTGTTATGTCTTTTAATGTGGCCACATTTTTTCAACGGTCTCTTGTTCTTTCTGTAATTATCTTTTGATTCGAGGTTTTTTCAGAACTCATGTATTCGACTCTTTGTGTTTCCATGAAGTACAATGTATTCTGTATATCCACATTTCCAGAGACTCGGTTTGATTTTCTAATTGCTTGTTCATTATCCAAGTTTCTGCACCATATAGCAAGATTGAGTTTACATAACATTTGACCATTCTCATTTTTAGTGTTTCTGTTTATCTTTCTAGCTGTCGGTAATTAGTGCTAAACAGCACTAAGTACATCTTATAGAAGATAGTTTCAGCCATTCCTATTTTCTGTTTCGCTGCTTCCTCGTGTCTTGAATAATAGAAACTTGTTTCTTGTCTGCTACATGATGTAAAGTTAACAGTTGCATTCAGGGGTTGAATGGCAAAAAATGTCGAATGGCAAAAATACTATATGTTAAAAGTTAGTTGTGCATTCTTCTTCTTCTTCTTCTTCTTCTTCTTCTTCTTCTTCTTCTTCTTCTTCTTCTTCTTCTTCTTCTTCTTCTTCTTCTTCTTCTTCTTCTTCTTCTTCTTCTTCTTCTTCTTCTTCTTCTTCTTCTTCTTCTTCTTCTTCTTCTTCTTCTTCTTCTTCTTCTTCTTCTTCTTCTTCTTCTTCTTCTTCTTCTTCTTCTTCTTCTTCTTCTTCTTCTTCTTCTTCTTCTTCTTCTTCTTCTTCTTCTTCTTCTTCTTCTTCTTCTTCTTCTTCTTCTTCTTCTTCTTCTTCTTCTTCTTCCTCTTCTTCTTTTTCTCTTCCACCTTATACCTAATCGAAGTGTCGGGGGGAGAGGTAACATTCGTTGATGAGCTCTGCCAAGAGCACTATTAAGACTGATATTCATTTATGTAAGGTTGTTCTAAATGCTATCACTCCAATTTTTCTGAGGTCTTCCACTCGCTTTATACCCGTTGTAACTTTTTAGTGTGGCTCGCTGTGGCAGATAGTACCAGGGCATTCTTGTTAGGTGTCCAAACCACTTCATATGTTGTTCTTTAATAACCTTAAAGACTGGCTTTATTCCTAGCATTCGTCTGATTTTGTGATTTCGTACTCTGTCTTTCCTTGAAACTAGTGCAGCTCTTCTAAGACATCTCTGTTGTCACAATATTACGTTCATTGGAAGATATTAGTGTCCACGTTTGGCACTGATAGCATAATGTTAGCCAAACAAATAGTAATGATAAGATTCCCTTTAGTACTCCTGGGTATCTGCTTGTATGGCAATAGGGGAGATAGTTGCCCCATTACTTGATTAGCTTTCGCACATCTCGAGCTAATTTCTATGTCCAGTTTTCTGTCGGATGCGAAAATTGCTCCCAAATACTTAAATTCCTTTGTATGTCTTAAGGTGTAGTATTTTTTTTGTTTTTGTTTTTTTTTCCTCCTTACTATCTGTCTTCCTATCAGCATTGTCTCTGTCTTCGTTGTGTTTATTTTCAAAATAAATTCCTCTCCTTTGTTAATAATTTGATTTAGGTGGTTCTGTAGACATTCCGTTCTCTTTGCTATGAGTACCTGGTCGTCGGTGAATAGTAATTCTGTAAAATCTTCTTCATGATTAAAGTTAGTTTCCTTACATATGATATCCATGTATGTTATAAAAAGAAGCGGCGATAGTACACAGCCCTAAGCACACCAGAGTTCACTATAAAAATTTTTGACAACATTTCCTTCGATCCTTTGCAGCATTTTGTGTGTGTGTGTGTGTGTGTGTGTGTGTGTGTGTGTGTGTGTGTGTGTGTGTGTGTGTGTGTGTGTGTGTGTGTGTGTGTGTATGTGTGTGTGTGTCTCTGTGTGTGTGTGTGTGTGTCTGTGTGTGTGTGTGTGTGTCTGTGTGTGTGTGTGTGTGCACAAATAATAATAAGATTATTGCTGATTCATTTGTTCCCATACATACCCACAACATATTCCTGTCGACTCAATCAAAGGCTTTTTCTTGGTCTATGAATGTCTTATCGTGTTCTATTGCCTTCTCTGATAGTTGTCTCAGTGTATAAATAGCATCCGTGAAACTTCTGTTTCGTCGAAAGCCCATCTGTGCTTCTGAAAGTTGCTACTCTATCATTGGTCTTAGCATTTTTTTCTGATGATCTTAGCATACATTTCCCCAGTGTGACTGAGAAACAATATTCCTCTGTAATTAGTACAGTCTTACTTACATCCTTTTTTCCATAAAGGGACGATGAAAGCAGTTTGCCAATCTGATGATGTTTCTTGATTTTCCTATGCCACCTGAAATATTATCTTTAACCATATTGCTCCCGCTGCCCCTGCTGCCTTGATGGACTCAACTGGTCGCCTTTAGTCTAAGGACAGTATGAATTAAATATTCTACTTCATCTAATTATACGCCTAGTTGTTAGTTCCTCTGCTGTTAGTTCCGAGTTGTTTTTATATTCTTGCCTGCTTTCATCTGTTTTATTGCAGCTAAGTAAGGATTCAAAGTAATTACTCCAGCTTGCAAAAATTTTGTTAGGTTGTATTAAAGGTTGGCCATCTTCATCACTTAAAATCTCTGTTGGGTTGTATTCTTCATTCTTGTTTCTCATGCCTCTGATTTTTTTTTTTGAAGTTTTTAACTGCTGTTCTTTCTTTTTTTCAGCCAGCTTGCTCCAAACTTTTCCCATGAATCTCTGTTTGCTTGTCTGATAGTTCTATTTACTTCTCTTATAATTATCCTGTATATTAGGTAATCCTCTTCTTTTCTGCTCCACAGCGAAATCCCATAGGTTTAATTTGTATTGCTCACAATTCTTTTGGTTTTTTTTTTCAGACCACCATTTTCAGAGCTTTGTCCTATTCATTTACCCCAAGTGTGTTTTGTGGAAGCTGTTCATAATGTTTTTGTATTTTTTGCTAAAACGCTCACCTATTTTCCTCACCTTCTAGTTCTTTCCATTTTATTATGTCACTTTTATGACATTTTTTTCTTGTTTGATAATTTATCTTGACTTTTCTGTCAAATGTCACCCTCCTGTGATCTGTATCTAAACTCGTTTGGTATAACTCTCGAATCTGTAACTTCACGAAAGTCTCTTTTTATCGTCAAGATGTAATCGTTCTGACTCTTGGAATCTCTATCATTCCATTTATAGAATGTAAAAAACTTTTGAAGCTCTATGTTGCATAACTCGTCATTAAAAGCAGCTGGATTCTGCTCCCGACAATTGCTATCGAGCGTCACGACACGGGAGAATGTGAGATTGGGCGCTTTAGACGCTGGTATCCACTCTTCTGTCTGTCTGTGCATGTCTATGCGTGTTTCTCTGTGCGTGTTATGTTGGCCCCTTGTTTGTCTGTATGTGTCTGCATGTCAGAGTATATGTCTGTGCGTGCTGAATATATGTGTCTGCGTGTGTATTTCTATGTGTTTGAATGATTATGCATTTCTGCGTGTTTGTCTCTGTGGGTGTCAGTATGTGTTTGTCTGCCTGTTTGTCTGTATTTGTGTGTGTGTGTGTTTGACTGCGTGTGTGTCTATGTGGCTGTATGTATGTGTCTGCATGTTTGTCTGCGTATGTGTGGTGTGTGTGTCAGTGTGTGAGCACGAATGTAAATATGTGTGCTGTGTGTTCCCCTGTGTGTGTTTATATGTAAGTGTCTGTGTGTGTGTCTGTATTTTTGTCTGAATGTGTGTGTGTCTCTGTGGGAGTGTCCGTGTGTGCATGTGTGTGTCTCCATTTATGACTGTATTTATGACTGTATGCGTGTATGCCTGTATTACGTATGAATGTATGTTTGTATCTATGTATGCATGTTTGTGTGTACGTATGCCTGTGTGTATGTGTGTATGCATGTTTGTTTGTATGTATCTGTGTATGTCTGTATGTAATGTATGCATGCATGTTTGTGTGTGTAAGTGAGTGGGTGAGCGCGTGTATGTGGGTGTATGTATGCACGCGCGGGTTTTTGCATGCACCTTACAACTCATGCTTTTGTGTTCTTTTATAATATTCATAATATGCATATCATCATATGATCATAACATGCTTTATTAGTAAAATACAACTGCTGTGAGAAAGATGGTTGACTGGAAGGGCCGAATGTAAGACGGGCCTGCGTGCCCAATTTGTGACCCTTTGAAAATAAAGTTCGTTTGTTCGTTCGTTCGTTCGTTCGTTCTTCACCTGGATGGATGTCAGTAAGGCTGCAAACCTACATGATGTCATCTTCTGCCCTACCCAGCCACGATTTGCTTCTTTTAAGCCTATTGCTCTTCTTCTTGAAGAGCATGTGGTGCAAAGGGTGCTTCCGATCTGAGCTTATCTTGAGGTATGCTCGAGCGCTCCAGATCTTTATCATGTAGTTCATGGTAGGGAAGTCAAGAAGGTACCTCATTGCTATATAAGAGGTGTCTCCAGTGCATCCTAGAATAATGCGCACGTTACTGAAGCCTTGGAAGGGTCGAAGCGAGCATTATCTCTGCACACCAGGAGGTGATGCAATTAAGTTCACTCTGCATTGACTTAGCAATCTCTTGACGATCTCTTCCATGTCGATATACTAAGGGGTCATCAGCAAATGACAAGGTCCTGCCACTCCCATGCAACTGATGCTCAGTTATCAGCACTGTGTACGCGTTGAATAGCACTGGAGACAGCAGAGAACCATGAGGCAGTCCTGGGCTGATGGTTATCGGTTCTGAAAACCAGCAACCACACCTGAGTATCACCCGTTTCTGATACAGTGTTGCGGCTACCCAGCGGGCGATGAAGGGAGATACTTCTTGCAGTTAGAGACGTATGTGCACCAAGTATTGAAATGGTACTCTGTTGTAAGCATCCCCTAAGTCTAATGCAGCTGCACATGTCTCTTCTCTCATCTGAAAACCTTCATAGACTTCACAGGCAAAAACTGCTGCATTGAGCCATGTCGCTTTGTTTCGCTAAAACTGCATATCTCACGTAATGCGTGATGGGCTGTAGTGCGAACCCTTGGTAAGCTAACAGGGGGTGGGGGCAGCATTATTGGAAAGAACATTGGTATTTTTGTATTGGTATTTTTTAAGAACAAGGAGATCAGACCCAATACGCATTTGCCAGGCCTACCCCAGGGATCACCATTGTCACCTGTTTTTGTTTAACATATAATATATACAGCAAGTCTGGCAAAAACTCAGCCCACTTGACCAGGGCAAACTTTGACAATTGCAGATGATGTCCTAATGTATCGAAGCGGGTCAGACAGGCACGACGTAATAACAGGCTTGCAAAGTGCTTTGCATGAGATGACGGACTGGTGTGAACAGACAGGGTCAAGGGTAAACACAAAGAAGACCAGTGTTTTGTGCTGCTCTTTAAATAACAGCATTAGAAAAGAAGGCTTGCCCACCTTATCCACGTAGGCTAATAATATCGAAAGAAGAGATAAGTTGAAATACTTAGGTTTGACGTTTGATCGCAGTCTGTCTTATAAATATCACGCGGAGCAGACTGTGATCAAATGCAAGCGTGGCATGGCGGTCCTAAAGACGATGGTGGCGAAACACATGGAAAAGAGATTATTGGTCTCATTGTTCAACCATTTGGTCTTTTCTGTAATCGATTATAGCCTAGGAAAATTAACCCCATCTACTTCACAGTGTACAGAGCTTCGAAGGATTACAAATGACGGAATGAGAATCGTCTTGGGTTACAAACGGGACACCCCAATGAGGTATATGCTTGGGCTGACATTGGTAAAGTCTAGACTGTCACTAGCGCAAGCCAAGACCTTTATGAGAGTTACCAACGAGGTAAGGCATCCGCTGCATGGTAATTTCAACGATTTAAGAAAAGACCGGTTGAAAAGAGGAAAGTCATGGATGACACTAGCTGAAGATACTATTGAGAAGGCGGCCTT
>CAJHNH020003096.1:80000-83137 GCA_905116865.2 Candidula unifasciata
GGATACCAGGCCACTCCGGCACACCGGGTAATGACAGAGCTGACAGATTGGCAAAGTAAGGAGCAACACAAGAACAACCACCTACAGCGACAACCCTACAGACAGCAAAAACACTTATAAAAGCTATAAACAAAGAGACGTGGCTGAACAGATGGGCCATGGGAGATACTGGAAGAAAGGTTGATAGACGCATGGATAGCCCTGATCCTAATGACAGCAATAACCATTTAACAAGAAGGGACCAGGCCACCATCTTCAGTCTTAGAACACAACATATTCCACTCAATGGACACCTAAACAGAATACAGCCGCAACACTCTCCAGAGTGCCAGTTATGTAACTACCCCTACGAAACTGTTGACTATCATCTTTTTTAGTGCCCAAAACCTAACGAGACTAGAAGAATGCTACTCCCTCCGAGACCAGACAGGTGGAACACCTTGTCCGGAGGAAAAGAACAGCTTGTGAAAACATGTAAATTCCACTACATGGCATTGGGCCAAAGGGCGAAAGCTCAAGCGCCGCTGGATCAATAACAACAACAACAACAACAACACAAACATCAGAATGAGACAGTCATCATTTTTGTTCGGTCATGTTATGAGAAAAGGGAAACTGGAACATATTTGTGAGCACTGGAAAGATCTGTGGAAAAAGAGACAGGGTTAGACAGCATGAGAAGATTCTTGACAGTCTTTAGTCATAGCATGGAAGGGTGTCAAAACACGAACTGATACACGCAGTTGCCAATCGTGGATTGTGGAGTGACATAATCGCAGACGCCAGTCAGCAAGGCGCTTGATGATTATGATGATACTGGGAACAGCTAGCAACATTTAAAATGTAAAAAATATAAAAATACTTTTCATCATTTTTGCGTTCGCAAACCACTTTGTTATGTAAAGAGTTAATGAGGCCAAATTCTTGTAAAGCAGAGGTACACACAGGAATTCATGTTGCCGTCGGCCACTCCTTGCTCTCCTGTAGGAATCCAATAGTTGTCTTGTCGCCTGAGGTCGTTCTTGTTTGTGAATGCAGCAAGTCATACACGCTGGATACACATATGAACGCCTACAGCAATCAGAGACGGAGATGACAAGAGAAATACGACAGTTTAGTCAGTTGTCACTCCAGAGATGATATGTTAGCATTTCTTCACTTCCCGTATGCCTTTTAGTTGTTATATTTATTCACACTGTCTCGGCTATGGTTTTAACTCTTTCTGTGCAACAGTTATTAGTTGTGATTGCTTACATCATTTATTACTTTCAAATATAGACTGCTTCGGATAGAATGATTTGCGGATAGCAACTATTTACCAACTGAAACAGTTAAGCATTTACAAAAGTAGATCAGTCAAGATGGTGGTGATCTTAACACATGAACGCTTTACTACCTTTCCAGTTTTCATAAATGCTCCTGCATCTGGTTCTTCTTCACCTGTAAAAAAAAAACAGCTGAAGTTTTATGGCTTCCCTTAATATTTCCTTCCCCCAACCCCTTTTTATAATTACTAAACGTATTTATATGTAAGTAGTATATACAAATTGAGGGTTCAGCACACTTGCACTTTTAAAATAATAATTTTTTTATTATATCGTGTCCCCCCTCGAAAAAATAATAAAATTATTATTTTAAAAAGGCATGTTTGCTAATTACTCACATGATACTATACTAAAGTATGTTAAAAATTATTATTTTAAAAAGGCATGTTTGCTATTTACTCACATGATACTATACTAAAGTATGTTTAAAATTATTATTTTTAAAAAAGCATGTTTACTAATTACCCACATGATACTATACTAAAGTATGTTAAAAATATTTTTAAAAAGTTTGTATATAATATAATAAAATAATAAAATAATATAATAAAATAATAATAATATAATAATATGAAATAATAATAATAGGGAACTCCACCAAACACAATCGGCAATCCCCGAAATGATATTTTGTAATGATGAATTTGAAATAAAAAATAATAATTGTCTTTTTAATATACTAATATAATAATAATACATAATAATTAAATCATTATATATCTAAAAATTACATATATAAAAATGGACACCAGTGAATTTCAGAAAACTTGTTCATTCTGTCATGAATTAAAACCTTTAACCTGTTATGTAAAAGATAAAAAAAGGAAATTCGGTCATAGAGCAAATTGTAAAGAATGTAATAAAACATATAAAATGAAACACTATCAAGAAAATAAAGAAAAATATATGGAAGCTTATAAACGTTTTATTAAACGAAATCCCGACTATCAGAAAAATTATAAGTATATTAAAAATGTTTCCTAATAAAAATGAACGAACAAAAACCAGAAAATATTCATGATGAAGAATTGTATGAAAATTCTTTTATTTTATATTTTGCTTGTGATAATAATAATATAGAAATAGTTAAAACAATATTAGAACAAAAATATATTAATGTTAATATACAAAATATTTATGAAGAGGAAAAATTGCTCCATTACATATAGTTAGTTTGTTATAATATTGAAATATTTAAATTATTGTTAAATCATAAAGACATTAATGTTAATATACAAGATACTAAAGACACACCGTTACATATTGCTAAAAATATAATAATATAGAAATAATTAAATTACTATTAAATCATAAATATAAAAAGTTATGGAAAATTAGTTGTAAAAAAATTAATGCTATATTATTTATTCAAAGAACATTCATGAAGAAATTATACACAACTGATTTTTATTTTCATACAAATCTTGGTAAGAAAAGAAGTAATGATTTTAATAATAAATTGAAAGTATATTAAAAATGTTTCCTAAAAAAAATGAACGAACAAAATCCCAAGAATTTTAATGATGTTTTATTTTATTGAAAAATAAATAAAGGAGGTGTGAATGTAGATAATTATTTTAAACGTATATATAAAGAAGTTAAAGATGTACTTAGTGAATATAAAACAATTAAATTTAATCGGGTTATTAAATGTTTATTTAGTCATTCTATTAATCAATTTGATAAAACATATGAACAAATAAAACACCAATTTAATGCTTGGATAGATGGATATCAACAAAAAGGTAGTGGTTATACATTTAATAAGATTTTAAAAACAGAAATAGCAGTAGCAAAAGTAAAATCATTAAG
>CAJHNH020003096.1:88154-122559 GCA_905116865.2 Candidula unifasciata
AAGTATCTTTGAAACTTTTGTCCAATACATACTTTGTATCGTTGGCATCGCAGGTAAACACTTGATAGCTAGCCGAGCCCAGTTGCTTGGTGTACTGTGATGAAGTCTTCGTCTGTCAGTGACTGCTTCAATTCGTCTTCTTCTCTGTCTCCCTCTTCCTCTTGGTGTTTCCATTTTCATGTTGGCTTTATTCTCTCTAGGTGCCTGAATCATTGCAGTCTTTGTTTCTCGACGAATTTAACGATGGTTATAGTTCCAACAGTTCTGTTAATCTCTAGATTGAGCACATGAGCGATTCTAGTTTTAATCGCAACCTTTCTCAGCACCCGTTTTTGGTCATATTATCAGTAGACATACCGGAATGGGGAATTTCGGAATGTTACGGCATACCAGCTAAAATAATAAGCATTATTAAAAATTTAAAAGATGGTTCAGACTGTGCTATGCGCACTGAAAATGGTCTGGTTTTTGGGGGACATTGGAGAGAAACTGGGTTGCATTCCATCTCCGTTGTTGTGTGAAGTAGCCATTGATTGGGCAATTTAAAAAATAATTTTGGCGTTGATTGGGCAAAGAATAGACAAGTGGAAGATCTAGATTTCGCAGATAATATTGTACTGTTAAATTAAGATAACAAAGACATGCAAAGAAAAACATACGATTTGTCGTCTACAGAACCAAAAATAGTACGTCTACTAATTATTCCCTTAAGAAGTTTGCTACAATATCTCCTATCTAGAACTTGAAAATGAAACCGACGTGCTTCAAAAGGCCTCATATTTGTGAAGTCATATGTTGCGCTATTATGTCAAGTATGTGCCTCAGTATAGCCGCGACTCAAACGAATATTTGAACACGTAAAAATGAAATTGCCAACTCATGGCAGGTTTCTCGTACTTACTAACTGAATTCCTGGCAATTCTTATCTAAGAATAAATATAATTTTTACAGTCATTGTTCATGTCTGTGAAACCACTTTTCGATTCTACCAGCCTACAAAAGGGGAAGGCGCAAACTTTCAGTTTATAACAACAAGAACAACAACAAAATGATAACCTCTGCAACAAAACAACAACAGCAGCATTGAACAATACACAAATACGCAGTAAGACATAGAAATTGGTATTTTACTTACTTGATTACAGTCCGAATTTGTTGGAAATGAGTGTTTTACTTACTTGCTTACACACCGAATTTGTTGGTAATGAGTGTTTTACTTACTTGCTTACAGACCGAATTTGTTGGAAATGAGTGTTTTACTTACTTGCTTACAGACCGAATTTATAGGTAATAAGTGTTTTACTTACTTGCTTACAGACCGAATTTGTTGGAAATGGGTGTTTTTCTTACTTGCTTACAGACCGAATTTGTTGGAAATGAGTGTTTTACTTACTTGCTTACAGACCGAATTTGTTGGAAATGAGTGTTTTACTTACTTGCTTACAGACCGAATTTGTTGGAAATGAGTGTTTTACTTGCTTACAGACCGAATTTGTTGGAAATGAGTGTTTTACTTACTTGCTTACAGACCGAATTTGTTAGAAATGAGTGTTTTACTTACTTGCTTACAGACCGAATTTGTTGGTAATGGGTGTTTTACTTACTTGCTTACAGACCGAATTTGTTGGAAATGAGTGTTTTACTTACTTGCTTACAGACCGAATTTGTTGGAAATGGGTGTTTTACTTACTTGCTTACAGACCGAATTTGTTGGAAATGAGTGTTTTACTTATTTGCTTACAGACCGAATTTGTTTTGTTCAGACTAATCATTTTTCCATCAAAGCAATATCTACCTGAAAACACACCATCAAAAGACCTCCTTATCTCTCACAAGTAATACAAACAAAACTATGGAACAGAATTTTGGGGGATTAAGAATCCTATTTGATTTAACGACGGAACATACTTGTTAAAACTCAGATGACGCAGTGCCTTGATGAGAGCTTGTGCCACCCTAAAAGTAAAGAAACGCCTTAAAATACTGACACAATAAGTCTTTTTAAAAGAAACATTTTCATTCATATTACAGTTAACATTCACATATACTTTCGTCCGAATATGGACACATTTTTCTGCTTTTTTTTTTTTAAATCCCACCCCGACGTTCGTCGTGGGTCCTAATATGTCATAACAATTGAACGCCGTTTCTGAATCTTGAGTTCAAGGGATTCTCATCCAAATGGTGGCACCCAGTTTCACCAGGTGTTTACCCTTCGCTGTGCGGTCCTGGTGTGGTTGAACTTCAGTCAGTCATGAACACCTTGTCGGTCGCAGCATGAATGTATTATATTGTATTTTGTAGTCAGTTTGATTGCTTAACTTGAATTTCCGTTACCAAAAATTATTACCTTTTAAAAAAATCAAAGTCCTTTGCTTCATTAAATCTAATTTAACTTAAACTTGCAAACTGTTCATGCATTTCTTTCTGTTGTTCCTCTGCTAGGTTTCTAAGAAGTTTAGTTCAAGCATTGCTAGGTCACTGAATGGTACATTTACTAAAAGTAGCATAGTAGTAAGTGCATTTTACCACATCAGGACACCACACAGAGCGATAAACACCCGATGACACAAGGTGCTACCATACGGATGAGGATCACTTGAAAAGAAATCCCGAAGTAGACACTGAGTGGTCTCCGTATATACTGCGCTCGTGAACCTAGCGCCGCAGCCGTGAAATAAACACACGATCTTCAAAGAGGGAGGCAAACGGCTTGATCACTTCGCCACCGAACCACCATACAGCCGCCCCCTTCTTCCCTCCCCCTCCCCCTGGAAAAAAATTTAATAGAAAAAGATTGAGAAACAAAAAGTTGTATCTGCTGCCACTAGCTCCAAAATTATTGACAAACAAAAAGAGTGAGCAGGCCTGCCACACATTCTACGTTACGTCCCCTTGTTGGTGGTAGTTAAGAATAAACTAATCATTGTGAACATTTCAAAATGTTTACAATATAATCTGATTGCATGGGCATTGTGCAATGGTCTAGATGTCTTTTTAATTAAATTAATTTACTATCTACCCGTCTATTACTTCGCATCTGAACATGACTTCTAACACCAATAACTTGTAATATGCATAAGTGGTTCCGCCAAAGAAACTGATTCTAACTATTTTGGCAGTGGGATTTCAGTCATCCCACTGTGGGATGAAATTTTTAGTTATTTCACTCCCCCCCCCCCCCCCTCGGGCCCCCATGGCTCTTGCCAAGGACCGCAATATAGCCCGGCCATAGATATGGTCTATGGCTGAACGCGGTTTCTAGGAAACCTCCAGGGTGATACTCATTCACATGGTGGCATTTTTTGTCATCGGGTGTTTATCGCTTGTGTGATGTCCTGGTGGGGTAAAAGAAGATAGAGATAGATGGGATTTCAACCAACAGAGCGTCTTTTTGCCAGATATGCTTTACGGAATCCCATCAATGGGTTACATTAACCCACTCTTTCCCATTGTATACTTTAATTCTTTTTGTCCAGTGCAATCTTTTCAACTGAAAGCACCAGACTCAGAAAAACAAAACAAAAATCTACTTTTCATGTTATTATTTGTTCCTCTTTTGATTTTGTTTCCCATTAAGTTGGGAGGGGGAGAGGGTGGTGAATAAACCCACTTCACCCTAACAAAAATGTCGTAAATGTTGACTGATTGGGGTGTTTCCTTTGAAGTCGTAGTGAATTTGCCTGAGAGACCAAGAACCAGCTGTCTGCATACAAATGAGTTAGATCTGTAGAACAGACAGACACGTAAAACTCAGGTACTGGAACTATACAAGATTCCAGAAGTGGGCGAATAAACTAAAAAAATGAAGGCTGTAGTTTATAGCCGAAGAACGTAAATAAAAGGAAGAAATCGCTAATAAAATCCTATTTATCGAGGAGTGACAGGAGCTATTATACCACTTACATAATTTCCAAGCCACATATTACTTTATGCTGGTAAGCTGTTTTGTGCAAAAGATATCGAGCTGTAAACAGGCTGTATAAGTTGACGAGTTCCTGCAAAATTCAAAGCACAAACGACGAATACTGTATGTAAAATATTGATACTGCCTACGAAGCAATAATACCAGACTCATAGTATGATGGGGTCCTAATAGAGCAATGATGCGCAATACAAGACGCTTAATGTCTATTAGCCTTTCTTGCTCAAGCCTATCTCACCTTCACGCTGCGGACTCTGCTTTTCCCAGCAGCATAGTTGAAGGTTGGGATCTCAACCCCCCAGAAGGAAACTAAATGGGACAACAAACGAGGTAAAGGCGATGGGATGAGCCTACTCTCCCTCTTAAGAGATCATGAAGTCGGAAATAGTGGGCCAGAAGGCGGATAAAAAACCACAGTACTACGCAACCCAATGCTACATATATGATTACAACGTCAGACAAATTTAATGTTGGTGCTCGCCCTGGGGAGCTCCACCAGGCAGGTGCAGTGCCAGGTTCAGCATCTGGAGGACCTCCTAGACCGTCTTGTGGAGTCAAGAGACGGCGTAGGATAGTTACTGACCAAAACCAGTTAGACAGAAAAGATCCCAAATTGCCTTTTGTCATAATGCACTGGAATGCGGAGGGCGTCAGCAGTAAGCAGGCTGGCTACAACAAAAGGATGGAGCTTGAAAACATCCTCTATGAAAAGAATGTGAGTGTATGCTGCATCCAAAAGATCAATTTGCAGACAGATCAGATTTTTAAAGTGAGAGGCTACCAGTGCTTCCGATCTGATAAAGGCAGGCGAAAAGGAGGATTACTTACCCTTGTGAAAAACAGTATCCATCCATGTGAGAAGATGTCTTAGATGGATGGAGCTGAGTACCAACTCCTGCAGCTTAAGACAGACAAAGTGGAATTAGACCTCCTCAACTACTACTGTCCCAATGACAAACCGTTAAGCCTCAGCTCTGTGCCGGTACCAAATACCAACTTTATTGCAGTTGGAGACTTCAACAGTCATTCACAGAGCTGGGGCTATAACCATCTCAACAATAGAGGTGGAAACAGGGCGAGATGACCACTCTCTGATCCTGATCAATGCCCTCTCAGATACTCCTACCTTCTACTCCAAAAGATGGCAGACAACGTCAACCCCCTCTCTATCCCTGATATATCTGGAATGATAAGTAGGGAGGTGGGATACCAGCTGGGAGGCAGTGACCATCACCCAATTTTTCTTAGTGTCCAGAATTTATAAGTTTATACAGGCCCATTCATCACAAGATGGAACTACAAGAAAGCAAACTGGGGCCTGTACAGACACAGGACAAGCACACTGTTATCTGCTCTGGGTAAAAAATATGGATATTATAGTGCTATAGTGCACGATTTCAGTAGAAGTATTCTTCCAGCTGCAAAAGAAGCAATCCCCACAGGTTGTCGACACAACTACAGACCGTTCTGGTCGAGCACACTCCAGGAATGTCAGGAAACAATGAATCAGGCTAGAAAGGATGCAGAATCTCAACCTTCACCTGACAACCACACCAAATGGAAAAAGGCAGTGTTCCAGAGAACTAAACTAGAAGAAAAATGGAAAAGCTGGAGAAATAAAACAGCAGCTCTAAACATCGATAAAGATGGCAAGAAACTCTAGAGATTAGCCAAATCACTTAATGAAGAGAGTTTCTCTCCTAGACAAACATTCACACTAAGTGATGGTGACAAAATCTTCAGAGGAAAACAAGCTGCAGATTTGTTTGCCAGAACATACAGTGTTGAAAGCAACCTGACCCTTAACGAGGACCATCAGAGAGAAATAAGGAAAGAAATACAAACAAATAAGAGACAGACAGATACTATGAGGGAGCCATTTATAATGGGTTAACTACAAAATGCCATCTCCAGGCTTAAGTTAAAAAAGTATGCAGTTCCAGATGAAATCAGCAATGAAATGCTGATCAAAATGAGCTTATCTGCTAAAGTAAAGTTGTTGGAAATTTTCAACATCAACTGGGAGAAAGGGTTGGTGCCTCAAGTATGGAGAGAAGCCATCAAATACCCATATTAAAAAAAGAAATAATTAAGACCCAGGCTTCGAGCTATCGACCAATTAGTCTCACAAGCTGTGTAGGAAAGACATTGGTAAGAATTGTAAATTCAAGACTGAAATGGCACTTAGAATATGAGTAGATCTTGGTGCCAGAGCAGGCTGGATTTAGGTAATGTCACAGCATAGAAGACTAAGTCACCTACCTGTCACAAGCTGTAGAGGATGCCTTCCAAGAGAAGAAAAAGGTCCTGGCGGTATGGGTTGACTTCAAACAAGCTTTTGACAAAGTCTGGAAAGGTGGTCTCATTGCAAAACTGAAGAGAAATGGAATCCAAGGAAACATGCTAAAATGGATCCAATCCTTCTTACACAGCAGGAGAACTAGAGTCAGTCTTGATGGCCAGCAAAGTAGAAAAGTGTTACTTCGGCAAGGAGTACCACAGGGAGGAGTTATCTCTCCAACTCTCTTTCTTGTGTATATAAATGATCTGGTGAAAGACCTCCATACAGGAGTAAAAGCTGCCCTGTATGCAGATGCTCTGGCACTCTGGTGTACTGATGTTCACAACAGTGGCAAATATAAGAATGCAGCGAGCAGCAGATCTCTTGATGACATGGGCAGAATAATGGCATGTTGCCATCAACACAGACAAAACATCCACAACGCTTTTCTCTCTTTCCCCCAGGGACAAAGCTGCTAGTATTCACCTAGGAACATCCTTGCTAAAGGAAGAAAGCTTCCCCACTTATCTTGGAGTAACATTTGATAAAAGGCTAACATGGAGCAAACATATAGAAAATGTAGAAGGGAAGGCCAGGAGACGACTAGGCCTACTTAGAAAACTGGCAGGTACAGGATGGGGAGCGAATGGAAAAACCCTAAAGAAAGTTTATAATGAAGCGATAAGACCCCACTTGGAGTTTGGTGCAACAGCATGGTCATCAGCTGCTAATTCCTATCTACAATCGTTAGACAGAGTGCAAAATCAAGCTCTTAGACTCATCACAGGATCCATGAAAACTGCACCAATCCTGGAAATGCAGAAAATAACTGCAATGCAAACATTGTCCTATAGAAGAGACACTAAAACTGTGATCCAGATGGAGAAGTTTAATAGTATGCAGTCATATCCAATGAATAAAAGGTTAGATGATCCGGCATTAGGGCGTCTCAAACGTAGCAGCTTTGTCCATCAGGAGAAAAGACTTAGAAGACAGTATCAAGCAGATCTACCCATTAAAACAACACCTCTGAAACCTACCATATACCCTGTACCTTGGGAGCAAGTTAGTGATACAATACAGATAATGACTTCAGTCAATGGATTCACAACTGGAGATGAGTCCAGTGACCTTCAAAAACGAACAGCTGCTCTTACCATGATTCAGGAATACTATCCCAAACATTCGTGGATACATGTTTAGACGGATGGATTAGCAACCAGTGCTGTTAAAAATGGGTGTGCTGGATTCTTTAATATATACCCAAAGCAACCACCGCCACACAAAGTGTATACCCACTGGTAAATTCTGTTCCAACTACACAGCAGAGATCGTAGCACTAGAGCAGGCTGTCGAAATGTTACACAACACCAGTTCTGACTGCCACCAAGTGGTCATATTCACAGATGCGCTATCGGTGCTTCAAGCAAACTCCCTCACTTGAGATCTGAACTTGGCAAGGTGGCTGCCCAAAAGTGTACCATCCCACTGTGGTATACCAGGAAACGAAACCGCAAATAAACTTGCGAAGAAAGGGGCAGAATGTGACCAGGAAGAGATTGCAGTAACATACTATGAGAAGAAAAGGGCCATACAGGCTATTAGAAGTGAACAGAGTCTGGCCAGAGATGACTACCACTTACTTGACCGGCATGGGCAGGTCATTATCCTACGTCTCAGTACAGGACATAGCAAGCTTAACCAGCATATGCACAGGCTTTGTCTAAGTAGTTCACCTTTGTGCCTTTGTTGGCTATGTGTGCAAACTATAGAACATGTCCTGCAAGAATGTCTCTTGTTCAGCCCATTAAGAAGGGAATACTGGCCCAGAGAGTCACCACTGTACACAAAGTTGTATGGGATTGAAAAGGAACTCATACAAACAGTCAAGTTTATCACAAGACCCTGTCTGTCGGTGTAAATTACAAAGCTAACACAAGATGAAGAAGAAAAGTAGGATTCATTCTTCGTCTTTTTCTCTGTGTGTGTGATTGTAGGTGTGTGTGTGTATGCATGCATGTGAATATATGAATGTATATTTAGGTTTGTATGTGTGTGTATTTATGTATATATGTTGTAAGTATGTGTGACTGTATATGAGTGTATGTGTGATTGTGGGTATGTGTGTACATAATGTAGGCAAGTATGTATGTGTGCATGAGTGTATTATGTATGTGAGTATCTGTATGGGCGATTGTATATGTGTGTATGCATGCATGTGTGTGTATGTATGTAATGTGTGTCGGCATGTATGTGGGTGTGTGTATGTATGCATGTTTGTGGATATGTGTATGCATTTGTAGATGTATAAGTATGTGTGTTTACGTGTGTGTGTATTTAGGTATGTATGCAAGTATGCATGTAAGTGTGAAAAGATGTAGATGTATGTATTGATGAGTGTATTTATGTATGTATGTATGTATTTATGTATGTATGTATGTATGTATGTATGTATGTATGTATGTATGTATGTATGTATGTATGTATGTATGTATGTATGTATGTATGTATGTATGTATGTATGTATGTATGTATGTATGTATGTATGTATGTATGTATGTATGTATGTATGTATGTGTGTATGTATGTGAGTGTGCATGAATAAAATGTGTAAGAGTATATACATATAAAAAAGGCCACGCTAGAATCCAGCAAGACGGCAAAGACGAGAAATGACTGAATGGCCTCCCGCCCCCTTTCCCTTCACCTTACCCTAACTCTATGAGTTTAACCCCCCAACCCATTCCCACAAAGAGCACTTGAGTTCGTTGCCCAACATGCCACAGCAATTCTCATCGTCGAACATTTGGATCTCAAAGCGTGAGCTGGATGGTCCGGTTATATGGTATTTACGTGCACCGGAGCTTAGCTATCAACACAATCCGATCACATAATAACAAATGACGACTGGACCCGCTTAAGACACCACATAAACTCTCACACACATATCCATTACATGACTAACCCGTTCATATTACAGGAAGACAACTATAAGACCACTATGGTCACACGCGGAAAATTTTCACATTTCGGAACTATTCAAATTCAAAAACTGTTTTCAGTACTTTTGGCAAAATTAAATTACTCAAAATTTTAAAACAATAAATGGTAGCCGAAAGGATGTTGTGTATGGAAGCTCGCTCTCCTTCGAGATACGCCTAGCCAGATCAAAGGGAGACAGAACAAACAGGAAACACCAAGAAAGAAGAAGGAAGATATGCTCTAGTGACAACAGGACGAGCGGTTTGATTCGGATGGAAGCATCAAGCCAGAAATGGCACAAACACTAGTATTAAGTCACGAAAGTGACGCAAATAACCCAGACCACAAATATAGGCGGAGACTGCTAGCAGCCTAGGCTAGCTAGCAGCAGTCTGAACGTGGTCGAGCTTTTCTTTTTTTTCTCTCAAAAGGACTTGGACTTGGACGGACAAGTAATGAAACCACCATCGGTATAACTGGGGAGTCACAGTGGCGTAGCGGCTAGACACTCGCTTGCGGGGTGGAAGGTCATGGGTTCGCTCCCTGGTAGAGCTGGACTTCCCCCCCCCCCTTTTTTTTTTTTGGCTGCCAGGTCGACCCAGCCTTAAGTGGGAACAAGGTGCAGTCCCGGGAAGTTAAGGCGGCCGGCATGATGCTGACAACATCACCCATCTTGTGCCGATTGGTCTATAAAAATATAGGTCTAGCCCTTTATGCCCTATACGTCCAAAGGCGTGGAAAAGGGTCCTTTACTTTACTAGTATAACTGGAATTATAACTCTGCGCTGGCTGCTGGAGATGGGTGCAAAGCGCTTGTTGGAATGCACTAGTGCTATGATGTCGGCACTTATTTTAAGAGAAGATATAAAGCCATATCAATTCTTTAGAGATGTGGATATACAGAAGATTAGGTCGTATTTCATGGAAACAAAAGCTATCAAATAAGAGGTACTGAGGAAACAGGGGATGAAAAGACAGTTGCTAGGTGAAATAAAAAAGAGACAAGTGAAATATTTTGGTCACATTAAAAGACATAACAGTATTTTAAAGATAATCCTAGAGGGAAATGTTCAAGGTAGGCGAGCAAGAGGCAGACAGCGTTACAAGTGGGAGGATAACATCAAAAGATGGACGAACAGCAGTATGAGTGAGTGTACATCAAGGGCAAGAGACAGGGATTGTTGGAGATCCATTGCAGCCAACCTTCATTGTGGAGACAGCACCTGATTGATTGATTGATAAAACCGAACGAAAAGTATATCAGCAAGCTTCACATTTTTAATGATTAAAAAAAATTAAAATTATTTAAGAGAGCAGACTTAAAAATAGAATAAAATTTTTAACAAAATAATATATTGTAAATAGAACATTTCGTCGATATATTAACCATATTCAACAATTACCTTGTCCCTTAAACAGATTTGCTTTCTGCCATCATCCCCCTTGATAACTCTGGCGAACTTCATAAAACGAGAATGGTCAAAGCTGTTTCGAATGCCCAGCTGGTGGCAGTCACGGGCGATGTAGTCCCACTTGTCCACATCGATACCGTTACGTTCATTGGCAACAATCTGATTGCGATTAATAATTGAAAATTAAAATTAAAAATTTGAAGAAAAAAAAAACACACACACAAATTAAACATTGATGGGAAAGATCTACGAATAATAAAGAATATGTATTGGCAGCAAACAGCAGCTATAAGAATTAACAACTGTTTAGGTACATTTCAAGGCACAAAGAATGGCGTACGACAAGGATGTGTACTGTCACCTGATTTGTTTTCAATATACAGTGAATATATAATGGGATCTTTAATTGGTATGCCCAGAATTGTGGTTGGTGGGCACAATATAAACAATTTAAGTTATGCTGATGACACTGTCTTGATAGCAACAAGTCAGAAAGAACTACAGGAAATGATAGACATTGTGGTGTTAGAAAGTGGAAGATTGGGCCTCAGTTTGAATAATGGGAAGACAGAAGTAATGGTGGTATCAAAGAAACGAATTATTCCTAAGTGTGTAATAAAAGTTGATGGTGTTATTTTAGGACAAGTACAGAAATTTAAGTATCTGGGCATATGGACAACATCAGATGGAAGATGCATAACTGAGATAAGAAACAGAATTAAACAGGCAAAAAATGCATTTTATAAAATGAAAAACATCTTGTGCAATATATCCTTGTCATTGAGTGTTAGAAAAAAGAATTCTTGCTTGCTACATACATCCAGTTTTAACATATGGCTGTGAATCCTGGACAATCGGTAGGCAGGCCAAACAATTTCTAGAGGCCTCAGAGATGTGGTTTTACAGAAGAATACTTAGAATACCTTGGACAGCCAAAAAGAGCAACCAAGAGGTTATGAAAGAGGCGGGTAGCCCGAAAACAACATATCACAGACATCAGAAGGAGACAGTCATCATTTTTCGGTCATGTTATGAAAAGAGGGAAAATAGAACATGTTGTGACCACTGGAAAGATCTGTGGAAGGAGGGATAGAGGAAGACAACGAGAGAACAGGCTTAACAGTCTTGTTGCATGGCATGGAGGTGTGTCGGCACACGAACTGATACATGCTGCAGGAGATCGCAGATTGTGGAGAGGCATGATCGCCCACGCCAGTCGGCAAGGCACCTGATGATGATGATGAATTGAATTCAAATTAAAACTGAATGTTTATTTAAACAAGTTCTATGAAACCAGACAGAAAACATTGTTTTATGCTTATGGTTAAAAAAAAAAAGACATGCCGCTTTTGTACTTACATAACTTTAAATATTAAATTGTTTGCCTCGCGGTCTGAAGGAGGTCAGTTTGTGTCTTAGATTGCGTAGTTTGGTTCACGAGTGCTGCAATGAGGCATTTTCTCATTGCTGGGAAATTGAGTAGAGCATCGACTAACATAAATTTTCAGCAAGAGCATGAGTAGATGGCGTGGATTATTAATTACAATGTATGTGTAAAATGAAACGAGTGGGCGATACTAGAACGTGCAGTTAGGACAAGTTGTGCCACACGAAAAAAGCATGCAACTGTGAGTAAAACCTCACGGTGCACGAGGAAAAGAATAAATTCTTTAAACAGGGAGTATTTTAAAAAAAATCGCACTCTCGTTTTCGATCTTGCCATAGACTGATCCTCTGGGGCTTGGAATGCCTGAGTTTAATGTATTCATAGAGTGAGTGAATGCCACAAGCTGCCGGCCTGTTTCCTGAGAAAAAGCTGGCTATGACTCCACGACAGATTGAGATGTAGGAAATTCGTCTGCTGTGAGATGTGTGTTTTGTTGAATTCAGTGCTTGTAGTTCTGAAATGAAGGGGGAATATGTGCTGAAAGTGAGAACTTTGTCCAGGTAATGATTGGTCGTTCTAAAGTAACTTGTGTACCTATACAACAAACCTCTGGCTCACTGACGGAGGAGAACATCGTTGGAGCAAAGAAACATTTCTAGTCAACAGTTTAGTGTTACCGACGTGTTTTCGTGCTTAAGATTGCTTTGTTGAATTATCTGTCAATCTATCTGAGCAGGCTGCATGCACCGAGCCAAGGAATGAGTGAACTGCAGTAATGGGAGCTTCGTCCTAAAGGAAAGATCCAGAAGCTACAAGAACCAAGCTCAGGAAAGTTCATAATTTTATATCGGGAAATCAGCATCAGAAACGCAGAGAAAGATCTAAATAATAGCGATGCAAGCTGTCAGGCATAGCAAAGGACTGCAACAGTATGTCTATAGGAAGCTGATCTTTAAGACTTGTGAGCTGTGATCATCTGTTGACTGTCAGAAAGTTGTTGCTGACGATAAGAGTTTTAATTAGTAGTAAGTTTACACCGCCAGAAGTCACTTTATTTTCCACCAGTCATTATAATCCAGTAACAGAAACAACTGGCCTTAAGTCATATACATTGAGTGTCACTGATTTATTTTTTGAAAAAGATGTTGAACTACTGTGCACCAGTCAAGCACCAGTCACTTGCTATTTAATTAAGTCAGTTATGGTTAGTTAGCTCAGTATTCTAAATTTGTCAGTTATATTCTGAGTACAATTTAAAGAGAGCAAACTAAAAGTAACAATTTGATTATATGAATACAAGAGTTAAAGTGAAACGGCTAACCTCTGGTGTAAACGAGGTGTGATGGTGTATGGGTCTAAAGTCCAAGAGTCCCGACGCACTGCAAGAAGTTAAGGGGCATACGATATCCAGTATGCTCGCTTAAAGACATGCAAGAATGCTGCTACCAGTAATGTACATGTCACAAAAGTTTAAACTCGGCTCAAGAAAAATACATTTGAACGAGAAGCTTCAACAAGAGTTATTGAGTAAAAAAGTAAAAGTAAAGTAAAGGACCTTTTTCCACGCCTTCAGGCGTATAGGGCATATAGGGCTAGACCTATATTTTTATAGACTAACGGCACAAGATGGGTGATGTGGTCAGCATCACGCCGGCCGCCTCTACTTCCCGGGACCGACTCAAGGCTGGGTCGACCTGGGAGCCAAAGTCATTTTTGAAGAAAAGTCCGGCTCCGCCAGGGAGCGAACCCACGACCTTCCGATCCACTAGTTATTAGCCTTAACAATTTGCATAGAATCCTACTTGACAAAAAATGTAGTATTATTACAGACAATCTTGGCTTAACAAAATTAACATCGGTTTTAGAGGCAATTTTGAACTTCTTCAGTTAAAAAAAAAAAAAATAAATAAACATCTTGTCTCATAGTAACAAAACCAAAAAAAAAAAAAAAAACCAAAAAAAAAAAAAAAAAAAAAAAAAAAAAAAAAAAAAAATTACACTGGCAATAATATGAAAAGAACCGTGTTACAGTTTATCCCCTCGAGAATTACAGTCAGCAGGGTTGAACATCCTAAGCAAGCAAATTCCAGTAAACTCCGTTCAACCGTTAAGATTATATTGTGGTTGTGACGTTTTAGAAGTAAGCCAGGATCCATGCAAGGATACGAACCAGTTACGTGCGCCACAGAGGTGAATGCCGTAATGTTTAGACCACTCTGCCACTCAGCTAAAATATTAACATTTACGTGAAATCAAAATTCTTCAAGGTGTTTTATTTTCTCACTTCATATAGGAAAGCCTTTTCTTGCGTTCTTCCCTTGTATGGCCATTTCTGTAATATGGAAAACAGAAATATGTTCAGAGAAACTTGAAAAAAAAAATTACTGTTTAAATTTCAAAGCATCATCAATATCATCATAGCATATCCTTGATCTTAATGTCTACAATAATCTGTACTGTCGTTAGTCAAAGTTAAAATATCACTTCAGACGAGTGGCCCCATAATTGCTCCTTTGCTGTCTTCTTCTGCCTTCTATTCCCCTAGGGCCTCAACACAACCCATTACATGTCGGTCTATCCTTTGCTACTGCAGACAGCACTCTCCATGCCCGTCCAATCTTTTTTATCTTCATTCTCTAGCTCCCTTATCAGCATGATTTTGTGTCTTCCTCTGTTTCTATGATCCTGCTGGTTCCAGTGCAAATACATTCTAGTTTTACTGTTCTTAGTTATGTTTTCTCAGCGTGTGCTCTATCCAATGCCTGCATCTTTTTTTCTACTGGAACTTGTTTCATTCTCTCTCAAAGCTGTACACGAGGCATTCTATGATAAAATTTATTTCCACCTGTTCTGCACAGGCACCAGGTAATTAATGTTAGTCGCTAGGTTCCAGAATCACTTCAGAAGGGTCGCCCCATGTTTGCTCCGTTTCTGAGCCGGTGGAAATGACACAAAATGTCTATCGCTGTTCTATTTGAAAACTAGTGAACAATGTTTTAGTCCGATCAAAATCTTGAAACATACTCTCGCAAAGTAAAAATGCATATTGCAGCTATCTGACTGACTGTCTGACTTTCTACCCCACCAGGAGATGACACAAGCGATAAACACCCAATGACACAATGTGCCACCATGTGGATGAGGATCACCTTCGAGAGGTCCTAGAAACCGCGTTCAGCCTATTGGCCATATTTATGGCCTGGCTATATTGCGGCCCCTGGCAAGAGCCAGGGTGGGATTTCAAATAACCAAAAAAAAAAAAAAAAAAAAAAAAAAGGAGCAACTACACAATGGAGTAACTAAACAAAGGAGTAACTAAACAATGGAGTAACTAAACAATGGAATAACTACACAATGGAGTAATTACACAATGGAGTAATTACCCAATGGAGTAACTACACAATGGAGTAACTACACAATGGAGCAAGTACACAATGGAGCAACTACACAATGGAGCAACTACACAATGGAGCAACTACACAATGGAGTAACTACACAATGGAGTAATTACACAATGGAGTAACTACACAATGGAGTAACTACACAATGGAGCAAGTACACAACGGAGCAACTACACAATGGAGCAACTACACAATGGAGCAACTACACAATGGAGCAACTACACAATGGAGTAACTAAACAATGGAGCAACTACACAATGGAGTAACTAAACAATGGAGTAACTAAACAATGGAGTAACTAAACAATGGAGTAACTAAACAATGGAGCAACTACACAATGGAGCAACTACACAATGGAGCAACTACACAATGGAGTAACTAAACAATGGAGCAACTACACAATGGAGTAACTAAACAATGGAGTAACTAAACAATGGAGTAACTAAACAATGGAGTAACTACACAATGGAGTAATTGCACAATGGAGTAACTAAACAATGGAGTAACTACACAATGGAGTAATTACACAATGGAGTAACTAAACAATGGAGTAACTACACAATGGAGTAACTAAACAATGGAGTAACTACACAATGGAGTAACTACACAATGGAGTGATTACACAATGGAGTAACTAAACAATGGAGTAACTACACAATGGAGTAACTACACAATGGAGTAACTACACAATGGAGTAATTACACAATGGAGTAACTACACAATGGAGTAACTACACAATGGAGTATCTACACAATGGAGTAACTACACAATGGAGTAACTACACAATGGAGTGATTACACAATGGAGTAACTACACAATGGAGTAACTAAACAATGGAGTAACTACACAATGGAGTAACTACACAATGGAGTAATTACACAATGGAGTAACTACACAATGGAGTAATTACACAATGGAGTAACTACACAATGGAGTAATTACACAATGGAGTAACTACACAATGGAGTAATTACACAATGGAGTAACTAAACAATGGAGTAACTACACAATGAAGTAACTACACAATGGAGTAACTACACAATGGAGTAACTACACAATGGAGCAGTTACACAACAGAATAGAACAGGCCGAAACTGCATTTTGTTTTGAAGAAAAAAAGTATTGCAATAAAATAATTCTCGCATTCATAGTGCTTGTTTTAACATACGGCTGTGAATCCTGGATGATCTATAAACAGTTTGTCGAAGCCGCGGAGATGCGGTTTTACAGAAGAATTCTTAGAATTCATTGGCCAGTATCAACCAAAGTAGCCGAGATGTTTTGAAAGAAGCGAATACTCGAAGACAACTTATCACAAACATCAGAAGGAGACAGTCATCACTGTTTGGTCATGTTATAAGAAGAGGGAAACTGGAAAGACTTGTGGAAAGAGAGACAGAGTAAGAGAGTGAGACAAGATTCTTGACAACCCTTTGTCACGGCATGGTGGGAGGAGAACACATAAACTAATATACGCATTTGCGGATCGCGAATTGTGGGGAGGAATGATCGCCCATGCCAGCCAGCAAAATACTTGATGATGATGATGAGGCAACTAGTAAATAGCAAGAATCTATATCTAACAGTTCTCTGTGTCGTATTACAGAATGAGCAGAATGGACAATTGGGCTGTGGCTTAAAGATTCACAATACCATCCTGCTATTAAAGAATCGCAGTCATGATGGCAGACCAAAAAGCTATGTTTCCTGTTCCACCTCCCGAAGAAATATTAATTAGGCTACACTTCTTCTTAAAGTCCATGCCGTGTGGCGTTGGTAGTCGTGTCTTCCACAACCTTTTGTCTCGTGTACTTTCAATCAACTCTGACACAGAAGATCCTCCATGCCATGATGTCAAACTGTCCAGCATCTGTTCTCTGTCTCCCTCTGCCTCTCCTCCCCTCCAGCTTTCCTACCGTCACGTTGTATACCAGTTTTCTCCTTCTCATCACATGACTAAAGAATGTAGATTGTCTCTTTATGATGTGAGCAATCAGTTCTCTTCCTGGGCCAGTTTCGTTCAAGACATCTTCATTACTTTTTTTTTATCTGTCCAGGGTATTCTCATCATTCATCTATAAAACCATATCTCCGCGGCTTCCAAACAAGTTTTCACTAATTTAATAACTATTAGTTGTTAACAGATATGTGAATGGAATTATATACGAAAGGTGTTAGATTAGAAGGGCAGAATGTTAAACGAGCCTGCGTTTCCATTTCCTAAACCTTTTTTTTTTTGGCTCGTTCTTTCCTTCTTTCGTTCGTTCTCTCACCAGTGTTCGTGTTTCTCTTGGCGTCCTCTTTACCTCATTCCCTTTATTACCAATTTTAGTGCATTTGGTAATTCTTTGTCCATACTAAACACTCGTGGATGCAGACAGATTGGCTGGATCTGCACCACTGGGTGGTGAATTGATACATGACAAGTCAGCTGTGGTCGAAGCACTTTTGGAACAAGCAACGAAATCAGTAGAGAAAGAAGATTTGTATGGCCTGGAGAGAATGAGTCACCTGGGTGTAACCAGAGGGTATGGCCAGCTCATTACATTCAGAGAAAAAGTAAGACGGGCATTTAACCAGATTGTGACCTGTGCCATCAGTATTGGAACTCTTCGCTGGCTGCTGAAGATGAGGACGGAGCATGTATGGAAATGCCCTGAGTGCTGTGATGTCAATTCTTGACTCAACGCAACTCAACTCAGCTTTTAAGAATTCTATTTCTCGCCTCAATTGACAAAGAAAGATTGCATAAAGCATTAATTCTGTAAAATGATGCATTTTCTTGAGCTATTCGACATTTAACTTCCTTAATACATCTTCCATCTGGTGTCAGGGTACCCGGGTACTTAAAAATGCAACACTAGCCTTTTGAAATCTGCAGTCTGTAAAAGTAAGGACTTGGCTCTCGTTCTATATTGGTTTGATTTGGTATAAGAGCCAGGTCCTAACGCCATACAACAATGCTCATAGGAGTCACAACCTAGTGCCAGTAATGCCATCGTTCCATCGCAGAATCTGGAGACAACAATCGTGGCAAAACAATTGTCTTTCAAGACGAAATGTCCCCCCTGTGGGTTCCGATACCCCATTGTGGGGAAAACAGGAACAGACCCACGGCCTCTGCAACAAGCATGTCGTAGGAGGCGACTAACTGGGAGCTTTCTTCGAAGTCAAGAGTGCATATGCCTGAGTGGCAAGGAATGGCCAGCTGTACATAAATAAGCCAGTAAAATGAATGTCTGTGCAAAACTAAGGCCTTGACACAAAGTCCAAATGGACGAACAACCAGGATTTTCCACCAGAGCTTACAGCCTGAGAAAGAAGAAGAGAAAGAAGTAGAAGAAAAAGAAGAAGAGACAAAATTCTCGAACGTATTGAAATACAAGATTTATATAGTCGCCATATTGAGACATGTCTATCGTTACTATTATCCTGTTGTTATAGGTCACGTAGACGTAGTAGTTTCTTCTTGAATTACGTTCTATCACGAGCAAACGTTTTGATATCACGAATGGAATCATTCCAACACCTTTAACCTCTTAAGCTTGTACTCAATATTTAGTTGCGGTTGCCATATTGCTTGGTATTGTCCTCTTTCCCTCATTCCCTTTATTATTCATTTCAGTGCGTTTGGTGATTCTTTTATCCACACTAAACACACACGTGGATGCCAAATGTCATTAGCGAGCTCCACTGACACACACACACACACGCGCGCGCGCACACACACACACATGCCCCTACAAAACGTGTTGCCTTGAAAAGTCTTTTTTAAATAACAGTTTAACAAAATCGCCGATATGACACACATGGAATCAACAGTTTGACTTAATTGTAATGGATTACAACGTATACCTCCTCCTTGCGACCGCCAGTTGGTCCTGCAATTAATTCTTTGATGAACTCGATGTCTTCTGGGCCGAGTCCATATTCATCAAAAGTCTTTCTTACTTTCTGGTTGTTCTTATAAATGAAATCAAATATTTCCCTGGAGGCGTACTCGTGCTGTGAGGGGAAAAAAAAGCAGTGTATGGTTTAATTATGTGTTTATTTGTCATAATTGTGTGTGTTTTGTGTGTGTGTGTGTGTGTATGTGTATGTGTATGGGCCTACGCGTGCGTGCGTGCGTGCGCACATGCACACCCCTGCATGTGTCAACCTGGTCCCCCAAAGACTTTATAACCATTTATCCGATGCCAAGCCAGAGATCATTTACTTTTATTTTGCTAGTGGTTCGTTAATGACATCTTACGGTTGTGAGTCACTGACTCTTACTCTCAGTCTCTGAAGAAAAGAATCAGCGAGAAAAAACATCATCTTCTCCCGAAAGCTGAGGTAAGTTAAACTTCATAATGGCTTTGAGTAAACTAATGGGAAATATAGTCTCTAGAAGACTAGGCAAAGGTCGACCCCCTCGAAAAGGGATACACGACACTGAAAATGCATTGACTATAAAAGCACATAGGGTTGGAGAATTGTCTAGAGAAAGAGAGACTTTCAGTCGTAATGTGAAGACAGCGACGTACTTTAAGGACAGGCTGTTTGATGAGTGGTTCGTTCATGTTTCTTGTTTAGCTGTTTAGTCTTCGATGTGGCTTTTTGTCCCCTTTCATAACAGGGAGATTGCAAGAAGAAATTCAAGTTCAAATGGTATTGGATAACAATTATAATAATTAGGAGATCACAGATAATTTACAGTACACATAGAAATAGCAAGCAAAATACCAATTATCTAGTTAGCATAATATAATTTAGTTGGAGAATCAAAGCGGAGATAGATAACAGATGTAATAAACAAATCAAATCACTGGATAAATGTCGCCAGTTTGCAGAACAAACATGCAACAACTGACACCAATAGAGCATTACTAAAAACAGTATTTTCCCCCCACCAACATTGTGTTACCAGTGCCACGGAAGGACATTAACGGGGGAAAGAAAGAGTAGAAACGACAGAAATGAAATGTCTTCTATGAATGGTACATAGTAATGGTAATGTAAAGCAACTTCATATCAAACGGGTCACCCCATAGTTGCTCGGCACCTGTGCCGACGAAAAACACACAGAATGTTCATCATAGTCCCTTGTGAAGAGATTGACAGACTTCTGTCTCAGTACATGCACTAGCATACACACGCATTAAAAGCATACGGTAGCCATCAGAAGTGCTAACACAAACAGTCTGACATTAGAAATGCAGTTCATCGTCGACGGTAGCAGAGGTAACCAAAAAATCAGCAGTTACACACGCGATCGATTTTAATCACATAAAGGCACCACCAATATTGCGACGACAGAAATCGCGCGATTTTCTGAATCTACAGTTCACAACACCACGTTGGTCACAGTCGAAAAACAATCCAAATGTAATCCGCAGCTCACAGGGTCGCATCACGCACTCAACTCATTAGCTGGGCGACGAAACTATCCATTAAGTGTAAAAATTGAGCAAAAATGCAACGGCCACCGTCTGGCAGAAGCAACAAATTTGCCACGGCTCAAAACAGTGACCGTGCCTAGCGTCCATTCTGACCAAAAGTTAAAAAAATATCACGAATTGTACATGTAGCTAGTAGAGACAAGATAAGAAATGACGAAACAGTTACACTCAAACAGTCCCAATATGGGACGCAATTTTTTGTGATTTTAAAGTCCCACTCAGAAACAACGGTTGAACGGGAATTCTGGGACTTGTGCCAGGGTGATTCTCATCTGAATGATGGCACTCTGTGTCACCGGGTGTTAATCGCTCCTTGTGCTGTCCTGGTGGGGTTGAACTTCATCATTCAAGACGATATCGGAAAAGAAGTTGAGACGGGTTCTGTGCTAAACTACGCCAAGAGACAACAAATGAAATGGTTTAGACATGTATCAAGACTACTACCAGACTGTGCACCCCAGAGATCTCCCTACACTCAGACAAAATGGAAGCAGATATAGAGGTTAACCACGCAAACGATGGCTAGATTGAATATCCGTGGCCAAAAATACAAGCATCTAGGTAGCACATACCAAGGCTATTATCAGATTTTTCTTTAAAACTTGATGCTGAAATGCAATGGAGGACAAGAAAAAGAAGAAGAGAAAGAAGAAGAAAAAGGCAGAAGCATATCTGTATATGTTAAGCCACTAATTCATCGTGGTTATGGCGTTAGAGATGACTTTCCATACTTTTCTGTCCAGTGCAATCTTCAGTGCAGTTGTCCATGTCAGAAATGCTCTATCATGGGCTTTCACCCATGTTGTTCATGTTCACAGAGGGACTCTGTCTCAAGACCGCTGGACGTGTAGAGCTCTTATTTCTTTTGAAGTTTTAGTAAAGTTATAGTTTTTTTTTTTTTTACAGGGCAGAGTATTTATTGATACACACATATTAAACGGCGCACGATGAGCGATATGGTTAGCACCACACCAACTGCTTTTTTACCAGGACATTTCCTATAGTTGATAGTCATGCTAAGAAATATTAGCTTTAAAAAGTATCACATTTAATTACTGACCTTCCATTTTCCGTTGAGTTCGCCCTCAAGTGATGGTACAACTTTGCCGTCAAATACATGTGAAAATGGACCATGACCTTAAAAGACATAAAAAATAAAAAGTAAAAATAACGTTAAGGGGAGCTTTTAGTTTTCGACCCCTCTGTGTAAAAAAAAGTAAAGTTCCCTTTTCACGCCTTTCGGCGCATCGGGCATATGGGCAGAGCGTCCCATATTTTTACAGACCATCAGCTCTCTGTGGGTAATGTGGTCAGCATTACGCCGGCTGTCTTTACTTTCCCAAGACAGCCCATCCTGGTACCCATTTTAGGCTGGGTCGACCTGCGACGTCCCATACCACGATAAAAATCCACGCAGCCTGCAGTGGGTTTCGATCGTGGTATGCTGGCTTACGAGTCGGACTCGCAACGCCTTAGCTAGTTACATTGATTCATTGAATGTTTAGGATTTAATTTATGGCGACGGCAGCGCCTGCACACAGACAAGCTGACACATCTGGGTGTCCTTTTGTGTTAGCAAGGGTATCACAAAGTAGGATGCTTACTTATCCGACCAACGGAAAAAGTCGCTAAAGCAGTAGGAAACTACCACATTATGGATTTAAAAAAAAACTTATAATGGCCACTCTTCAGGCTCAGAAGAGGACTGGCTTGTAAAAAGTATCGTTTCACTTAAAATGAAATCCTCGTCACCGTCAATCGGCAGGTTCTTTCCGGAACGTTGCTCTCATTACGGCACCAAAGCAGATTCTCGAGCTCTATGTGCTTTCATAACCAATGCATCTTCAATGGGTTGCATCCACTTTCGCGGGTGTTTGCCTCTGCCCCAATTACCGTAAACTGTAACCTGAACAGGGTCGGATCTAGACCCAATAAGAGGCTCTACGCCATAAAGAGCCCTGCGGCTACTGCCAGTTTAAAAAATATCTTTTCATCAGACGATCGGCAGGCGAGCCAGGGCACCATCGGTCGCTTGATATTCCGTGATGTTATTGATCTGGCATACTGAGGAACTTTTCAGCTTGTATTTGCAACTTTGTATCTCTGCGTTCTCTCAGTGCCTGTGTTTTCCCAGCTTTCTCCATTTCTAATATGGGGGTTGATTTCATCCCTCTTGTAATGACTCTGTGTGCTTGATTTTGCACTTTGTCCAACTCCGTTAATGTGGTACTAGATGCTGAACACCATGCAGTTGACCCATATTCCAAGTGTGGAAGTATGCTCTGCTTGTATACTTTATTGAGTATTTTCCCATCGGCTCCCCATGTTGTTCCACTTAGTTTTCTTAATATTGCTGTCTTCCTCCTGGCTTTTGTTGCTGACTTGTTGATATGTTTTCTCCATGTCAACCTGTCATCAAATGTGACTCCTAGGTAGACAGTGACTTCCCTTGCCATTTATTCCTCATCGTGTCCCAGGCCTGTCCTATAAGGCGTATTTTACGCGTTGTTATCACGTCGTGAGACGTAGGCTGCATTCTCTTGTGGAACGTATGCTGAGGCTGTGGCTTAGGGGGTTTGAGGTGGGAACAGCTCTACATGTTTTAGGACCGTTAAAAGCGCTCACATCGTGGAATATAGAGCAGACGATATCGCCAGCCGGTGACAGCAACGCCCAAAATTCGTTGTGTTGCTGAATGCTCACTAAGCTTGGCATCCCGCAACATAGGTTAGGCCCTACGACAAAACCAGGGATAAATGACAAGGGAAATCACGCTATTTCTAGGCGCGACTTCGAGACTTGTACTATTTTAGGTGTAATATATGTTACTATCGGGTAGGCTAACCCGGACAACAAATGCCCGCAGAAGTCGGATGTGTTGGCCGAAAGGTGCAAATATCGCAGCCATGCTGTAAACAGACACAGCGCATTTACATCTTCGGATGAACACAGAAGAAGAAGAAGAATATGTTTTACTTTTCAAACTTGTTGTAGCGTTTTTAAACGTTTAAATTTTTCACAATACTGCAAATAAAGCCAGAAGAGATCAAGTGAGAAACGATGCGATCACAAGAACTTTTGGAACAAACCCATCGAAATTTATTGAGAAACAAAGAATAAAATGGTTTGGCTGTCTAATGAGAATGAAACCAACGATGCCAGCAGCAAGAGCGTACAACCTGAAAATCGAAGCACCAAGACGCAGTGGAAAACCGAGAAGAAGATGGATTGATCAGACCCAATACGCATTTGCCAGGCCTACCCCAGGGATCACCATTGTCACCTGTTTTTGTTTAACATATAATATATACAGCAAGTCTGGCAAACACTCAGCCCACTTGACCAGGGGCAAACTTTGACACTTGCAGATGATGTCCTAATGTATCGAAGCGGGTCAGACAGGCACGACGTAATAACAGGCTTGCAAAGTGCTTTGCATGAGATGACGGACTGGTGTGAACAGACAGGGTCAAGGGTAAACCCAGAGAAGACCTGTGTTTTGTGGTGATCTTTAAATAACAGCATTAGAAAAGAAGGCTTGCCCACCTTATCCATGTAGGCTAATAATATCGAAAGAAGAGATAAGTTGAAATACTTAGGTTTGACTTTTGATCGCAGTCTGTCTTATAAATATCACGTGGAGCAGACTGTGATCAAATGCAAGCGTGGCATGGCGGTCCTAAAGACGATCGTGGCGACACTCATGGAAAAGAGATTATTGGTCTCATTGTTCGACCATTTGGTCTTTTCTGTAATCGATTAAAGCCTATGAATATTAGCCCTATCTACTTCACAGTGCACAGAGCTTCGAAGGATTACAAATGACTGAATGAGAATCCTCTTGGGTTACAAACGGGACACCCCAATGAGGTATATGCTTGGGCTGACATTTGTAAAGTCTAGACAGTCACTGGCGCAAGCCAAGACCTGTATGCGAGTGACCAACGAGGAAAGGCATCCGCTGCACGGTAATTTGAACGATTTGAGAAAAGATCGGTTGAAAAGCGGAAAGTCATGGATGGCACAAGCTGAAGATACCATCGAGACGGCGGCCTCAGTCAAGCAAATACGCAGGGGCAAGAATGGATCGACACGAACACCCACAACAGCAGTTTCCATCAGGTCATTATCACTTTAGGAAGAGAATGTAGAGAGTATTGGGCTCTCCTTTCAACTTAGGCCGTTAGCTGGAAAGCCGCCGATCGCTTAGTGGGAGTTCTCTCCCTTGGCTGCATTGCAAACACAGAGCGGAAAGTCACGAATCAAATGACATACTTACGGTTGCGTGTACGGTTGCGTAGTCAGCATACGGTTGCGTAGGGTGTAGGGTTTGGGTCAGGGTTAGGGATAGGGTTAGCGGAGTTAGGGGTTGGGTTAGGGTAAGTGTTAGGGTTAGGATTAGCGTTAGGGTTAGGGGTAGGGTTAGATGTGACAAATTTGACGTAGGAGTTCCATATACTGGCCGACAATCTGATGCTTGTGGGAGTGGCGCCACTGGACTTCTCACAAATATGACGGCAATAGCGCGCGGCTTGTGCCCAATCGGTGGCGAATTGTCCGTTTGAGTAGTATCCACAGTCCGCCGATTGTATGGGTGTGTATGTGACTGTGCGCGATTATTCGGAACACCTGCGTCACAATTGTCACATCTTCTCACAAATATGACGGCAATAGCGCGCGGCTTGTGCCCAATCGGTGGCGAATTGTCCGTTTGAGTAGTATCCACAGTCCGCCGATTGTTTGGGTGTGTATGTGACTGTGCGCGATTATTCGGAACACCTGCGTCACAATTGTCACATCTAACCCTACCCCTAACCCTAACCCTACCCCTAACCACGCAAATTTATCGGTCAGTGAGTCATACATATCTGCAGGAGTCACATCCGTGGCACCTAATACCACGTTTATATACGGATATATATAATATATATATATATATATATATATATATATATATATATATATATATATATATATATTATAAAACCAGATTTCCCCGAAGCTTCAAATAAACACACAGATCTGGGGGAAACACCCAATCATTGGCAGCCCTGTTGTCGACCCCATTGTCATTTTTTATTCGTGACTTTTCCGCTCCGTGTTTGCAATGCAGGCAAGGGAGAGAACTCCCACTAAGCGATCGGCGGCTTTGCAGCTAACGGCCTAAGTTGAAGGGAGAGCCGAGTATTGTAACGGTATGGCAGAATTAGAGGTACAACAACTGATAGATGAAAAGGCTGGACTATATGATGCTTTAGTGTACACCGATGGTTCTGTTCATCTGGGTGGAAGATCTGGCTGGGGGTTTTCAGCTAGAATGAAGGGAAAAATTGTGGCAAACAAAATGGAGCTTTCTTATCTAGAGTTTCAAGCATGAGAATGTAAGTGGAGACAATCACTGCAGCTGTAAAGTGGACAGCAAAAAGCAAAGTTACTAGAGTAATTATTGTGCCTGATTCTCAGTCGGCATTGCGGAAGGTTCAACATGGACTAATGTGGCATGAGTGGATGTCATGTATCAGTACTTCAACATTGCAGGGAATTACGTGGATATACTGCCCGGGATATGCAGGAGTCAGAGGGAATAAAAGAGCGGATTTTCTAGCTACAAAAGCGAAAGTTACGGAAACACTCGTACTAGAAAAGGGAGATATTCTGAAGACCATATAAGAACTACTTTTGGCAGAAGACACTAGATTAGATGAAATAACAAGGGCTAGAATGTGTGGACGAGAAATTTAGAGTCGATCCGGCAAGGAGGGACGGATGAGAGGAAGAGACTGACGTGTCTAAAATCAGTGTACTTTGGGAAGAGTTAGCATCTAACCTTACGTCATTTGCTGCGGGAGACAGAGCATGTATGGGTAAGCCAGAATATATATATATTGAACTACACTGCTTTAACGTAGTTACTACAGAAATGCAGTCATAATTACAAAAAAATAAGACTGAACAATATTAGAGCTCAGATAATAAAAGCAGTATAAAAGCAACTGTTAAAACACTTTGGATAGTAACAGCTAAAACTTAGAATAGGAATCCGAAAGCTACTCCTTAACAATTTCAGATGAGGATGGGTGATGTGTGCACTCAAAACAATACTTATGAGCAGGATAGACAAGAATGATAGAAGAACGATGAACGGTGCCAGACCGACCCAATAGAACACCTAGGACAAGGAGAAAACCAGAGACCAACGCTACAATCAAAACCACAATCCAACTTATCTTTTCTCCAGTCCTGGGAATATGGCTGTCCGATGAAAAACACGATGACGCAACAATGATGAGCGAGGGCGAAGGGCCTTGCTGAGGATTTATTGGACTCTCAATCAGACACACAGCAGAACATCACATTTATCACGCATTGATGCACTCCAAAAAAAAATACTTGTTTACCGTGTATGTCGCCCTATCGTCGCCTATCCGTAACGACGCACCCTATTTATAACACATTCAGTCGTTACCACTAAATACACACAGTCAAGACGCCAACATTAGACATTATTCACAAAACAATCACAATCTAGTGCTAACAATAAATCAGACAAGACTCGGTATCACTATCAAGTTTTTAGTAGTTGATTGCGCAAACGATGCCACTAATTAAGGGAACAATCCCAGCAACGCAATGAAACCAACTCAGTAGCCATATCATGAATTAAGAGACGAGCCGAAATATGTCTGCTCTATGACCATAAACGAAATTACCAAAAAAAAAAAAAAAAAACTGTTAAAAATCTATACTTTGTCAATAGTTAACCCTAGTCAGACAACACATATAATATTCTATCTCAATCAACTACTAAGGTTGGGTTAACATCTACAGAACAACTGCCATTATGTATCAATTTGGTTCAAATCCTAACGGACGTAGCATCCATTTTATCCGTCAAGGACCTGATATCTATATTACTGAACTAGGGCTCGCTGTACGGCCCTGTGACAGACAAACTATACCAAAACACACTCAACACATACACAAATGGAGCGCACACATCATCTTTAATGGCCAAAGAACAACACAACCTAAAAACAACCTCCACAGTTATGGACAGTCCCTTATCCGAAATTCTCGGGCAGTGGCGGCAGTGATATTTACCTATCCACCCCGGGCCATTCCCATGGATATACCAGAGGACACGATTCCACCTCCTGTAGTGCAGCGCTAACTAGGCTAAGATCTTCGCCATGCGAGACTCAGTGGCACACGCAGGGTGAGTGGTACAGTATTAGCGGACAATGTCAACGACAGCACAAGACGCAGATAGCCCCCAAAAATCCAGGGACAAGAACACCTACCTAAACATGGTACAACCCCAACACAACTGTCTTAGCATACTATCAGCACACGAGGAATAACAACAGCTAACCGACACATACGACGACGACGTTAACACAACCTATCTGTACATTCCTAACAACAAAACCGACACATACGACGACAACGTTAACACAACCTATCTGTACATTCCTAACAACAAAATACAATCATGTCTCTAAAAAGTCTTCATCCTTGCACGTCCATTCTAACCGTCCTCCTTCTCCCCGTTCAGCTCCGGTTCAAAGGTGTACGTTGCACCAGTGTTCAAGCATCTCGGGTTTTCCCTTTTCATCAAATCAACTGGCTGAGCGCTGGTGCACATTTTTGGTCCGTCAAACACCAACATGTAGTTACACGACGTATTGTCTATACTCTGTCCCACAGGGCTATTACAGTAACCATGTCGATTCCTAAATCAGTATTCAGTAATCAGTTGAACGCAACATCCTTCCAAAAGATGAAAACTACACCTATTCGGGAGTAAAATTTGACAAAAAACTAACCTTGGGCCCCACATTCAAGACAGCCAAAGAAAAGTTATCATGGGGTTAAGACTCATAAAGAAACTTACTGGAACAAGCAGGGGTGCAGCAGCCAACATTGTACGACAAGCATACACATGATACGTAGACCCAAATAAGGCTATGGCATGGGAGCATACTCCACTGCAGCTAAATCAATTCTAAACAAACTGGACAGAATACAGAACACTGGTCTCAGAATGATTACTGGAGGTATGAGAAGCACAACAGTCAACGAGGTAGAGGCAACTTTTGGCCTCCAAAGCTTGAGCCTTCGAAGCGATGAAAAGGTGCTTACCCTGACATAAACACTAACAACGTTTTGTATGTATATATGTGCGTGCGTGTTTGTATGTGCGCGAGAGCGTATGTATGTGTATGTCAGTGTGTAACAGACACCAGATGTTACCAATATCATGGCAAAGAGCAGCCAGTTCAACGCACAGAAGATCTTTATTGTTTATTTCCAGCTCGGGCTGGTTATCCATCAGCTGCTTCACAAACTCTCCTGCCAGATGGCAGACACTGAAAACAACACAAACGGCATACAGTTAGTAATCGAATTAAACCCTCATACTTACAATCCACTCATCCATCCATCCATCCATCCATCCATCCATCCATCCATCCATCCATCCATCCATCCATCCATAAATCCATCTACCCATCCATCCATCCATCCATCCATCCATCCATCCATCCATCCATCCATCCATCCATCCATCCATCCATCCATCCATCCATCCATCCATCCATCCATCCATCCATCCATCCATCCATCCATCCATCCATCCATCCATCCATCCATACATACATACATACATACATACATACATACATACATACATACATACATACATACATACATACATACATACATACATACATACATACATACATACATACATACATACATACATACATCTTATAATGGCATCCGTCAGTCCGGGGGGACTATGGAGGTGTGCCGCTGGCTTTGGGAACAGCATCTGCTGTGACTGTAAAGTCCAATGCGGGAATGGCAGTCTTTGCCGCACAGGATACACACAAAAGCAGATACTCCTTCGTTGTGAGGCAGTTTTACTCTCCGGTGCCTCCTCTCCACAGCTCGTTGTGTTCGGTTTCTTTCAAAATGTGACAGTCCATCTTTCACTTTCTGTCTCCATAGTAGTCGATCTGCAGCTGATTTTTCCCATGTCTCTGTGCCTATGTTGGTATCTATAAGGTCACGTTTACATACATCTTTATAGCGCAGCTTTGGCCTTCCTGTAGGTCTATTCCCAGTTACCAATTCACCATATAGGTGATCTTTTGGAATACGACCATCCTTCATGCGGGAGACATGTACCAGCCAGCGCAGACGTCTTTGCTTCAGTATACAATATATTGATGGTATTTTTGCTCTTGTGAGCACACATTCGTTGGAGACAAGGTCTCGCCTTAATATACCAAGGATGCGTCTCAGACAGCGCATATGGAAGGTATTCAGTCTTTTTTCCTGTGGAGCATAGAGAGTCCAGGATTCGCAGCCGTACAGTAATGTGATCAGGACACAAGACTCATAAACCTTCATTTTTGTATTATCAGTTAGCTTTTTGTTTGACCAGACTCTCTTTGTGAGATTTGCAAACATAGCAGAGGCCTTTCCTATACGTTTGTTCAGTTCTGCATCCAGAGAATGATTGCTTGAGATACGTGAGCCTAGGTACTCAAACTCATTTACAGCCAGCAGCTGATGGTCATACACATTAATGTTTGGTGGATTTCCAACATTCAATCCCATCACTTGTGTTTTGTTCAGACTGATAATAAGCCCAAATTCTTTGCAATCATTTGCAAAGCTATTCATCAGGATCTGCAGATCATCCTCTGAACGTGCCACAATGGCTGCATCATCCGCAAACAGAAAATCCCTGAGGCATCTCGTGTGCACCTTCGTCCTTGCACGAAGCCTGGACAGATTAAAAAGATTGCCATCTGACCTCGAACGGAGGTATATCCCCTCAGTTGCTGTCCCAAATGAACGCCTCAATAATGCGGTAAAAAAGATTCCAAACAGCGTGAGAGCCAGAACACATCCTTGCTTTACTCCATTTCGAATAAGGAAGGGTCGAGATGATGAATCCTCATATATTATGATCCCCCTCATATTCTCATGAAAGGATTTGATTAGGCTCCATAGTATAGGTGGGCATCCATATTTTTCAAGGATCCCGAATAGACCATCTCTGCTGACATAGTCAAAGGCCTTAGTGAGATCTATGAAGCATCGCTGGAGTGACCTCTCCAGGGCACAGCCAGGGCGTTTTGATTTGGAGTACAGACTGTTGCCCAGGCAGCAAGTACCCCCTCTCTACGTCGCCGGTGATACCAAGGGAAAGGCAAAAACCAGTACAACTTGGCACCGAGGACGTTGCAGGAATTGCCGGAATAGCACTGTATACAATGTTAAACCGCCTTAGGGATTCCAGCTCCGGATTTTTCCTCAGGGTTTACTCCCGAAGCGCTTTCCCAAACATGGGTATGGCCACAAGGCAGTGGAGGTGTGTAGTCAGAGTTTACCTTCTCCTAGATGAGCTGCACTCCCGTGCTGGCGAGCCTCATCTGCCCGTGGTTTGAAATCAGAGTTTTCCTTCTCCTAGCTGAGCTGCACTCCCGTACTGACGAGCCTCATCTACCCGAAGCGTCTGGTTAAAGCGCCAGAGACCCGCTTTCGCCCCTTCTCCTGTTAGTTTAAACATCTCCGCCACAAGAAGGCCAGGAGTTGGACTGTTGCTGTCAGAGGCTTTGAGAGACGCATGCCTTGAGGGTATTTCATGGAGACTGAGACCTTATCCTCAGCCCCGCCCTCGGCGTAACAGCATTTGGAGACACACACACACACGCGCACGCACGCACGCACGCACGCACGCACCCACCCACCCACCCACACCCACACACACACACAAACACACACACACACACACATACATACATACAAACATACATACATACATAACAAATGGTCATGCACACATATGTACGAAGACTTACACATATGCACGAAAACGCACACAGGCGCAAACACACTCACACGACACTCTGACTATGCAAACACACTCACACCGGCACGCACGCACGCGCACATTTTATGTCTATAGACGTGAACAACATTACCACTGTACTCAGGTAACCTGCATTACCTTCTATTGTAACCTACCCTAAACAATGCTCAAATCGGTTGTGGGCGGCTCCTGGGTATACGAAATAGCCCACGCCCAGCTGTTTGAGGTCACGAAGTCTCTGGAACTCGGGCGTGTCGATAACGACAATACAGATTGGGTGAATTAGGATGTGTCCATGGACTGGATCAGAGAATATCTAAACAAAAGCAAAATGAAAAAAAAAACATGGCACAAAAAAAAAAAAAAAAAGCCTATTGCTCCCAAGATAAATGATAATACGGAAACACGCCGGACTTATTAGTAATCTGTAGTGGCAACATACAGATAAATAACAGAATAGGACAGGCTAAAACTGCCTTTTATCAAATAAAGACCATTTTGTGCAACAAATCCATGTCACTGGAGGGTAGACAAAGAATTCTCGCAAGTTATATAAAGTCAGTTTTAACATACGGCTTTGAATCCTTGACAATTAACAAACAAGCCGAACAATGAAACGTCGGAGATGTAGTTTTATAGTAGAATCCTTGGACTTTCTTGGATGGTTAAGAAGAGCAACCCAGATGGTTTAAAAGAGGTGAGTGCTTAAAGACAGCTTATCACAAACATCAGAATGAGACGGTCATCATGTTTTCGGTCATGTTATGAGAAAAGGGAAACTGGAATATATTGTGAGCACTGGAAAGATCTGTGGAAAAAGAGACAGGGTTAGACAGCGCGAGAAGATTCTTGACAGCGTTTTGTCATGGCATGGACGGGAGTTAGCACACGAACTGATAGACGAAGTTGCGAACCGCAGATTGTGGAGAGGCATGATCGCCCACGCCAGTATACAAGGCACTTGATGATAATGCTGGGAAAAGCTAGCAACAGTTAAATAATAAATAAACAACAAATACTATTTATCATTTTTGCGTGAGAAAATCACTTTGGTATGTAAAGAGTTAATGAGGACAGAGCCTTGTAAATCAGGGGTACACACAGGAATTCTTGTTCCGTTGGCCACTCCTCGCTCTCCTGTATAAATCCAATAGTTGTCTTGTCGTCTGAGGGAGTTATTTTTGTGAATGGAGCAATTCATACACCCTGTATGCTTACTGTTTAATGTGTATACGCATATAAATGCGTACAGCAATCACAGTCAGAGTTGACGAAAGAAATACGACAGTTTAGTTATTGGTAACTCCATAGATAATATGTTATTTCTTTACCTATTCACCTCCGGTATGCTTTGTAGTCGTTATATTTATTCACACAGTCTCTGCTATTGTTTTAACTCTTTCAGTACAACAGTTTTTAGTTTTACTTGCTCACATACATCGTTTATTACCTATAAATATAGATTGCTTCGGATAGAATGATTTGGGGGTAGCAACCGTTTGCCAGATGAATGAGTTAAGCGTTTACAAAAGTAGAACAGTCAAGATGGTGGTGATGTTAACACTCATCATGTTGAACATGGTAACAGCGACAACCACAACAACAGACATTGACACAAATGTAAAGAAGGCATGCATAAATTGTGATATACTTAAAAATATACACAAGAATAACATCATCCTCACCCCCGCCACCAACCACAGTCACCATCAACACCATCACCATCAACACCATCACCATCATCATCACCATACAGTATATTGTTTGCAGAACGTCGCTCCCATAAAAACAAGCCTGAAAGAAACACGACTTCCTTACCATCACCCCCTCCCCCCACCCCCACCCTTTTTCCTACCCCTGTGTCATTTACTTTCCATAGCAAGGTGTCTCTTATATCACGTGCACAACTTCGTGATTATCTGCCCCTGCTGCTCCTCTTCCTCGGTATTATGCTCTCCATTACTATTGTTTGAGAGACATTGCAACGTTTTTAATGCCTAAAGCACTTCTGTTTCTGAGACGCTATAATGTTAATGAGCCATTTGTGTTGCACATTTAGGTCTTCTGTAATGGCAGCAGTTGTTTTCGTGTTCTACGGTATTCTAAGAATCTTTCTGTAGCATTTGAGGTCAAAAGCTTTAATTTTTCTTACGTTTGATACGAGCCCTGGAACCTACAGGCCCAGGCATCTCCAGTGTGTCCCATAACCAAACATAGACGCCCTTTCTATATCTGTCTGTTTGTACATTTTATATTAGCCAGTTGCGTCTGGCCGGCTGATTACACTCAGAGGAGGGCAAGACGGACATATAACCAAATTGTGACCGGTACCATCATTATAGGCTGCACTGGCTGATGAATATGAAGACGGAGCACGCATGGGAATGCCCTGAGTGCTGTGATGTCAATTCCTGATTCAACTCACTCAAATTAGCCTGTTGTGTATCCTTTACAGGACGTTGCGAAGCCAATCTCACATCGTTTAGCCGTTGCGGTTTTTCTCGACAAAATTTACGTCCAGTAGTCTGGCATTGCTTCCTAAACGATCGACTCTTGATATCATTGTCGAAACCAACGCAAGATGGTCTGCTGTCAAATCGTCTTCAGTTGGGATTTAACCAACCTCATTTTTTTTCCAGACGAGTTTATCTGTCTGTCCCCCGTCTCAGTATTTTTTTTTTTTTTTCT
>CAJHNH020003097.1:0-7500 GCA_905116865.2 Candidula unifasciata
AGATTTTAGTTCGGTGTATCTAGTGGAGAGAATGTGTTGAAAGGAAGATCCCTACTCAACAACATAAACATTTAAACCACGCGTCACGTCACAATTAGGAAGAAGAGGGGGAGGAGCAGCAATCAAAATGAAGACGAATATGAGGATGGTGAATGATACCGATGATCATCATCATAATTATAATGATGATGAGGTGATGATGAGGATGATGATGATGGTGATGATGATGATGAGGAGGAGGATATTGATAGTGGAGTTGGTGGTGATGATGAACATTCTGATTCTTAGGATGAGGATGGTGATGACAATGATTGTATCATCACGATGATTATGGGGGAGAGGAGGATGATGAGGTGGAGGAAGATGATGAGGAGGAGGATGAAAATGATGGTGGTGGTGGAGTTGGTGGTGATGATGATGATAATGATGATAATGATGATGATGATGATGATGATGATGATGATTGTGGTGGTGGTGGTGGTGATGGGGATAATGATGATGATAAATCATCTTTGTCTAACTGTATCATGTAGCAGTTTCCTGCTCATGCTGTCTTCCACTGTCTCAAATTGTGCCCTCCAGTATTAATTTCACAAATAGACCACCATGTCAGATATAACCCATTCAGTACTTGACAACCCAAACTAATAACAAATCATCAAACACAGCGATCTAAATAACCTACAATTGTGTCCGATATGCGTACAGGTGTATTCAGGCATTCCACAGACTCCATTTTGCAAACACTGGGGCCACATTTTAGTGTCAACGAATCCTGGCTCGAGTTATACAACCAGTGTCATGGGGAAATTTAAAACGTGTGTTTTGTCACCACAGACTTGCGGAGCGTTGATACATACAACAATTTATTGTGCAACCCTCTGGCATTGACATTTTATTTCCTCAATAAAGTGTCTCTTTCAGAGCACGCATTCTTACTAGGAAACCCCACAGCTCACAGGAAAGAAGATGTATTGCATTTAGTGCTTGTTCGCGATCTATTGCTTGAGGAAGACCACTTTTGTTGAAATTTTATTGCAGTCTGTTGTTCTTTATCTTGTAAGATAATTCTTCATGCCTGTCTTTTATCCCCATATAGAACAAAGGTCATCAGACACCTCACGCTGTTGTCCTATCGTTTTGCCATCTGCTGCAGCTCCTTCCCATCCACCACCAATGCTGCCTGTCGCAATTTTTTTCTGTACTTTGTTTTAGCTCTCTGGGTTCCAGTGAAAGTACTTCTAAAGACACATTTCTCAAGCTGTCTGTCATACACAGTGCCTGCGTAGTGTCTACACTTTTTGATTCATCAGATTTTGTTTAGTTTTCTACTTCTTCTTTATTCTTTCTTTCTTTCTTTCTTGGCGTTCACCTGCTGTAAACCCCGGGGAAAGTTCTGGTTGTTCATCCACATCTAGGCTTTAGTCTTGTTCCAGAACCTGAGTGTTGCGTGCACACCGTTTCATAGATCTGACTTATGTGAATGTAGACTGTTGATTCCATGCGTCTCAGGCAGGTGCACTCATTTTCTAAGGAAACCCCCAATTAGTCTACTTTTACGACATGCTTGTTGAGGAGGCAGTGGGTTTCATTCTTGTTCCCCCACAATGTGGTCCCAGAACCCCTAAACAGAGTTTTCTACTGAAGCTTTTCATTACCGATTTGGTCATACCTCTACAGTCCTTGTTTTTTTTTTTTTTTTTTTCAGTCATCCGTATCAGAAAGGCATCAGAACTGATTAGACACTAAAGTTTAACATCAATTCCGTATCAGATTTAGTTTATTGTCTTCTTTCTTTTTTTTCCAGCCTTGAGTGGGTACCGGATGCAGTCCTGGCAATAAAGGTGGCCGGCGTGATGCTGACCACATTGCCCATCTTGTGCCGATTGGTCTATAAAAATATTGGTGTAGCCCTATATGCTCTATACGCCTAAAGGCGTGGACAATGAACTTTACTTTCTTCTTTTTTGTTACCTCATTGCTGGCATTAAAGGACGGAGTTGCATCGTAACGTAGTTTTCAGGTTTGGCTGCGGCACCTTAAAGGACTATTTGCGTCTGTCGGCTCGGCACCTCTTATATTATCGCGCCTTTCTTACATTTCGAGATTACTGAGTCCGTAGTCGACTAACACCAATCCGTGGACAATGGAAATGTGTGCTTAGAACCTCTTCTTTTAGATGAATTTACTGTCTCCAGCTAATGAGCTCCATATGTCTGGCGTAATCTGCTTAAACAAGTGGACCTTCCACCCTAGGCTTCAACCCTCAGTTGAAGGACCAATCTCAGCCTGTTCTCTAATTTTTGACCTGTCATGTTTGGAAGACTATACTTACTAGTTGCTGCGCTACCGTCGGCATAGCTCTCAGACTCACTGAGAAACGCAAACCTCCCCAACTCATCATGGTGAAAATAACATCGGGGGAAGTAGATTCTTTTGACTTTCCCCAATTTTCTAGTTCTATGGAAACTCTTCTTGCTTTTATATTCTGTAATATATCTTATGCTCTGCATCTTTGCCTACACAATCCTTAAAGGCCCACATCAGGGGTGGTAGAATCCTTAAAGACATACTATATTATGAATTACAAATGGATAAAAGATATCAGGGTCGGCTTCTACCAAGATATTAAAATGTGCGCCAGCGGGGCATGAATAATACGGCTATTGAGGTGAACTAATGGGAACAGGATACCTTAAACAATGTTGCATGTTAGTTTTTCACTTACAAAGATCTCTGCATTTAATGTTTCTTTAGTCTCTTTATTATGTTACTTATCTGTTTAACATCTAAAGATTCCCCTATCAATGCTGTCAACCCGCATTTCATAGTCCACAATCCTACATAAAGCGACAATTTCATTTTTGTTGTTTTGTTCTGTTAGTGTACGTAATGTGACTGTCTGGTCTGTGGCGGATTTTCTTGGACGAAAGTATCCATGTTCATTCCTTAAATATACGTAAACAGCATCATTTACTGAATCTATCCAGGATGGACATGCTTATTTATTTTTTTTTTTAAGAAAAAACAAACATACCTTTACTTACCTGTTGCTGGACTGTTCAGATTTCGTATGCTGAGTTCTGGTTCACTTGTCATGTGGTTTTTATCCCGTCTTCCATAACATAGGGGAAATTTACTCCTTGAATAATAACGTCTTGTCAGATAAGCGCAACAGATGTCCGAGACCCAAAAGTCATGACCCCGGTCGGTCCGCCCCTTAAGATTGTCTAGAGAGGTAAACGGGGCAACAAACACAATTGTTAAAGATGGAACTTACTGATGATCGATAGATTCTTGCTGTCTGGGTATGCTCCTACCGTGGAGTTCTTCTTATTCTTCTTATATTATTAGTATCTATTTAAAGTTACAGCATCGCGTAATTCTGAAGTCGGCGTTTCTCTGCCGTTGTGTAAGGACCTGCAGTGCACAATGTTCATTATTTGAAGCGACTGTATGTGGATTTCGCTGATGAAAGTATACATGTATTAGGCCTTTACAAATACATCTGATGGCAGTAGGCTATCAAGCCTCGCCACAATCTGCGATCTTCTGCAGCATGTATTAGTTCGTGTGCTGACACACCTCCATGCCATGCAACAAGGCTGTCAAGAATCTTCTCCCGTTGTCTTCTTTTATCCCTCCTTCCTCAGATCTTTTCAGTGGTCACCACATGTTCCATTTTCCCTCTCCTCATAACATGGCCGAAAAATGATGACTGTCTACAAAGCATCTACATCTTTGAGGCCTCAAAAAATTTTTGGCCTGCCTACCGATTGTCCAGGACTCACAGCCATATGTTAAAACTGGACGTATGTAGCAGGAAAGAATTCTTTTTTTTTTTCTAACCTTCAATGACAAAGATATATTGCACAAGATATTCTTCATTTTATAAAATGCAGTTATTGCCTGTCGCCTGTCCTCTTTTCGAAAGTGGCGAGGAAAGACAATCTATATTTTACCTTTTAAGTTTCTTCATGCCTTCTTTAATAATGTCACAATTTATAGCCGACTTTTCTTGATTTTTGCCCCGGCACCCAGTTTGAGAACCTCTGCTGTAATACCTCGGTCGAGTCAGCAGGCAAAGACCTTGCAAGCTGCGATACCACGCAACCGGGTCGCAGTTTCCCCCACTACGACAGACTTAGGCAACAGCAATTATTGTGTTAATGAGAGAGTTATTTCAGTCCATCACAGTGTATGCAAAAACGGGTGTAAGGTAACCACTATTCGCATTCGACCCGACCGCAAGTATTCGGCCGAATACCAAATAGTTATTCAGTCAACTATTCGGCCCCGAAGCGAATACGAAGCGAATATTCGGTACAGTCCTAATTACAACATGCTTGTTAGTAGTCGGTCAATTATTGTTTCTCAGTGGGCATGCTCAATGTGCAATGGGTCGATTGTTATTCTTTACTGGACTTTGCAGAACTAAATCCAGAAGTTAATTTTTATTGGCTGTTGTGGTTTTTCTAGGCACATTTTACATTCACTAGTTTGCCATTGTTTTCTAAACGATTAGCTCTCGGTACCATTTACGAAAACAACATAGGACACCTGTCCGATTGCTGGGATCGAACCCAGCACCTTGGCATTATTACGAAGCGCGTTCGCAACGCCTAAGCCACAGACGACTACCTGGTCATTATAGATACTTTTGATTTTAGAATTCTTAGAGAAAATCATTCTTTGCACACACATACACACACACACGCGCACAAACTCACACCCCCCCCACACACACACACACACAAACACGCACACACACACACATACACACACTTACACACACAATTGCGAGTCAGCTAATATAGTAAATGTCGCAGCAGGATAAATTCTAAGAATATACGATGGAAAGCTAAGTAGGTGCTATCTGACTTTGCTGTTAGGAAATGGTTAAAAAAAAAGATATATTCGATTTCTAAGTCGTTTCTGTAAAGCTTCAAGTTTTGTATGCGACTTCAACCAACCGCATTAATTATTGGCTGTATCTGTTTTTACTAGGCAATTTTACATGCTGCACAGCTTCCGTGGCTTAGGCGTTGCGAATCCGACTCGTAATTCCAACGTACGGCGATCGAAACCCGCTGCTGGCTGTGTGGATTTTTATCATGGTATGGGGCGTCGCAGGTCTACCAAGCCTAAAATGGATACTAGGATGTATGTCCTGTGGAAGTAAAGACAGCCGGCGTAATGCTGACCACATTACCCACTTAGTGCCGATTGGTCTGTAAAAACATGGGTGCTCTTTCCATACGCCCGATGCGCCTAAAGGCGTGAAAATGGATCTTCATTTTTAACTTCGAGTGCAGTAGTTTGACATTGCTACTCAAATTTACGTGCAGTAGATTCTCATTGCTACTCAACGGTTGGCTCTCGTTACTTCTGGAGAAATCAACAGTAAAGTCGGATATCTGATTTACAAACTAGGTCAATACAATTCTGTGGTAGGATAAATAACAAACATAGAAGGTCGCAAAGTTTCTAAAAATCAATGAATCTAGCCAGCCCGCATTCTGAGCCACCCAGCCTCATCGTACACCGTTCTCTGGAAAGTCTTCATTCTTTGACAGCTTTTTTCTTTTCTGACGTAGCGACTTTCTTTATGTCAACCAACAGTCTGTTAGCTTGTTTGACTCTCCGTTTCCAACTTTCTATCTTCCGTTTGTATCTCTTTAAATGATTCTGCCTGTCAGCAAATTTGCGTCTATGCCTTTATATCTCGCTGTTTCTCTGTTTGTCGGCTGGTTTCATTGTCTACAAGTCCACCGACTCGTTTGACTTTTTCTTAATATATTTGAGAATCTACCTATCTGACTGCTTGTATACCTGTCTGCCTGTTTGTATACCCATCTGCCTGCTTGTATACCTGTCTGCCTGCTTGTATACCTACCTGCCTGCTTGTATACCTGTCTGCCTGTCTGCTTGTATACCTGTCTGCTTGCTCGTATACCTGTCTGCCTGCTTGTATACCTGTCTGCCTGCTTGTATACCTGTCTGCCTGCTTGTATACCTGTCTGCCTGCTTGTATACCTGTCTGTTTGCTTGACCGTGTCTCTATCGCCATTTAAGGAATACATTCTTTAAATTAGAGGTAGCGGAAAATCTCTATTTAGTTACTAATGTATACATAAACTATGTGAAATTCTCCATTTAGTTATTAACACATGCTTGACTGTGAAGATCTCCATTTAGACAATAATTCATCCTTACGTTAGACTATGTTTAAAAGCTCCTTTCAGGTACATGCCGGTCCTTAGATTACAATATGTTAAAATCTTCATTTAGAAACGAAAATACCTTTTTATAAGACTGCCTAATTCCCCCCCCCCCCCCCTTTTTTTTTTTCAAACTAGTTACTAATGCTTCTTCTTCTTCTTCTTCTTCTTCTTCTTCTTCTTTGTTCACTGGCTGTAAGCTCAGGCAGAAAGTCCAGGTTGTTCGTCCATTTGGACTCTAGCTTTGTGCTAGGGCCTGAGTTTTCTGTGTACATCCGTTTTACTGACTTCTTTGTGTGTAGGTGGTAGTTCCTTGCCACTCGGGCAGATGAACTCCGACTACGAAGGAAGTCGACTCCTACCACATGCTTGTTGGGGAGTCGGTGGGTTTATTCTTGTTTTCCCCACAATGAGGCCTGGGAACCCACACGGGGAGTTAATACTACAACCTTATATTTGGTTACTAATACATTCTTAGATTAGACTGCGAAAAGGCGATCATTTCAGTAGACTTATGCAGAAAACGGGTCGATGACAGCCGTAGACAGAGATGCAATCCTAGACCATTGAGGACTTAACCACCTGCAGCGATTGAAATCCCCTGGGCGTTACATTTACTATCGTTAGAGGCCATATGTGGGTTAAAGTACTCCAAACATCAATATCCCATCACGCTCTTGTAAAATTTATCAAGATTGGCACAACATCTATGGTGCCAAGATAAATCCTAATACATGCATAGATTAATGAATGTGTCAGGTTTCTGTAAGGACAAGAGACCCGCCTTATCTATATTGATTAAAAATGTTAATTTTCAGTGTTTGTTAAGGTTTATTTGCGAAAGTTCTTCAACGTTTGCTTTCAAATTTTCACACAACGTTGCGTTTGACTCCGTGCGTGTATTTTTATGTAAGAGTATCACACAAACCACGAACGACATAGCTCCAGCAACAATCAAATAATTTTTTTTTCGTTACCGGCCTAGATTTGTTTGTAGTTATGCCGGTGGGCGACTTTTGACTGCTGATCTCAGACCTATGAATGAAGCTACGCCCAAAGACCTCATGGATTACTTTGAAAATTTTCACATAATGTTGCATAAGAATACGCGCGTGTTTTTGTATAAGAGTGTTGCACAAGTAATGAACTACATAGATCCAGCGACCATCACATCGGCATCTTGGTTTTGTTTTCCGACGATCCGGTTTATTTTTCTTTTTTGCCGCGTTCACGACGCAAGTTGTGATTTACGTGGATAGGCGACCTTTGACTGTTGACC
>CAJHNH020003097.1:10000-80000 GCA_905116865.2 Candidula unifasciata
CACTTAAATACCAATTGTCACCATTATTAGGACATCCAAGCGTAACTATGAATGCAAAGAGACAGATTATAAACACCATATTCACTCCAACATTAAAGCTAACAGTGCCAAACATGAACACTATATGAAGTCCATACAGGCAAAATCACCACCTGCGAGATGAGATGCCTGAGAAAAGTAGCCAACCTAACCATCAAAGATCTAGTGAATAATGATACTATTAGACAAATTGTGGGAACGACAGATCAAGTGGTCTGGCCATCTCGTTAGAAAGGAGCAAGATCAGATACGATCACAAGCACTACATCTCAGACGATCAGCTTCAAAAGCAAGAGGACGGTAGCGGAAACATGTATATACAACATTAAAGAGACTTTACGCTTTCATGGCATGACAAGAGCCAGTGGCAGTCAGCGTGCACTGGATCGCAAAGTATTCCTTCCCACGTCGCTTAAAGGCAGAAGTGGTTTTTGATGATCATGATGGATGATGATGATCATCTACGCAATTACGGTGCGGCATTTATACACACAGGACACTTTTTTATGACATGGATGGAATCCAGCCACCACATGAAGCCACATTCATCAGACTTTGCCCTAGCTTTCCTCTGTAATGTTGTCGTTACCTTATTTCGTTTATTTCCCATTTCAGCGATTGTCGTAAACCATAATAACCCACCCACACTGGACTACAGTTTACTGTCATTGTTTTATGGTGCCACTGTATAACCGTGCTGTATGGCTATACGGCTGATCATCGGCGACCAGGTCGCCTGTGGCTCGTCGGTAGAAGACTTCGTCGCTGGTCAGAACTCTATTTGGGTCTGTCTCCTCTGATCGCATCAACACTGCCGGAGTCCTATTCAGAGCTCCAGGGGACGTGCAATGCTAAGAAATTTTACATGGCACACATAACCTAGTCACAGTTATAACCAAAAGCGACCCCTTCGGAGATGCTGGCTGAAAGACGATTTTTTCTTTTTCAGCCAAGCACCTACCTACCTTTACGGTCAAACGCGGTTTACATGATTTACACATACAAATCTGGAGGGGACAACTTGAAAAGCACCAGTTTGGTGATCCTCTGCCTGCGTCTCCGTAGAGCTCATGATGTGTCCACTAGGTCGCTACGTTCTTGATCTTCAATTGTTGAAACCAGCGGTTGTCCAGTCATTTCTCTAATTTATTAACCAGTCCTGAATTCATCCTATGTAATGTTCATGATTTTCGTTCAATATGGCTTTTACATTGTCTTGTCCGTTGATTTGTCCAGTCGTAGTTTCTGTTGTATTTAGTACTCCGCTGACAAAGACTTCGGTCGAAACGTTTGGTTGTGTTTGTGTGCGTCTTTTTCATTCCATCAGTTTAGCTTTCTTGTCATATTCTGAGTTACATTTAGCATTTCCGTTTCAGGGTACTGGGTATACTATGCGTCAGTCTGCTTAAGTTTTCAGATTTATCAGTGTGACATCATTTTGCTTTGTAAACAACATCGTTTTCAACAAGTTTCAATAAAGTTTAAGTTCAGACCCGATTTTATTCATTAGTTATTGTTCATTTGTACATCAATCACCTCCTATATTGTAACGCGAAATCGGCAAGCCCTCGCAGTATTTACTTTAATTTGTTTCCTGTTGTTTCGCTAATAGCCCATAATACCGTTTAACTCCTTCATCTCCATGGATAATTCCAGTTGTTATTAATCATGAAGCCAAGGTATTCATTGCCAGAAGGCGTGAAAAGAGTCCTTTATTTTTAAACTCTTACATGGCATTTACAGTTTGTCCATTTTCAATTTCTCAATTGCTCAATTTTAGATGTTTTTACTTGCCTTGTAATTTTGACACCGAACATTTTTATTTGTGGTGTGGACAAATACTTTGATCTCTCCGTGTCATGTTGCAGTGAGTGAAGACATAAAAGCTCGGTGAAGGCCCATTTTCCATGTCTTCAGGGGTATTGGGCAAATACAGCAAGAACTATATTTTATAGACCATCAGCACTCAGCGGGTGATGTGGTCAGCATCTCGCCTCCTGTCTTTACTTCCCAGGACTATACGTGGCACTCTGTCAAGGCTGGGGCGACCTGGAAGCCAAGGTCATTTTTTTTTTCTTTGGCCACATAATAAGAAGAGAGACATTGGACAACATCGTGACAACTGGAAATAACAGTGGAAAAGGGATAGAGGGAGACCAAGAGAGACTTTGCTGGATGGGCTAAAAACGATGGAATGGAGGGTATCATCAAGAGAGCTGTTCTAGTCAACCAGAGATTGTGATCTGTGGAGACGCATGAGAGCCTACACCAGTTAGCAGGGCACATGACAATGATGATAATGATGATGATAATGATGATGGAGGGGAAAAAAAAGTCCTGTTTCATCTGAAATCGAACCCACGACCTCTCGACCCTCAGGCGAGAACCTAGCCACTACAGCACCGCGGCTCCCCAAATATATGAAAGCTTTGAGTTAAATTTACAGACCTACAGAATACTAAATTTGGCAGCAAAACGTCTTGCGTTGGTTTCGACAGTGGTGCCGAGAGTTGACAGTTTAGAAGCAATGGCAAACTACTGTGCGTAAAATGTGCCTTGGAAAACCACAATAACAAAAGAAAATACTTCCTGGTGTTGGTTCTGCAACCAACTCTAAAGGATACGCAACTAACTTTAAACAGTATACTAACGATAAGTCTTCAATTTAAAGCATATTGCACCCTTAATAAACAAGACAAAATCATGATAATAAGCACACAAATCTATCTGTTACACGTTCAGACTCCTTCCTTTCACGTCAGTACACCCCCCCCCCCTTTCCCCAATAAGACGAGGGTGTTTTATTATTATTCTACCCCAAATGACGTCACAGGACAGTCCAAAATTTTAGAGGATGGTAAGACAGGGTTTCCCAGCTTTCTGATGCTTTTAACGACCCCAATACATATAGAACTGGCCCTAACCCTAACCTGCCCACGTCCTACGAGCCTAGGTTCCACTACTGCATGCAGCCTATCTACCACCCCCTGAAATATTAGGCTGTCCCGTAACCTGCGGATTTCCCCTGTTTGGGGTAAGATAATAATAAAGCACTGAGATGAGGAACCAACAGTCTGCATACAGTTAAGCCACACCTGGAATGGATGTGCATGCAAAACGTAGGTCCAGGAACGAGATTAAAGTCCAGAAATAGACGACAGCCAGAACATTCCTCCAGAGTTTACAGCCGGTGAAGTCTTAAAAGAATAAAGTTCAGACTCTTTTCGAGTGGACGGTTTTTCTTGTCTTCTAAAACTGATATAGACACAAGCTTCAGTCGAGTTCATCTTCTTTTTCGTCGCTTCGTCGTCGTTCTTTCGTCCTCCTCCTTCGTCTTTTTCTTCTTCTTCTTCTTCTTTTGAACGTAAAATCGTCAGCAGAAATCATTTCGAATCACACACAAAAAAACATGAAATAAATGCTTTACTTTTATAATCTATTTTCACTGTGCAAGAATGGACACTTCTCATTATCTAAATTAGTATTTTGAGTAATATACACTATCAATCCAAACAATACAAAACTCCAGTACACAAGCTATACACGACCTACATACAAGGGAAACAAGTTATGCCCTTGTGCCACCAATATGATTTTGTTTTCTATTTCTTCTTCTTCGCGTGTACAGGCTGTAAACTGTAGCGGGAAGTTTTGGGTATTGTCCACTTCTGGACTTCGGTCTTGTTCCAGAACGATCTAACTAGATGTCTGTACGTGCTGTCAACACAAGGAAAACTAGACGACTGAACCGTTAATACAGTCAATTTTAGACCTTTTAAATATCAGCTCAAAACAGTAGGCTACTATATATATAAACATAACTCAAACAATAATAGACTTATGTACTACCAACTCAAGCAATACTAGATTTACACACTGCTAACTCAAAGTAGTGCGAAACGTAAGTACCATCAACACAAAATGACATCTGCACAGAACAAACACAATCAATGCAATAAATCTATACTATTTATATATATAATACTAACAGGAGCATGCACAGCAGGAGTCTAGCAGTCGTCAATAGGAGTCAATTTCTACAATTGTTTCGGGACTTCCAGCTCTCTATACAATCTCGACGGCGGGCCGACCTGGGTAATGAGTCCCAGGCCTTGGACTTCTCCTGCTGCGCTTATCGGGCAATCGGGACAAGACGTTATGGTGTTTTTTGAAACAGGTACTGTGGTTATTGTGTCATATATCGTGGTTGCGATAACAAATTAAGGGCCTACCTGCATGACCAGTGGACGCCACATGGATGTATGGTTTATCGGATAGACATTTATCGGACAGGCTTTGGCAGTTGGCAGTAGCAAGGGCAGACGTTGATCGGACAACTTTGGCTTCATAGATTCAAAAGTTCTTTTCTTCGGACCAGTCTACCGAGGCCTATCACCCACGTCGTTTCGTTGTGTCCTTAACCGTTATGTCTCAAATAATAACACACTTAGTAAAAGACAAACCAAACTTTCATACTACCAGCACAATTAATACTAGACTCCTGCACTGTTAACCAGAAATTGATAGAAAATAAAGGTGCTGGTACTCAGTATGTTACAGTAGTGCTGACAAACAAATGATGCGTAAGAAGGTACCGGTACTGCGGACCGCCAGTTAGAAAGCCCTGCTTCCATCTCAAGAGATATATGACAACTAATAAAAGCAGGATCTGACTTCTGTTATGACCAACATAATCAATAAACGACATCTGTACAGACAACACAAGTCCTCTATACAACCAACACTGGCCATAGGAAAACAACATCAAACAAAATCCTCTAATCTTAACAATCTTTTCATTCACGCTATCCCAGACCCGTTTTTCCCTGGTCTGTAATCTACCTGGGCTTAGATAAATGCACAGGTAAGTTTTCAAAGAAATTACCTGATATTACGTGAAAGGGATTTCCCTAAGAACAGGTAACAATTGTCTGAACCAGTTCTCTTGTTATGGCGCCGGCGGTAATGGTTGTCGCTCTATCAGCCGACAACCGTCAGATCTGACCAGGGTCTGGCTTTTGATGTACTGTCAGCAGTCAAGTAGGAATTACTACTCGCAAGGGTATATATCACTTGAAAAGTGAAGGTAATTCCAGGGCAAGTATTGCAGTAGGGGTGGGGGTGTGAAGAGTTAGAACTTCAATTATACTAGGTTACATTATAAATATCCTGGAGTAGCCAGTTTGTTTATGTGGCCCCTCTAAAGTATAATTTCTTTCCCTTACCAGCGGCAAATCGTAATGGCCACTTGTCTACCGAGCAGCCTTCTCAGACACATGAAAACAAACAGCTATAATAGTCCATTTAGATATTGGAGCCTTTGTTACAAAAACATAATATGCCGGCTGTAGTGAAATATAAATAGACACAATTATTTAATAAGATTTACTTCGTTCTCGACGTTATGTTAGATTTGAATGCTTTCTTTTTAGCCGACTACAAATAACTTCACGAGACAGTCCAATATTTTAGAGGGTGGTATAAGCAGTGTTTTCTGTGCTTGAGCGCGTTTCTTCCTAGGCCAAATTTCCGCACGTTAATCTAATATGTATGCAAATAGCTAGATCTGTAAAACGGATGCACATACAAAACTCAGGTCCTTGAACATAGCCGAAGTCCAGAACCTAACCAAAACTATACGCTTAAGCTACCCCCCCCCCCCGAAATCTTTGACTATCCCGTGACCTGTGCTAATATATCCCCTGTTTATGGTCCGCTAAAAAGAAAGTACCCAGGTTTTTACTCCGCATAACTAGTAATTACAATGCAGTTTTTGCTTACTCGAGGTATATAAATATGTAAGGATCCTTGCTGGAGTGCCTTTTAAGAGTTATACATCTTATGTTACTTACTTAGTCCTCTTCTACCTTTGGATGTAGAGTAGAGGTGAGTTATACAGCACAAAGTTAAAATGTAACTAATCAAACTTACACAAAAACACGTGTTACCTCTGTTTTATATAAATTAAGAATAACACCACAACAGTAGAGTATGGCAAATAATGTAATTTTAGCGTGCTGGATCGTTTTCAATTTCGTGACGAGTTGCAAAAACGTAACTTATATTGATATAACACCGCTATTACATCGGGTTTTCTCTGTAACTCCACGATTTCCTTTGTTTGAGTTGTATTAACAGTAAAGTACCGGGGAAAAAAGCTAAAGAATTATTAGGAATTTTGTTTCTTGTATATACTCATTTAGAACCTCGCCGGTGGTACTGGGTTTGTGCACTTAACTGAGTCACTCGTGTATTTGATGGAGATGACTTACTCGTTTACAATATACACCAATCGGCACTACATGGTAATGTGATCCACATACCTGGACAATATCTTGTAACCTCCCCCTTCCCCCTCTTCCCTCTCTGTGTGGATTTTGATGCCTCATTGTGGAGGAAAACAAGAATAGACCTACTGCCTCTCCAACAAGCATGTCGTAAGGGGCAACTAACTGGGGGTTTCTTTCGAAGTCGTAGTGCATCTTCCTGATAGGCAAGGAAAGAGCAACTTGTATGCAAATATCTAGAGGTGTAAAACGAATGCACACACAAAACTCAGGTCCTAGAACAAAGCCGAATTCCAGAAGTGGACGAACAACCAGGTATTTCCGTCCGAGTTTCCAGCCGGTAAACGCAAACAAATAACAACAATATCTGGTGCCAATTCTAGGCTAGTTCTATGCCAAAATACTGGCATTATTACATATACTTTCCATTTTTGCGGTGAAGGCGGGGTTGATGGATGTGCGGGGAAGGGGGGATTTAGGGCCGCATGGCTAGTGCTGTCGCCACTGACTGCGCAAGTTTCCTCCCCCCCCCCCGACACAATAAAATCTCCAGCCTTATCGAGGTTTCGAACCAGGGTCTCCCCCAGGGAAGCCAGCGTTTTTAACCGTTCGTTCAGCCGCTTCAGCGGCCATCCGCTACCACAACTGCACCTTGTTCTTGGTCAAATTCATCAAAAACACCCCTGCCCTTAAGGCTTGTCCACTTGTTCACTTGTCCACTTGTCTATCCTGGTCACACACTGCGGGTGTTCTTAATCAATGGGGTCTCGTTTCATCTTGACCGCTAAATCTCCAAAAATGTAATTAATCAGTCAGCAGACCAATGGTCAGCGATGTGGCATGTCGGGTCTGGCCGACGACCTGATTGAAAACTCATGTTCCAGGGACTGGTGCCACGTGTCTTTCCGCGCGGGTTCATGAATACTTTATGACAGTCTCTGTATCTTGCTGTCATGGTCCAGGCTGATTCACAGCACACGTTTATGTTTTTTCCTTTTAAATTCGCCATACCCCGAGCCTAAACAAGGTCATTAGTACTTCGACCACTGTACTGCGCGTCTCTGCGCATGTAGTCCGTGAAGAAAAGCATGACTTCAATTTTAATTAATTATATCTAGAACCACAGCATAGTTTGATCCCTAGAACCACTGCATAGTTTGATTCCTATAATTACTGCACAGTTATATCCCTAGAACCATTGCATAGTTTGATACCTAGAACCACAGCATAGTTTGATCACTAGAACCACCGCTTAGTTTGATCCATAGAATTACTGCATAGTTTGATCCCTAGAATTACTGCATAGTTATATCCCTAGAACCACTGCATAGTTTGATCCCTAGAACCACTGCATAGTTTGATCCCTAGAACCACCGCGTATATATATCGCTAGAACCACTGCATAGTTTGATCCATAGAATTACTGCATAGTTATATCCCTAGAACCACTGTATAGTTTGATCCCTAGAACCACCGCATAGTCTGATCCCTAGAACCACCGAATAGTTTCATCATTAGAACCACTGCATAGTTTTATCATTAGAACCACTGCATAGTTATATCCCTAGAACCACTACATGGTTTGATCCCTAGAACCACTGCATAGTTTGATTATTAGAGAACCGCTGCATAGTGTGATCCCTAGAGCCACCGCATAGTTATATCCCTAGTACCAGTGCAAAGTTATATCCCTAGAGCCATTGCATACTGTGATTCATAGAACCACTGCATAGTTAGATCCCTAGAACCACTGCATAGTTTGATCCCCAAAACCACTGCAAAGTGTGATCTCTAGAATCACTGCATAGTTTGCTATGCATTTTCGTTGTTGCATATATTCTTAAATTGTCCATATCACTGCTTTCATCGGTGTTAATCTGGACAAACACTTGACATTGCAGCATCCAGGACAGCGGTTCTGAACCTTAAAGACTCATTCACAGGGGTCTCTTCAGACCATCGGAAAGCACATATTATTGAACTTACGAGGGAAAATAATTGTTTGGGGGTCGCCAAGACACCAGGGAACTGTATTAAAGAACCTTTCATTTTCTCTGAAAATATACATAAGTACTAATGGCACCCAGATATATAAGCTCTCTCTCTCTTTCTCTCTCTCTCTCTCTCTCTCTCTCTCTCTCTTCTCTCTCCCTCTTCCTCCCTCTCTCTCCCTCTCTCTTTCTCTCTCTCTCTTTCTCACTCTCTCGCCTAGTGTCTTTTTATACAGTGCATAGTGTTTCAAATCTATATTAATCCAAATGTTAATTTTCCGATGATGTAAGCTACTGACACTGACACTGACACTACTGAACAGATCGCTTTCAAATTTGCACACAACGTAGCCTTTGACTCCATGAGGGATTTTTTGTCAGAAAACCACACAAACCACGAACGACGTAGCTCCAGCAACGGTCAAATCATTATTTGTTTATTTGACTGTTGAGCTTTTATTGAACTTTGCATTTTTTATATAATTTCATTTCCACTATTGACTTCAGTGTTTGGTAGCGTATTATGCAGGTGACCCGCGTTCGATTCCCTGCTAGGTGATATATTCTTTTTTAGCCCTTAACTGGGCGGCTGGAACGTTGTGTTGTGGTTTATGGCTAGGCCGCGATATCTACGCCTTTTTCGGTTTTGGGGTTTACAGCTAGCCTGCGACAGCGGCGACGTGATGCTCAATGGTCATGTCACTGGTAATCATCGTTGGCACGTTGTGTTGGGATTTACAGCTAGGCTGCGATATCTGACCTAAACTCTTCAGTCGTCGGTAGTAAGGTTGTTTGGCATCCTTCACTCGGGTGACCGGTGTTCGATTCCCTGCTGGGCGATAATTATTCTTTTTCCCCTAAAAGGATGGTTGCCACGTTGTGTTGTGGTTTACAGCTAGGCTGCGCTATCTGCGCCTTTCAGTTAAGTCCTAATTAGCCTCGCCGCGAAGCTTCTCGACCAAAAACTATTCGGCGAAGACAGAAACTGTTAACTAAGACGGTTTACAGTCCAGTTTAGTTTGGGTGGACACGGATGCCAAGGTGTTAAAAATTGTTCCCTCGGAGAGGGAGAGATGATGGGTGCGGGGTATTTTTCTCCGCTATTCGTGAGTATAGTGTACTTTTCACTGTGGGTTCCATCACTGGTTACGTGATGAAGTTTTTTTGTTCCTATGTCTGGGTCAAAATCAAACTAAACAGTCCGTGGCGGCAGCATGCGGCGCTAACTCCTCTTTTCTACACCGACCTACACAGACTGTAGTGACAATTTTTGTTGTTGTTGTTGTTGTGATGGTGATGGTTGTGGTTGTGGTTGCAATAGTACTGGTACTGGATGATTGATGTGGTAGCTGTTACACTGGCTACATTTACTTCTGTGTACAAATTAATGCAACCTTTTTAAGTCTGGGTAGACACGGATGGAAAGGTCAATTTAGTTACAATATTTCGTTACACAGTGACTTTCCCATCCTTCGGAGAAGATGACATGATTGGGGGGAAAAGGAGGCGGGGGAGGGGGGGGGGTATGCCGGACACAGTTAGCTGAGAGAGCTTACAATATTATTTTAAAGTTCTCATTTCTTAACTATTTCTATTTTAATAATTTCGCCAGGTGAAGATTTTTCAGTCCTTCAGAGAGGGAGATATGACTTCGCCAGGTGATGATTTTTTAATATTTGGGAGAGGGAGATGTGAGTGGGGGAGCGGGGGGGGGGGGGAGGTTATGCCAGACACCGTTAGCTGAGAGAGCTTAAAATATTATTTTAATGTTCTCATTTCTTAACTATTTCTATTTTAATAATTTCGCCATGGATGATTTTTCAATCCGTCGGATAGAGAAATATGACTGCGTAGAGGGGAGAGGAGGGAGTATGGCAGACACTGTTAGCTGAAAGCTATATTCTTTCCTCTCCATTTCACCAATCTGGACCACAGCAACGCGTGGCCGGGTACAGCTAGTATATTAATAATAATAGATAATAATATAATAATAGTGATTATAGCGAGCACTACTGTCTTGCATATACACGACAATACACTGTGCAACGTATTCAGAAAACGTGGATAAATGTATTGTAATAAATTTACATAGCAACTAATTTAAACTAAATAAAACTGCTAAAATACTGTTGGTTGACTATGTTGATTTGTGCATACAAAAAAAATATATATCTGGGAAAAAAAGCAGTTGCCTGATGTCTATAAGACATACCGTATAATGACAAATTTGCATTTGTGTAATGTAAAATCTCTGCAATTTTGGTCAGATAGTCTAGCAAGCTGCATTATAACCAATTGAAAGAGTTTCTATAGGAACTGCCGTTAACATGTTTTCATGCAAAAGTTACTTTAGGTCACTTAAGAAATAAAGGAATTGTATTGTCACTATTGAAAGCAATGGCAAACTTCTGAAAGTAAATTTGCCTAGAGAAACCACACAACAGTCAGGGGCAGCTGTGGTTAGATATGCAACGTACTATAAAGGATACGCAACTTACCTTAGATATTGTCACTATTTGTCCAAGCAAACCATAGGACGTTTCTGACTTATCTCTTCCCCCTTTCTATTTTCATAAAAGACAACACGTATATAAATCAATGTTTGTGTGTTTGTTTATTACCTATAGAATCGGAAACTACTGAACCGATTTAGCTGAAATTTTCAGGATATGTTTGTTTTGATACCGAATTTTTACCTGTCATGGTTTTAAATTCTACCTGTCATTGTTTGAGATAGGTGACATTTGTTGGGAAAATTTTCGAAACTAATATTTTCAATTTAGTAACCTCTAATTAAAGCCACGGTCGTAAATGCGTATGACCATCTCTATATCGCTGATTGCGACATTAACCATATTAGACACGGTTTCGATTTTCTTTCTTTTCAAACAACCTTCGATGAGTTAGAGAGTAGTCGGTGGTTTTGAGAAACGGGAAAGGAGGGGGAGGGGGGGGCAATTAAAGACTATGTCTGCGCAGACAATGATTGCGACATTTACCGTGTTAGACACGTACGATTTATATTATTGTGCCTCTTCAATACTTAAAGTTTCTATCTGGGATATCTGTTTATGAGAAAACAATTGCCTGCGGTTTTGGGTTGTGTTAGAATCGGGACACACATCTTAGATAGTTAGTTTTGTTCTGTTTTCGTTACGCAGAAGGAGTCGTTGGCTTGTCGAATGGTTAGTACACTGGGTTTCTCTGCTGTGGCGACAGCACTAGCCATCTGGCCATAAATACTTTTTAAAAAAGTACAGGTATGTAGGTAAACCAGTTGATAATTAAATTTGATGATTTCGCATACTTATGATTTCATTTCAAACTTTCCGATTGCATAGTTACGCTGAATTTTCAAAGATTTCCATTTATTTTCATGTGAATTTAATTATTTCTTCTCACATTGCGTTGGAATTTGGCTGTGTTGTTTATCATAGCGTTCATTTCGTAATTATGGTGTATTTTTTCCTGCTTTCGTTGCATTTCACTTGTTTTTTTTGTTTTTTTTCTCCAAACCACTTCGAAGGAAAGAGTAGTCGGTGAAGTGGGAGGGGGAGGGTTAGCATAAACTGTTAACCGAGAGAGCTTTAAGTCACAGTAACTGCCTTACTAACTTAAAGTAGCAGCAGTAGTAGTAGCTGTGGTTGAGCGGTTACAATGTAGTGCTGTCATGCTGGAGACCGCCGGTAAGGTGATGTCATTTTTCTGTCGAGGAGCGAAATTACACATCCTAACCTGACCAGTCCGTGCCGACAACATTAGCCTTGGGCGCCAAATCCTCTGGCTCACGACTCCCTGTCTATTCCGATGGTAAAACAGATAGCAGTGACATTATTTTAGTTATTGTGGTGGTAGTGGTAGTGGTAGTAGTTGTACTGGTACTTGAAGGATAGTGTGGTAAAAAATAACACTACCCGCATTTACTACTCATTACAATTTCTGCTCCCTATTTTAGTCCGGATGGACAGGGGTATCAAGGTCAGTTAGAAAAAAAAATATTGTCGGGTGAAGACTTTCAAATCCTTCGATGAGGTTAGTTATTTACAAGTACAAAGTAAGCTTTACTTCCGTCTCTTAAAAAATACAAACAGCTTTAGCATGTGATAACCAAACAACCATTTTTTTTTACTGTGCTATTAATACCATTTAAACGACCACTAATATAAAGACACATTTATATGTTGCGTGTTCTAAACTGGCAAACCAGACTATCTCTATTTCTGTGCAGAGAATGATTGCGACATGAACTATATTAGACACGTGCGATTTCTATTGTCTTTCTTTTCCAAAAGTCTTTCATGAAGGAGCGAGTAGTATGTGGATTTAGAAAGGGGGGGGGGGGGTGTCGTATGGCAGTTTTGTCACGCACCTTAATTACAGGATATTTTCACAAATCCCTCAGGTGCTCTGAGACAGGAGTGTTTTGAATGGTGGCTCTCGTTCGTCTAGAGGCCTAACCCTCGGTTCAAACTTTCCATTCAACCTGTCTCAGGGATGAGGTGACACGAGCTCTGACTCCACAGGGTTATTATGAACACTTGGGTACCTCTCGGCCAGACGTCCTCACCACTGTTTGCCCCCAGACTGGATTAATGTAAATCCAGTCGAACAAATAATCAACAGTGAATACGATAAGACAAGACTACGTTTATAAATGCCACAAGGAACTCCAATTAGACAAAACTCTCCTAAGAACTAGAAGGCGGATGAACTCGAGAATCAATGTAATAGGTTCCCTGTAACCAAGCTGAAGAAAAATAACTTGAAGAATTAACTGAAAGAATATTGAATACTTTCAAGAACAAAGTTAGTGCGAGTGTCTTCCTCCTACCCTACGTTTCTGTCCAGTATCATCATGGCTGAGGAATCTGATGGATTGGAAAGGTCCACTTAGATTTAAGCCGTCATACGGGTCACTCTGACTTATCTGTTTAGATCTTATATCTCCTCTGGATGCTGGAGCGAAGTTTCCGACTACCGTACTTTACGATAGGACTTCTCAGAAAACGAGGCTGCTTCTCTGGATGCCGGAATAGATCTTCACGTCGCCAGACTTCCCAACATTATTTCACCAGCAGGAACAGTTTCTGGCGTTGATCGAGAACAATCACCTTGAGCTCGGAAGACGACGACTCAAGTATCGTCCACACGTTCAGGACCACAATTCACCACATGTAAATTGCTTAATGTGTAGTGGCAGAAGGAACCAGTCTACAAGACACTGACACTTGTTGGATCTTCATAACCCATGATAATAAAAAAAGAGAACAAGGAATCTTGTCTGTATGACGGTCAATAGGCGAGACACAAGGAAAAACGCCTGCCTCCAAGACCGGACTATAGAGAAGTGACGCACACAAACACGTCCCCTAACAACAGCAGTTAGCGTACGAATCGCGCTCACTAATGCAGTGCAGTGGTCAGACAATTTATTTAGAATAGGCGCAGAAAATGTGTCCTAACATTCAATTCGACACTCAAAGCCTAAAAGAGTCATTATCAAAGGGTTTTATATGGATTTTTCCTATCAGGACTCCCCCACAACAAACGAACTATCTAACTATGCTTGGCCTATTCTATTACATAGTTACGATGACGAGTTTAGGGTGTCAGCTATATGGACCTTCCTGCTGTGGCAGATGTGTGGATGCTGTCATGCGACAGAGCTCCACCAAAAGGAGATGAGCGTCACGCGAATCGAACGACAGCATCACACATCCAACCATCACCAGGTACAGGTTCCACAACATTGTCCCCATCCTCAGTCAGCACGTCAGCAGACGAAGGGTGGCGACTCAAAAAGTCTGCTCCCACATTCTGTCCACCGGGAATATATTCCACTGTGAACGAATAAGGTTGCAGCAGCAATGACCATCTCATCAACCTTGGGTTCAGGTGAGCAGATGACGCCATGAACACCAAAGGTTGATGGTCAGTCTGCACAGAGAATTTCACACCATACAAATATGGCTGAAATTTTTGGACCGCCCAAACCAACGCTAGACACTCCCGTTCTATACATGAGTAACCGCGTTCGGCCACGTTAAGTTTCCGACTGGCGTAGGCGACGGGAAACAAAATCTCCGGGTCCTGAATCCCAGATTGGAGAAGTGCAGCCCCAATCCCGATGCCACTCGCGTCTGTCCTCAACACAAAGGGTTTCGACAGATCGAGTAACTGCAACACGGGAGAAGACGTCAATTTCTCTTTCAACGTGTTGTAGGCATCTTCGCATTCAGGAGTCCAACATACTTTTTCAGGATGGTCCTTCTTAAGCGCATCCGTTAAGGGAGCAGCTATGGAGTTGAAATTTGGAATAAATTTCTGATAGTATCCGCACAAAGATACGAATGAACGGACCTCCTTTTTAGTATGTGGTCTAACCGCGTTCCGGAGTTTCTCGATATTCTTGGACTCAGGTTTGATCGTACCTTCGGACACAGTGTGTCCCAAGAACTCGAGATTGGGCCAGGCCAGTTTACACTTGGTGGGTCGGGCTGTCAGGCCTGTTTCTTTCAATCGATGCAGCAGTTTCTGCAAGGACTGAATATGTGCTTCAAACGTTTCGGAAGCCACCAAAATGTCATCCATAAAATTGATGATAGTGGGATCTTTTAGAGGATCTAAAAGTAACCGCATCATTTTGGTGAATACCCCGCAAGCATTGCAGGTCCCGAACGGAAGGACATTAAAGTGATAATGGGAATCCGAAGTGCTAAAGGCCAGATATTTACGAACTTCTTCCTTAACCGGTATCTGGTAATACCCCTTGCTCAAATCAATCTTCGAAAAGTACTTTGCTTTGTTGAGCCGGGCAAACAAAAGACTTTGGTCAGGAAGGGGTTCAGGAAGAAACTCCGTCACCCTGTTCAACTGCCTATAATCTATGCACAATCGGTGCTCCCCCGAAGGCTTCCTCAACAAGACAACGTTCGCACTGAAGGGGGATTCTGAGGGGGAAATCACACCTTCTTTTAGCAAATATTCAATCTCCTTTCTAACAGATTCCTGCTTAGAAAAGGGGATTTGATAAGGGCGCTGGCGAATGGGTTCTTCACTCACCAACTTCATATCGTATTCGATCAACGAAGTACGCCCTGGCTTCTCTGTGAACACGGAAGTATAATCCGATAAGAGACGTGCGAGCGGTTCAGTTTGGGACAAGGAGAGAGCAGGGTTAATCTCTACATCCTTGTATGTTTCCCCGGGATGGAGAGGATATTCTACCGCAGTGGTTTCTCCTCCGTCCACCTCCATTGCTACAGACAGTGTTAACAGAGTCTCCGGTCCATTTATCTCTCTCTCATTATACTTTCTGAGAAGAGTAATATGGTAAACCTTCGACTTACCCTTCACACTTATCTTGTAGTGCATTCTGGAGACTTTTTCCAACACGAAATAAGGGCCTGCCCAAGCTAAATCAATCTTGGATCTCCCCGTTGGTAAAAGTAAAAGAACTTTATCTCCAACATCAAGACTACGTTCCTTCGTCTTTTTGTTGAAGTGTGCTGCGTAACGTTGACGAGCACGATTCAAATTCTTATTAGCTAGGTCCCAACGTAGCTTCAATTTTTCTTTGAGTTCTTGCACGTACTGTGACGTGGTCCTCGAGGTCTCATCTGCATTTTCGTCCGTCCACGTTTTTCTGAGTATGGCCAAAGGACCAGAAATGGGCCTCCCAAAAACCAACGTTGCTGGTGAAAAGCCGGTGGAAGCATTAGGGACTTCGCGATAAGCGAATAGTGCTGCAGCCACGTATTCGTCCCACTTCTCCGGTTTCTCCTGGGATAACCTCCTCAGCAGTGAAATCAACGTCCCGTTGAATCGCTCATTTTGGCCATTCGCTTGGGGTCGATATGGACTAGTGCATATATGATGAGATTTAAGAATTTGAAACACCTCCTCCATCAATTTCCCCTTGAACTGCGATCCGTTGTCAGTCAAGATTTGTGTGGGAAATCCTACACGAGTAAAGATGCCAATCAAAGCCTCAGCAACACTCTGACTATCTATCTTACGAAGCGATACAGCCTCACCCCAGGCACTACAACTATCTACCAGGGTTAAGATATAGGCATTCTTCTTTTTCGTGAGGGGAAGGGGTCCCACCAAGTCGACAGCCACTCTCTCTCGAAGGGAGTGGACATTATGGGAGTTTCTCCCAGTCGAACTGGTGCAATCTTGCCTTTCGGGGCGACTCTTTGGCACTCCGGACAAGATTTGACAAAACGTATTATGTCCGTTGTCATACCCGGCCAAAAGTAATGACAGGAAATACGTTGAGTCGTGGCATTTATTCCCATATGGGCACTATAGGCGATCGTGTGACCCATTTGGAGAATTTGTTGCCGATATGGTCGTGGCACGACCAGCTGACTTTGCTCAGTATATTGGTCACTCCCAACGCGAAAAAGCAACTTACCTTTCATAAAGTAATCATTTCTTCTCGGCGGAGTGTGACAGATAGGTAATTTTTTGAAACAAGCCCTAAGGGTGGGGTCAGTCTCTTGGGCTACTTTGATCTCGTCAGGTAAGGGATTTACGTGACTTTGATCTTCCGTGGCACATTTATGTTGCGCACGGGTGGTCATCGCCGCAAGCTGTTCTGAAGGTGTAGGGGCATTCGCTAAATAGACATAACGAGCTCCTAAAATGAGAGGGAACGTACTCCGTTTCAAAACGGCCGCCTCAATCTCTCCAGTAACGTATCTAGACTTGACCTCTATCTTAGCTACCGGCAAGTTCATGGGTTGAGCATCAAGAGTTGCACATCTGAGCTCTATAAATTCACCTGTATACTGATCAGCTCTAACGATATCGGGGGAACAGACCGCGGAATAGGACAACCCCGAATCATAAAGACGAGAAATTATCTTTTTGTTAGCCCAGACCTTCTCTACCACAGGTGGCCTATTGGAACGGTTATATAATTTCTCTGCGGCAGATGAACCCACAGTCGTCAACATAGCTGACAATTGAGTCCCCCCTGCTGACTTCACCTTACAATCATTAGTGTGGTGGGAATTATTATTGCAATTCCTACAGTAGGGTTTTCTAGAACTATTGTACAACTGTTTCTGTTGCGAACTGCCAAATTTAGAAGGATTCTGGTGTTTTACATGGGATGGGCTCTTTTTAGGGGAACCTGGAGCTGGAGTTTTCTGACCATTCTGATTATTCCTATTATGATTATTATGTGGCTTGGCTTTCCCCGAACTATCATCCTTATGTGCTAACTCGTACCGTTCGGCATGAAACAAAATGTCAGTCAATTTTTCTGCACCGTTCTCGGTAAGAAAGGTTTGCATTGACTTCGGTAGAGTGTCCTTTAATTGTTCGGTTAGGAACAATTCTTGCAGATCTTTGAAGGAAGCTTCATAGCCAGCCATTTCACGCCACTTACTCATATAACTTTTTAATCTATCTGCAAACTGCGGATAAGTTTCCCCAATCATTTTCCTTTCATTTCTAAACTTATGCCTGTAACTAGCAGCATTAAACTCGAACCTTTTCAATAAAGCCTGGCACAGGGCTTCAAAGTCAGTATCGGAGCCAGTGGGCATCCGCTGAAAAATTTCATATGCCTCTCCTCTCATTCCCTGTGCCAGTTTTAATGTATATCTATCTTTCTCAAGATTATAGATAGTTGCAAGTTTAACCAATTTATCGATATACTGCTCAATCGTTTCCAGCTTCGCATCAAAGGCAGGCATAGGAAAATTCATGGCAGGTGTCGAGATGCAGTGAGTAGACACAGTCTCCATTTCTGAAGACTGAGATCTAGAAATCTGGCTATCTCTTTGTGCCTGAATTTCCAGCTCCTTCATCTTTATCTCGGCCTGAATTCTGAGTCTTTCGGTTTCCATGAGTCTCTCGGATCCGATCCTGAGCCTCTCGGACTCACGAGCCTCCATTCTCATTTCTCTTTCTGTGGTCTTAATCCAATCGGTCAACTCCCTTCCTTCCAGTCCCATCTGTACAGCCATTTCTTTCAGCTCTGGAATCGAAATTCTGGACTGCGCCATGTTGAGCTGTAAAGATAGTTAAAAGAAGATCCAACAAATATGCACAAATTTACGATAATAGTAAATGTTAGACACAAAACGCCAGTGGTGATACAACCAAAACCACTATACACAAATCAGAAGAACAATTGTCACTACTTCAGAAAGACAATCTTCCTATCACTAGGACCAATAGAATCCTACAATGTGAAAACAGGAAGAACCGCTTGTCAAAGACTACTGAAACAACCTCTTATTTCTTCCCAGGAAGATTACAAGGAATATATTCAAAGTAGTCACCAATTCTACCAGACAGCTTATCAATATGACAACCAGCTGGTCAAGTGTCCAGCACAACTACTGAACACTCTAATTCACTGTTGACAAATTACAATTACAATAAACAACGATCCCGGACATGAGACCACATTTTACGATAGTGACTGTCGTATGGCAGTTTTGTCGCGCACCTTACTTACAGGATATTTTCACAAATCCCTCAGGTGCTCTGAGACAGGAGTGTTTTGAATGGTGGCTCTCGTTCGTCTAGAGGCCTAACCCTCGGTTCAAACTTTCCATTCAACCTGTCTCAGGGATGAGGTGACACGAGCTCTGACTCCACAGGGTTATTATGAACACTTGGGTACCTCTCGGCCAGACGTCCTCACCACTGTTTGCCCCCAGACTGGATTAATGTAAATCCAGTCGAACAAATAACCAACAGTGAATACGATAAGACAAGACTACGTTTATAAATGCCACAAGGAACTCCAATTAGACAAAACTCTCCTAAGAACTAGAAGGCGGATGAACTCGAGAATCAATGTAATAGGTTCCCTGTAACCAAGCTGAAGAAAAATAACTTGAAGAATTAACTGAAAGAATATTGAATACTTTCAAGAACAAAGTTAATGCGAGTGTCTTCCTCCTACTCTACGTTTCTGTCCAGTATCATCATGGCTGAGGAATCTGATGGATTGGAAAGGTCCACTTAGATTTAAGCCGTCATACGGGTCACTCTGACTTATCTGTTTAGATCTTATATCTCCTCTGGATGCTGGAGCGAAGTTTCCGACTACCGTACTTTACGATAGGACTTCTCAGAAACGAGGCTGCTTCTCTGGATGCCGGAATAGATCTTCACGTCGCCAGACTTCCCAACATTATTTCACCAGCAGGAACAGTTTCTGGCGTTGATCGAGAACAATCACCTTGAGCTCGGAAGACGACGACTCAAGTATCGTCCACACGTTCAGGACCACAATTCACCACATGTAAATTGCTTAATGTGTAGTGGCAGAAGGAACCATTCTACAAGACACTGACACTTGTTGGATCTTCATAACCCATGATAATAAAAAAAGAGAACAAGGAATCTTGTCTGTATGACGGTCAATCGGCGAGACACAAGGAAAAACGCCTGCCTCCAAGACCGGACTATAGAGAAGTGACGCACACAAACACGTCCCCTAACAACAGCAGTTAGCGTACGAATCGCGCTCACTAATGCAGTGCAGTGGTCAGACAATTTATTTAGAATAGGCGCAGAAAATGTGTCCTAACATTCAATTCGACACTCAAAGCCTAAAAGAGTCATTATCAAAGGGTTTTATATGGATTTTTCCTATCAGGACTCCCCCACAACAAACGAACTATCTAACTATGCTTGGCCTATTCTATTACATAGTTACGATGACGAGTTTAGGGTGTCAGCTATATGGACCTTCCTGCTGTGGCAGATGTGTGGATGCTGTCATGCGACAGGGGGGGGGGGGGCATCAAAGACTATCTCTGTATGTGCGCAGACAATGATTGCGAAAGTAACCATCTTAGATACGTGCGATTTCTATTTTCTTTCTTTTCCATTTAGCCAAACTTTGCCACATAAAGAAACCCTTAGACCAAAATGGACGAGGGAAACCAAAGGGGCTGGACTTGATTCCATCCATGAGATTGAACCGAAAAGGGGGGAAAAAAGGAGGCAGAGACGGGGAAACAAATGTGGTTAGGACAACTAGTAGTTGCTCCAGGGACTGCAAAAAAAAAAGAGGAAAAGTACAGACAAGACGAGGATTCGTATGGTGCAGGACCATGAAATATTGCTCGTGGCGATGAATATGTGAATAGTAAATTAAACTAGAACTACAACATATAACTACATAGGCAGCACCTACACAGACCACTTGCATGACCTACAAATCATAATCCAAATTTAAAAAAAAAAATTAAATATAATCATCCTATTAAGCATCTGTTTATTTTCATGTTTATTTTCTATGGTAGTCGATGCGAACGCATCGGGATGTCAGGTTCGATCCCATCTGCGGGCCATGCGCCTTGCGTTGGTTTCGACAGTGGTATCAAGAAAGCCGACCGTCCAGAAGGCAATGGCAATCTACTGGACGTAAATTTGCCTATAAAAACCACTCAAAAGCCAGGGGTTGTGGGGGGGTTTGTTCTGCAACGTCCTGTAAAGGATACGCAACTTACCTTATTTTCATGAAAACAAAACTAGCCTGCTTGGTAGATAAAATTACAGCAACGTGTTCGAACAAACCAGGTGCTGATCACTCTAGCTAACAAAGATGAGATTTCACCTTCCTTCAAAGTGACTTACAATAAAAAATCACGGAGAGAGAATGTACAATGAAATCAGATTTAACACAACCTATCTATTGATCGTACTGCCTAAATACGAAACAAGTGAGCCAACCCACATCTTGACTCAGTTCCATGAACTTACGTTCCGCCAAGAATCCTGTATGGTCCCGCAATGAAAAGTCAGGACTGAATGTATCAGGGGTCGTCCCGGTTAAGGGACAGTTCAGTGTGATGATGAATCAAGTATTTTGGGAATTGCGACCACTAACTAAACTCAGGGCATTTTTCAAACAGGATGATACACGGAAAAATCCGTGTTAGCTAAACGAGGCTTGCTGAACGTCAGCGGACTCCATGAAGTGTCCACTGTACCGTGAACTCTGGGAGTACAATAAAACGATGGTGCAAAGCACCGCACTGATGGAAACTCTAGACTCTGGACTCTTGGCAGAAGACTTGTGTGACGTGGACGTTGTTTCGATCAGACTGTAGATTGTACTAGTTCATTGACAAATTGTAATAACATTTAGAAATGTGGCGTATTCGATGTTAGCTGTAATTCGTTAGCATCTGCCGACGCACCTACAGCCTGCACTCGACGTGTGCCATAGCGTCTTTGGCATCTGGAGACAGCGAGTTGAGTTAGCGGGTCACAATTTCCAACCTATTTGATTCACCATCATCACACTGAACTGTCCCATAAGCGGGACGACCCCTGACAGGATTTTCCTAGCCTCACTGCCTCCAACCTAAGAGCCAAAGTGTAAAGAGAGCCTTTTCTCAAGTCCAGGGTCTGTCATAATATTCACGGAAAGTCGTGACTCGCTGGGCTCGTCCGAAGAGTTTTCATCAACAAACTTGCCAGTTTGAGTCCGCCAAGCGCAGCCAAATCTAAATTATTAGGAGGCTTACAACTTACCCACATGCCTGTTCTAGTACGGATTGGAAGAATTAACTGCGACGTAAAGCGGCACAGTAGGATGATAATGACAATGATGATTATGTTGATGATATTGGCGTAGTTTTACTAGATTATAAGGAGTACTGAACTATCGACAACATGAGAACTGTATTTAGCTTCTCAGAAGTTTAAAATATTCCTGCCGCTTATAACATGAAATCGCTTTAATCAGAATAAAACTGACAGCGAATGTGCCATTTCCGTTCAACTGAGACGTACTTTTAGTTTTAATGCGGTGTCTTCCGTTTTGAAGAAAATTAACATCAAATGCAGTCCAGTTCAGGCCACCATTTCTCTAATTATATTTTTAATTATATATATATATATATATATATATATATATATATATATATATATATATATATATATATAATTCTTATAGTGCATTCCCTGTGGCGTCGGTGATCCTGTCTGTCAACAGCCTTTTGCCTTGTGGAGTTTTGTCTTGTCTAACACAGAGGTTCTTCCATAAAATGATATAAAAATGCTTAACATCTTTCTTTCTGGTCTCCATCGGTCACTCTTTTCCTTAAAATTGACTTGGGCTTTCCATAGACGTTTGACCCAGGAGGCTCAAACCCTTAAGCACCCGCTACCCCCACTTTCTAAATCTTTAGAGGATAGAGAAGGAGTTGAGAAAGGGAGGGTGGCTCAGCAGCCCCGCCCACAATCATTTGTATGGGGACTAAGAGGCACTAAGAATAGACATTTCTGTATTAGTAGGTGTTATACATTTTATATTATTTCAAGTATATTTTTAAAATTTATTTTCCATTCAGCCCATTAATAATAATAATTATTATTTTTATTTTTATAGGAACATAAACTATTTTATTTATCGAAAATATCTAAGGCAGAGGCGTGGTTGTGGACTGAGCGTTTACAGAGAGTAGGTAAAGTCTTTTTCTGACACGAGTAATTAGGTAATTATAAACCTGTATTTCCCTACGTTTTTGCGTGCCATGCCCCACCCAAGCGTTCTTAAAATTTTAAAGCCCCTATATAGTTTAAACTCTGGATGAGTCCAGTTTCAAATTGACTACCCCCCCCCCTCCCTCGCCAACCTTTGACAACTAAATAGCCCCCCTTCCCACCCCACAGCAACCACATTGCACCCCCCCCCCCCGGGGCCCCAGTGGTAAATACTGCTTTAGATCATGTCTACCTTTAATACGTCTTTTATCTACCTATGACGATCTAATCGTTACTTCTTCCGAACATATTTGGTCCTCATGATAGAAACTCGCCTCGACGCGAACTCGAACCTTCCATGCGTTAGATAAGCATCCAACGACTCGGGGGAACCGGTTCTGAGAAGCACATAAAACAGAATATTCTGTAAAGTAATATTATGATTAGGTAAATACTATAAGGGTTTCTTACTGCTGATAATTTATAGTTTGCCTATGTCAATATTCAGTTTCATTACATCGCGATGCCTGAGTAAAACAAACAAAAAATTTTACAAAAATAATACTACGTTTGCCTGCCATCTTCTAGGGCAATTTGGGATCGCTTATGGGGGTCATTAGAAGATCTAGATGAGTAACATCCCCCTTCCCTTTTTCCTCTCTCTTTATCTCTGTCTCTCTCTCTCTCTCTCTCTCTCTCTCTCTCTCTCTCTCTTTAATATATATATATATATATATATATATATATATATATATATATATATATATATATATATATATATATATATATAATCAACAATGAACAAATGAAAGTTCGTGTGGCTGCTCATGTCTTCCTTCTTCTTACACCTAGGTATACTGACAAACTTTTCACTTCCCGTCCACGCTCTGGCTATATATAGGTCAATATATGTCTGTTGTCGGCTCTGTGGCTAAGTCGATGCGAGCGCTTTGTGATGCCGAGTTCGATCCCAGCTGCGGACCATGCGCCTTGGTTTCAACAGTGGTATCAAGAAAGCCGACCGTCCAGGAGAAATGGCAAACTACTGGACGTAAATTTGCCTAGAAAAACCACACAACAGCTAGGGGTTGTTGGGGTTGGTTCTGCAACGTCCTGTAAAGGATACGCAACTAACCTTAACTTAGTATAAACCTGTAGTTTATAAGTATTTTATCATAGCCGTGTACATAATATTCGAATGTAGTCATTTCATAGTAAGTGTGTATGTGTGTGTGTGTATGTGTGTGTGTGTATGTGTGTGTGTGTGTTGTCTTTGTTTGCTTATGAAGGCTAATCGCCGCAACGTCCTTTGCTTGTTCATTGTAATTTATTTGGTAAAGCTAACATAAACTATTTTTTTTTCTTACCCCTTTTCTTCTCCTTCCTATAATTTTCTATCCTTTAAAAAAAAAGACCAGTTTGTGTTTGTAGCAAATAATAGACGTTTAACACTTAATATTTCAATGTGTTCTCCTTATGTTACACATGACGCACTTGAGGGATGACTTTCTCTGCCCCACACCTGCTCCAGCCATTGATTAGTTGAGGAAATGCCAGCCTTATAATAAATCTTATATATCGCTGGTGGTTCTCCGTGTGTGTGTGTGTGGGGGGGGGGGGAGAGTGGGGGTGGGGGGTTTGGGGTCCCCTTTGAAAGGGTCATTAGTCCCACTACCCCTAAAAACAATAACATAACTCTTGACCCGTTAGGTCCCTGGAGTTGCATCAAAGAAAGCACTAGCACACAAAACCAGCCATCTTTCTTTGCCTTTCGCTTGATGAATAAGTGTATGATAACTTAGTTCTGCGCATTTCCTAATGTTGTCAGTGCAAGTTCGTCTTTTCCCTTCTCTTCCTCAACTATTCCCTAATGTTGTCAGTGCAAGTTCGTCTTTTCCCTTCTCTTCCTCAACTATTCCCTAATGTTGTCAGTGCAAGTTCGTCTTTTCCCTTCTCTTCCTCAACTATTCCCTAATGTTTTTTGAAGTACACCTTTTGCAATCGAATCATGCTTCACCTCGTACCTGAACCTAGCTAGCTTGCGATGTTTCACCACTGCCAAGAGAGGCTCCTGATGTCCTGCACATTTGTATATGTTGTCTCTGACATATTTATTATTTTTGTGTTGTAAATAACTAATTCGTAAAATGCGTCTGTAACATTACCATTCAAAAGCCTGAACCCTCCTTTCAATTTCCATAGTGAGAGTCCATCTTTCACAATTGTATGAGAAAATAGACAATACCGGTGATTTATACCTGTTGACCTTAACTGCGATGCCGACTTTGCTCTTCCACACATCGTATTCAGCTGGGACCGCGCTGCTATTGCAATATCAAGCCTACTGCATCTCAATAATCATATAACATAATATAGCCCTTGACCTGTTAAGTTCCTTCTGTGACCCCCCCCCCCCCAACCCACCCCTCAACGCCCGTCCCACCCAGCTCGGTGGTCTTAAAATACTATGGTGACAGCTGAGCGATTATACGTACATACTTGAAAACAAAAGTAAAGGATTACAAAGCCCATTCTGTGTTAGACCAAACCTTTATTATTTTTTTTTAAATATCCAGAAACCATAACTTGTTAACCCTGTGATTCCGTACTATGGATATCGCCACACTTCGGCCTTGATTCAATGATAGAAACCGTAAAAACTGAGAGAAATGTGGTTTTTCTGCCTACCCCTGGGCGTGAACCCAGACCACAAGGAGTTCGTCACCCGGTCGCCGCGCAGTCAGGTTTAACCAATTGAGCTAGCGCGCCGGGCATCAATCCTTTGTAAAGGTCAGTCGGAATCAATAGGTGTTGTGATAAACACCACGGGAGCCGACATTAATTCCCATTACATGTCCTGGAACCTATTCTAGGCTGGGTTGACCTGCGGGCCTAGTTAATTTATGAAAAAGTCAATCCCCTATGGATTTGAAATGAAAATCTTAGACCCCCAGTGGCAAGTATGTAGCCACTGAGCTACCCATATTTACAATAATTTCTATGATTATTTATTGATTTTTTTGCATGGAAACCTTTAGACAGTCAACAGCCACGTCACAGTTCTAGCATGTCAAAACAATACTTCGTGGCATAAAACCGGACAACACGATATCCAGTATGTTTTATCGTGTTCACTGTAGTATTTCCGATTATGGACGCAAAGCCTTGAGAATTTTGCACAAACGGTATCAGGCCATCTGCAAAAAAAAAAAGGCATTTACTGGAGACACTGTTTGGAAGTAAGTAGATCGGTCTTATGGATGTTCACAATGCGAACGTTTAACGATTCTTCCCTCATTTTATTAGTTGTGATCACACAAGCGAAATCGACATTTACGCTACTGTTATAAAATCTTGCTCCAGGGTTCAAACTAGAAGCATCTGCTTCGAAAATTGCCTGATTCATACTCAGAGGGTTCTCAGCTCATGTGCCGTGAATAGAGCGACGTTCTGCAAATGATATGCTTATTGACTGATGAATTCTTTCCTCGCTCTTTCTTGTAAGTTTCGTTCCGTAATAACTCCTAATGTCCACATTCTGTTACACTAGATCTTCCTGTTCCACATCGAGTTAACCCTTTGCTTTGTCAGCTGGTAAGTGCGGCTAAGTTGCTTAGAACTTAGAAATGCGTTTCACAATTACATGATCCTCTAGGACAAGGGTTAGATGTCAGCGGTAGGTGGTTTATTTATCTAGAACTCTCGTCGCTTTCTGCCATCAGCACGTGTGCCATACGGTAGAAGAGATTGAAGCGTTGCAACGTGATATTTCCAATGACAGCGGGGGATGTATTGTGGCTGTAATATCTCTCCGTGTACTGTGTCTCACTGGTACTATTAAGAGACTGGTCTCTGTTTAGAGTTTACAGATCAGGCATCTTCTCCTAATCAACTGCGGCACTTCTCCACATTACAGTCGATGCCAGTTGATAACCGTTTCACTTTTACTGATCATAACACATGAACTACAAGAATCAGTCCACTAGTCTAACAGTCTACCGACAACCTACAGTACCTACTGCATGACACTCACGTCATCCATTCATGTTCCGCGTATTCACATTTTGAGTCATACAGCTAGGCCTTGAACGTTTATTGTTGACATGCACACAATTTGCATTCAGCAGGACATACCAGTATCGTCTTTCTGTCCGCCTTCTTTAAACGAAGCTTGCGATGCAGACGATCCACTTTCATTCTCTCTAGCTCTGGGATCATGTTACAGAATTCCTCGTTATTCCGCTCTTTCCCCAGTTATCCCGTGTTCTCAGGTCAACTTACACAATCCCGTGTTCTCAGGTCAACTTACACAATACCGTGTTTTCATTTTCTCATGCTGACTTCATATCTGAGAGATTTCCCTTATTCTACCAACCAATCAAACCCCTTATATTAATCTTGTATTTAGCATCGCTACAATGGCCACATTTCCTTGTAAGGGTGGTTAAAAATGTGTGTCCGTTGAATAAAACGTTCTAATCAAAATATTCAGTTGTAATTGTGCAAGTCTTTCCATTTGCCTCCGGTGAACGATCCAGTCATGTTATCTTTTGGGTTTCGTTACCTTTGTGTTGCACATAACTCAAACAACTGTTTCATTCATCAGTTAGACACTCCAAGTGCACAAGGCTGTTACTCTAATGGTGTACTCTTTCTGTACGAGTTTATGGTAGCAACGATACGGTAGTGACTGGACACTCGCCTGTCGGCACAAAGGTATTTAGTTCGAATCCGCATTGGGATTATGATTTATTTTGTATTCAAAATGTGTTCTTGTCCCCCGTGTCGACGCAGCCTGAAGTGGCACTACGAAGTAAAGATGAAGTAAAGACGGTCAGCTCATCGCGTACAGTGTGCTAATTGTTCTATGTGCTGATTGTTCTATGTTCTGATGGAGTCTAGTATAATCACTGTACCTCCCAATGTCGGGTGCAATTTTCTGTTTCTTTAAAGCCCCACCCTTGCTGTTGCTGGGGACCCTAAGGCCCTAATATAACCCAACCTATGGGTTGAACGGGGTTTCTGAGGCCTGTCCCCAGGTGATCCTCATCAGAATGGCTGAACCCCCGTGTGGGTTCCGGGGCCCCATTGTGGGGAAAACAAGAATAGACCCACTGCCTCCCCAAAAGCATGTCGTAAGAGTCGACTAATTGGGGAGCTTCCTTTGAAGTCGGAGTGCATCTGCCGGAGAGGCAAGGAACTAACAGTCTGTATTCAAGAGAATGAGATCTGTAAAACTGATGCACACGCAACACTCAGGTTCTGGAGCAGGACCGCAGTTCAGTAGTGGACGAGCAACCAGAACCTTCCGCCAGAGTTTACAGCTGGTGAACGCGAAGAAGAAGAATGGCTGAACTTTGTGTCACCGGGTGTTTAGAGCTTGATGTGATGTCCTGATGGGGTTAAATGTCATCATTGTCTGGTCCAGCATCATATGCCTGAAGCTCCAGTGCCGTGAAAAGGTTCCTTTTTTCACACACTGCACATTTTACCATGATTGCTCCACACTAGCTTGCATACCTAATACGACGCTGCTGGTGTGTATTGCGACAGCCGTACCATACTTCAACTCCTGACGGAATGTGACGAATTAGACCCGACAATCCTTTACTTTACTATATAGTAAAGTAAAGGACTTTTTACCACGCCTCTCAAGCGCACTGGGTATGTAGGGCTAGACCAATATTTTATAGACCACACGGCATTTGGTGGGTGACATGATCAGCATAACGCCGGCCGCATTTACTTTCCAGGACTGTAACTGGTACCCACTCAAGGCTGTTTTGACTTGGGGGCGAAGGTCGTTTTTTGCAAAAAAAAAAGTTCGGCCCCCGTTAGGAACCAAACCTACGTACTTTCTATCCACAGGCGAGCGTCTAGCCGCTAGATCACAGCGGCTCACTTTACTATACCAATAAATGATCATTAACATTTTCTGTCTTGAGAAGTTTTACATTTTTAGCAGCCATCATTTTGGGCCTCATCATCATCATGTAGCACAGTGGCTCTCAGCCTTCCTAATGCCGCTACCCTATAATACACCCTTTGTGTTGTGGTGACTCCCAGCTATACAATTATTTTCGTCGCTACTTCATAGCTTCAATAAATATGTGATTTGCTATGGTCTTTGGCGACCTCTGTAACAGGACCGCTCGACCCCCCTAAAAAAAGGGTCACTTTGGTATGCAAGGAGTCACTTATATTTTGTGCCCATCTTCGTGCTAGTCGGCCGCTGCACATTTTTCCTGGTACCATGCCTTCTGCTATTATTTTCTTCAAGTCCGCTTGACGTGACCAAAATATTTCAGCTTCCGAGAAAAGATGCTGTTTATAAAGCAATCTTCCCGGATATTCAAATCTGTTAAAATATCAATATTTCTTCTCTTCTATGTCCGTGGTATTCTGAGAATCTTTCTATAGCATTTCAGCTCAAGAGCCTCTATTTTCTTTCTTAAGAACTGGGAGATAGTTCGACTCATTCTACTATACCAATAAATAATCATTCTTTAACATTTCTCGTCCTGAGAAGTTATATTTTAAGCATCTATTATAGTAGGCCTAGGTGAGTTAATACAACAGTATGACAAAAGAGCAAAAGTTAATATTTCTGTTAGAAAGGGTTAATTTAATTCCGTTCAGCTCTGTGGTTTAGAGATTATTTGATGCGCTTAACAGTTTCATGATCATGGAGAACTAGGGTAAGATTCCAACATGTCGGAGACCGGGTCGCCCATTGGCTCACCGGTAGACAGTGTTTGGGTCTGTCTCCTTTCATCGCAACAACATTGCAGGAGTTCTTTTCAGGGGCTCTCGGTGGCATGCAATGCTAAGCCATTTTATGTGGCGTACATAAACTAGCCCTAATTATAACCCAAAGCTATCCTTTCAGGGATGCTGGTTGAAGCCGACGAGATTTTTTTGTTTCAGCAACGCATACCTAAGATTCCAACCAGGACGGTTTATTAAAGAAGGGGGAAAAACACTCTCGTTGTTTCGAACAGTGGTACAAGAGTTGCACTGTGGAAGAGATCGAGACGTCACCAAGTAATATTTCCAAAGACAACAGGGAATACATTGTAGCCAACCTGCAATGTGGAGACGGTACATGCTTTTTCTCTACATAAAAAAATGGACAAATGGTGGAACTTTCTGTTAACTCACTAATTTACGTCTGCTTGGGACCGCGTTAGCGCAGTCGATAGGAGACTCGCTTTCAAATCCAGCTGCGACTCGCTTCAGCACACGACCGGTGTTCAAAACCGGGCGGTTCCCGGGGTCCACTCAGCCTCTAGGTAATGGGTACCAGATTTAACACTGTGGTAAATGGAGAAACGTCGCTGTAGCTACGGAGCTGAATCCGCACGGCGACACAGGCGGACATTTCTTATCAGCTGTCCGTACTGGTGGCAGAGCACTTATGGTTTATAAACTTGTGCTGGTTCACATCTCCCTACTTTACCTTTTTATGGGGAGTTGCTTAGGAAAACAACAAAAAGATTACAATTTAGAAAGATTAAATGATGCTTTTTTACACATCAAATAATAATTATGTATACTATAGAAGGGCCATTTCCCACGCCACTAGGCGTATTGGGCATATAGGGCTACACCTATTGTTTATAGACAAATCGGCAGTCGGTGGGTGATGAGATCAACATCACAACGGCCACCTCTACTTTACACGACTATACCTGGTATCCACTCTATGCTGGGTCAACCTCAGAACTTTTTAAAATAAAGTCTGGCTCCGTGATGAGTCGAACCCAAGACCTTCCGAGCCACAAGCGTACCCCACGGAGGCTCCCCATATATACCATACTAGTCCTGTATCGTTACAGATCAACTAGATTTAGACGAATTACGCGATCACTATCATGATGCCCGTTTTTTACTTTCTGTAGTATTTCCTTGTTCTTGTTTTAGCCTGCGTATATTTTTAGGCCTAGTTTAGTTGAAAATAAACATCGTCGGTTCGTACGATTTAAATTAGCCACGTTCAGGGTGTCATGCCATGGAGCTTGCCTCGTCCTAGTTATGATTGGTTAAAATTATGGCAACAAATTGTGTCGCTATTTCATTACGTAGTGTTTTTTGGTGCTAGTATTTTATGTTTCCTTGTCTATCTGGCCACCAGTCGTGTCGCTCTCATTGTGCAGGCTAATCTGACTGGGTGATGTGTTCCTTATTATGTCGTCCGTAGATGGTGTTACAACCATTGATTGGGTGGTCTTTTGAGCTAGCTAATCGTGGTGATATTTGCTGCTCCAGTTTCTTCGAGTTGTTATAGTAGCCGTATAAACAACCCAATCAAGAGAGGCAGAGGTGAGTTTCAAAAACAGCGGCCTCGACTCACCTCATTAATTACTGCGTCTGGATTGACACCACCGCTTTATCACTGACTGTCTTTGACAAAGTCAGATAGTCAAAATTATTTGTTTCGGGCAGCTGGCACTGTTTGAACTGAGTACAACTTTTGACACAGTAATTACGTCACATGGCCCAGTTCTAGCCATGGTTGGTGCGTCTGCGTCGCATGGTGGGAGAATTAGGACTGGCCGTCGTTAATTGAAATCCAGCGGTGATTTATGGGACGTCGGTTGAGGTTGTAATTACTCGAATGTGACAAACGACGTGCACGGTCGAGTAACCTTGTCCTGTGTAATGAGAAACTAAAAGCAGTCTGTGACACGGCGTCGATGGACGGGAGTAAAATACTGCTGGCGGGCGCATCTGTACAGTTACCAGATGCTGAGATTGTCTGGGTGAAAATGTATGTCATCAGTGGGGTGCCGTCTCCACACTGACGGTTGCCTGCAATGAATCTATACAATTGTTATGTATGTATAATTGACAGATCACTCGATGGATGAAAGAGTGTATGTACGAAAAGATTATTTAATGAACGAATGGATATATATCAGTTTGCACATTTGAATATAAGTAATTGTCAGGTACGCTGTTGTGTTATTACTTTGAATTCATACTATGTATATTGCTATGAATATCCTTTTGTGTGGATAAAATACAATTTCTGAACGGGAAAGATGAGTGTTACGAAATGCCTCATGTAAGACGAAACAGCGTGCCCTATTTGTAACGTTTGAAAAGAAAGTTTGTTCGTTCTCATTCAACAAATATACATGTAATGATTAGCACCTATAGAAAGATATAGAGGTGATAGGTTCGATTTTAGGAATGGTAACTAGAGCTTCGATTGTTATACTGTTTAACGTATCAACCTATCTTATCACTTCTTTGAATAAGTCCATCTCTGATAAGTAATGGGAGACCACCAGAGATGCAGCCACCCAAGACACTTAGTGCCCACTTGTACCCACATCACAAACAAGGTGTTGCTATGATGAGTTGTGAAGTGTTGTGGGCAGCCCATGAGTCTTTCTGAAATCGTTCACATCTCGATTCAGTAGTTTCATTGATCTGTTCTCTTCTTTAATTTACTTTTCATAGTCTTTATCTGTGTTGTACTTATTACAATATGTATTATTCGTCTGCATTCAGATCTGTCAGTGTCCAGTCTTTTCTAGCTATTTTAGGTTAGATTGTTTGTGAGTGTGGTGTTGTTTGGTCAGATATTTTACTGTGTTTGTGTGTGTGTGTTTTGTGTGTATGTGTGTTGTGCATGTGTGTGTGTGTGTGTCTATGATATGTTTGCTATCTAGTCAGGGGGGTTTCTAAGTGGAGACGTCAGGCGTAGTTGTGCCCAACTATATTTGTTTTTACAGTGGGAATCATAATTGGTGTCACCTCAACCCTGAAGTTATGTTGGATAGTCGTTGGAGCTACAGAGTAACTTCTAGACCAATGTGAGCCACCATCTAACATTAAGTAACTTCAGAGTGTTATTGATTACTAGGGAAATCCCTAATAAAGACATGCGACAGACGTGTCATGTGACAGTGCTAGATCTATATTCCATGTCTTATAGACCAATCGGCACTCTTTTTGGTGATATGGTCACCATCACGCAAGTCAACTTTACTTCCCATGAATGTACCTTGTACCTATCTTAGTATGGCAACGATAGACCTGAAATTCCATGAAAACCTTTTCCTAACACGACCGGGTCTTGTTAGTCACTCTCATTCTCGCCATGAACAGTGCGCAGGCACAGATAGAACATTACGGCCTGAGGAGAATGGCACTACGAGGAGTTACCAGGGGATCTGGCAAACGCTCAACACTCAGAGAAAGGGCGAGGCGGATATACAATCAGAAAGTCACTAGTACCATAGGAATTGCAACTCTGTGTTTGTTGCTAAAGATGAGAACGGAGCGCTTATGGGGTGTCCCGAGTGTTGTGATGTCGATTCCTAATTCAACATTCACCATTATCCTCACCATAAGCGGTTTTTTCTACGCCTGCCTAGTGCACAAAATAATACTATCGTCTGGAAAGGGGGAAAGGTGCCAACTCACACATTTCTTTATTTTTAAAACATATGATAAAGATGTCAGTATCATGTTCACTGAGATTATCACTATCTACAGCTTGCAATTAGTTGTTTTTGTATGTATGTAAGTTCTATCCCACCGGGACATCACACAAGCGATAAACACCCGGTGGCACAAAGTGCCAACATGTGGATGAGGATCACCCGTGGAGAGGTCCTGGAAACCCCGTTCAGTCGTTAGTCCATATTTCAGGCCCGTCTATATTGAGGGCGGTGGGCAAAAGCCGGGGTGGGGCTTCAAAAAACAAAACTCAAAATTGCATCACACAAGAGGACGTCGAGATAAGTTGTTTTTCTGTCTTTTAAATACGTCATACTGGCATCTCCATATTCAAATCTTCACAAGAACCACATTTAGCATAAGAGTTGTTAATACTTGTATATCTCAAGACAGAATAATGGTATCCTAGATCACTTTCAATATTCGCAATGATAGACAACACAATATAGTCAATATGATTGTTTGAAGGTACATTAAAATTAGACTAAACCTGACAATCTATACTTTTACAATCTTACAAAATTAATACACAAGCTATGCGATACTGATTAACAAAGCACATCTGACAGGCATTAACATTCATTATTGAAAAGAAAAAACACACACATAAAAATACAGACACACACACACACACACACACACACACACACACACACACACACACACACACACACACACATACGGATGGGTTAAACAGGATTTTGTTGTTTAAATTACTACTACTAATACATCTCCATATCGTCAATTTAACTTTCTGACCGTTTGTTCACTGACCAGATTTCTACGCCTCTTAGTAATGTATGTATTGTCCATTATTGCCGACTGAGATCAAAGTAGAACTCCGAAAATACACTTTTCAAGATTTATACAATAATCTTTCTCTTCAGCCAACCACTGATCTATAAAGCTGCACTTCATTAGTTCACGTTCCAATCAACAACAAGGTTGCAGTCCCATAAACAGTCAACAGTGTGAGACTTCAAAGAACAATGAAGATAAATAAAAGAGAAATTAACTCTTTACTGCCAGCTTATTTCTCGCACGGGACAAGTCATAGAAAAGACATGATTCTAAAAAATGGCCTGAATGCTATATTTTATTTGGGGAATTGATTTCAATTACCCTAAAGTTATTGTTGTATACAAAACAGACTAGAGAACCCAGAATTTCGAATGTAAGCGAAACTGTGGTCTCAGGAAAACACGACAATTATCTGCAGCTTTGTACAGCGAATGCTGAGTCGATTGGTGCTGAGGATCATGTCACTCTAACAACCCTGTTTCTGGTCAGACTTATGAAAACATAAAATAAGACGGAATTATTAAGTAACTGATTACATCTCTATCTACAGAGTACATAAAACGAGTATACGCATAGTAAGTATATCATGTAGTATCAAAATGGTTGCAGAGAAGAAATATATATTTCTCTCTCTCCTCTCTCTCTCTCTCTCTCTCTCTTTCTCTTCCCCCCCCCCTCTCTCTCTCTCTCTCTCTCTCTCTCTCTCTCTTTTTTTTTCTCTTACATGATCTGCTTATTTAATTGAGTGTTTTCAAGTTCGAAAATTGGACTTGGTAGTTAAATAGGGTAGATTATTTTGCTTTCTTCTTCTTCACCACCATCATCATAAGCAACATGATCATCCTCATCATTATGGCTGGGGAAAGTGCAGCTTATCCTCCACCTCTCCCCTCAATTATGATGGCGGGTGTGCTCAATGTACCTAAACTCAACGGTTACGGCGCCCTTGGAAAGTAGTAAAGTTCAGTGTTCTTCAACCTGTGAGTCGCAGAAAATTATCTGTGGGTTACCGAAACATTAAATTCTACTTAATCATGTAAAGAGGGAGGATAGATGGTTGTTCTCTTCAAGTCTGTATGATTAACACCTATTGATTGCGTGTGAAACTGCTGATCTGTTGGTAACTTTTGCTACCATCAATGATGAACTGCATTTCTAATGTCGGAATGTTTGTGTTAGCACATCTGATGGCTACCGTATGCTTTTTATGCGCGTGTATGTTAGTGCATATTCTGAGACAGCAGTCTGTCAATCTTTCCACAAGCACTGTGATAAACATTCTGCTTGTTTTGTTTTTTTCGTTGGCACAGGAGCGGAGCAATTATGGGGTGACCTGTTTGGCATGAAGCTAAAATTAAGATTACCAAGATTACGTACACCTCGATGACTTCATATCTGTGTCAAAAGACTTTCTCAGATATGTCAGTAATGAAAAAAAAAAGGACAGAGAAATCGAATGGACATTTTTGTAGCGCTTCGTAATAACAGAAACAACGCTCCAGCCACATATTTAAGATTTGCTTACCTTTTAGCGTCGGCTCTGTGGCTAAGTCGATGCGAACGCTTCGTAATGCCGGGATGCTGAGTTCGATCCCAGCTGCTGGCCATGTGCCTTGCGTTGGTCAAGAAATCCGACCGTCCAGAAGCAATGGCAAACTACTGAACGTAAATTTGCCTAGAAAAAAGCACACAACAGCCTGTGGCTGTTGGAGTTGGTCCTGCAACGTCCTGTAAAGGATACGCAACTAACCTGACCTTTTAGCAGGGAGTCGCCGTGTCATTGGCGGCTGGAGGCCCGCCTGCGGATCGCAAGGTCGTTTGTTGGCTTCCTTGCGAAGCCGGACTCTTTTCCAGGATCACCTTGACTCTCAGGTCGACCCAGCCTTGAGTGGGTACCAGGTGCAGTCCTGTGAAGTAAAGGCGGCCGGCGTAATGCTAACCACATCACCCACCAAGTGCCGGTTGGTCTATGAAATTATAGGTCTAGCTCTATATTCAAAGTTCGTCTAAAGCCGTGAAAAGGGGATCTTTTTAACCTTTAAGCAGCAGCAGCAAAAGTCGCATTCGCCGAAAACTTATTTTGTAACATCGGATTTTAGACATAAACTGTGATGTCTATTTGTTTTTATCTGTTTTGATGACTGTCGGGTGGGCTGAAAAGCATGTACTGTTTTTAACCGACAAGGTCAACCCGGTCAACAAATGCCAACAGATGTCGGATGTGTTGACCAAAAGGCCACGCAAATACATCTTCGGATGAATGCAGCAGCAGCAGCAGCAGAAGAAGAAGAAGAAGAAGAAGAAGAAGAAGAAGAAGAAGAAGAAGAAGAAGAAGAAGAAGAAGAAGAAGAAGAAGAAGAAGAAGAAAGAAGAAGAAGAAGCAGTAGCAGAGGTAGTACTAGTAGTAGTAGTAGTAGTAGTAGTAGTAGTAGTAGTAGTAGTAGTAGTAGTAGTAGTAGTAGTAGTAGTAGTAGTAGTAGTAGTAGTAGTATAGGTGGTGGTGATGGTAGTAGTAGTAGTAGTAGCTGTAGTAGTAGTAGTAGTAGTAGTAGTAGTAGTAGTAGTAGTAGTAGTAGTAGTAGTAGTAGTATTAGCAGTAGTAGTTGTTGTGGTTGTAGTAGAATAGTATATTAGTAGTTGTAAAAGTAGTATTAGTGGTGGTAGTAGTGGTGGTGGTAGTAATAGTGGTGGTGGTGGCGGTAGCAGTATTCGTAGTGGTGGTCGTGGTGGTTGTGGTGGTGTTGGTAGTAGTAGTGGTAGTATTATATTAGTGGTGGTGGTAGTGGTAGTAGTAGTAGTAGTAGTAGTAGTAGTAGTAGTAGTAGTAGTAGTAGTAGTAGTAGTAGTAGTAGTAGTAGCAGCAGCAGCAAAAGTAATAGTAGTAGTAGCAGCAGCAGCAAAAGTAGTAGTAGTAGCAGTAGTAGTAGTAGTTGCAGCAGCAAAAGTAGTAGTAGTAGTAGTATAGGTGGTGGTTATGGTGGTAGTAGTAGTAGTAGTAGTAGTAGTAGTAGTAGTAGTAGTAGTAGTTGTAGTAGTAGTAGTAGTAGTAGTAGTAGTAGTAGTAGTAGTAGTAGTAGTAGTAGTAGTAGTAGTAGTAGTAGTAGTAGTAAAAGTAGTAGTAGTAGTAGTAGTAGTAGTAGTAGTAGTAGTAACAGTATTTGTTGTTGTTGTGGTTGTAGTAGAGTAGTATATTAGTAGTAGTAAAAGTAGTATTAGTGGTGGTGGTAGTGGTGATGGTTGATGGTTGTGGTAGTAATAGTGGTTGTGGTGGCGGTAGTAGTAGTCGTAGTGATGGTAGTCGTGGTGGTGGTGGTGGTGGTAGTAGTAGTGGTAGTAGTATATTAGTGGTGGTGGTGGTGGTAGTAGTAGTAGTAGTAGTAGTAGTAGTAGCAGCAGCAATAGTAGTAGTAGTAGCAGTGGTAGTAGTAGTTGCAGCAGCAAAAGTAGTAATAGTAGTAGTAGTAGTAGTAGTAGTAGTAGTAGTAGTAGTAGTAGTAGTAGTAGTAGTAGTAGTAGTTGTTGTTGTTGTTGTGGTAGTAGTAGTGGTGGTGTTGCTGGTGGTGGTGGTGGTGGTGGTGGTAGTAGTTGTTGTAGTGGTGGTGGTAGTAGTAATAGTAGTAGTAGTAGTAGTAGTAGAAACTAAGACTACCAGACTAGCAGACTACCAGTAGTAGTGGTGGTGGTGGTGGTGGTGGTGGTGGTAGTAGTATGTTGATGAGCCGCTGGTGTAAAAACGTTAACAAACACAGGTATAGTTCAAGAAGGACACAGATAAAAGACTAATTTCACAGGAGAGACACAAGTAACATTAATTGCCTTTGAAGACATTTAGTTGAAGTCAAACGATGGCGCTGGTAACTGTAACTTCTGACCAAAAGAGGTTATACAAGCTATCGGTAGGATAAGGAAATAGAAAAACTTTCCTGGGGAGGCAGAATTTCACGTTTCTACGGGGGCGCCTACGCCTTGGTGGGGTGGGCGGAGTTGTTACATGATATTCTAGCCAGCTGGAGTCAAAGGACTTAAGCCTTGCTTAAGTTGGCGTAGATGACAATAATAATTATTATTATCATTATTACTATTAGTATGTGCTCAATTGCAAATAAATATACATAATTTATAAAAACACACACACACACACACACACACACACACACACACACACACACACACATATATATATATATATATATATATATATATATATATATATATATATATATATACTACAAGGAAGTTGCCGTGGTGCAGTGGTTAGACTGGCCTGCGAATCGGAGGGTAACGAGTTTGGATCCTAGTGGTAGTAGCACTTTTATTTTCATTTTGAAAAAAAGTGACCTTGGTTCCCAGGTCCACCCAGCCTTGAATACGTACTAGGTGGAAACCTGGGAAGTAAAGGCGGCAGGCGTGATGCTGACCACATCACTCAGCAAGTGTCGACAGATCTATAAACAATATCGGTCTAGCCCTATAAGCCTAGTAGGCCTGAAGGCCAGGGAAGTGTTCTTTACTTATGTTGCTGTAATGTATGTTATAAATATTATGAAATGTATCCCCCGTGTGGGTTCCAGGGCTCCAGTGTGGGGGAAAACAAGTATAGACCCACTGCCTGCCCAAAAGCATGTCGTAAGAGTCGAATAATTGGGAGCTTCCTTTGAAGTCGGAGTGCATCTGCCTGAGAGGTGAGGAACCAAACAGTCTGCATGCAAATGACTCAGACATGGAAAACGGATGTGCGTGCAACACTCAGTTTCTGGAACAGGACTAGAGTCCAGAAATGGACGAACAACAAGAACTTGCCACCTGAGTTTACACCTGGTGAACGCAAAGAAAAACAAAGGAGATTATGAAACGTATAAACAAATACTTCAAAAAGGATAATTTAAAAAAAAACCGTTAGGGGCACCACTTAGTGGCCTTAACATCTTAAGGAGATGGAGGTCAAGCCCCCACCACCACCTTTGGCTACGATTTACTTACTTACTGAGGCAACCCCCCCCCCCACGCTTTCCCCTCCCAAAAAAAAAAATTTGGCTGAGCAGCCCCTCCAAGTGTCTGAAATTCCGGTTTCCAGCGCCTATAGTTAACGTAAGTAAAGGTCCCTTTTCCACGCCTTTAGACGTATAGGGCATATAGGGCTAGACCTATATTTTTATAGTACAATCGGCGCAAGATGAGTTATGTTGTCAGCATCACACCGGCAGCCTTTATTTTCCAGGACTGCACCCTTTACTCACTTAAGGCTGGGTCAAGGCTGCACCATTTACTCACTTAAGGCTGGGTCAAGGCTGCACCCTTTACTCACTTAAGGCTAGGTCGACCTGGAAGTCAAAGTCGTTTTTGAAAAAAGCCCGGCTTCGCCAGGGATCGAACCCACGACCGTCCGATCCGCACGCGAGCGTCTAGCCGCTACGCCACGGCGCCTCCCTTTCTAGCGCCTATGCTAGACAGTAATGAATGAGCTACGCACAGTTTTACCTCTCCCAAACGGTCGCTTGGATTGGCTTGGAGTTGGGGTAAAGAAAGATGTTTGCTGGAGAAACAGAACGCTGCCAGGCAGTAGAGATCCAAGGTTATCTAATGGAAGATTGGGAAGGTCGTCTGATGGTAACGTGGCAGGATATGTTTTAGATTTTGCCAACAATCTCGTCGTAATTAGCTCGCACACAAGCAATTTTCGCCTGGCGTTGTTTGGAAAGAGCAGGTACTACAACAGTCTCTTCCATGCTCAGTCTACGAAGGCTCATGTGGCTTGGTCACACCTGGCAGAGTTCCTAAGGATATCATCATCATCAGTCATCAGTTCTCGTTATGCCTAGTGGCACAAGAGGCTTCAGAGAGGGCTTTCCATGCTTTCCTGTGCTGTGCAATCCTCAGTGCAGTTTTCCATGTCAAAGATGGCGCACTAAGGTCACTTTTCATCGTTCGCCTCCATGTTGTTTTTGGGCGCCCCTGTGTTCTCTTTCCCTCTGGTGTCCATGTGGGAACTGTTTTGGCAGGTAAATCAGAAGTCATTCTCATAACGTGGCCAAGCCCTTTCCATCTTCTCTTGGTAATCATACTGTCTAAAGTTTCTTGGTTTGTGGCTTGAAGTAGTTTAGTGTTTGAGATTGTATCTGGCCACACAATTTTGATAATTCTACGTAGCCATGTGTAGTGGAAGATGGACATCTTGTATGCATCCCTTTTGGTCATTCTCCAGCATTCCGCTCCACAAAGAAGAACTGGCAAAATAATGCTCTTGTAGAGTTTTGTTCCTCTGTAGTAATTGTTGAATTTCCAGATTTGCCTCATCCTTCCAAAAGCAGCTCTAGCTTTGTTCAGGCGTTACTGTATGTCTTCCTCTGTCCCTCCCAGTAGGGACACCACACTGCCAAATAATGTGAAATGTTCTACATTTTCAAGTGATTGGTTACTTAAGGTCACTGGTTGTTGGTTTGGACTGTTTGTCATGATCTTAGTTTTCTTTGCATTTATTTTCAGTCCCACCATTTCTGCTATGCAGTGTAGTCTGTTACTTTTCTCTTGTATATGTTCATGTTTATGTGATAGGAGTGCTATATCATCTGCAAAATCAAGGTCCTCAAGCATGGTGAATGGAGTCTATCGTATGCCTTTTAACGTCCTGTCTACTGTGTTCTTTAGTATCCAATCAATCACAAGGTTGAAGAGGAGAGATGACATAACACATCCCTGTCTTACACCTGTCTTTACTGGGAAAGATGTATTGTAATTTTTTATACTGCATGAAAAGTCTTTATAGAAGAGAGAGATTATGTTGACTATTTTTTCTGGAATTCCATAATGTCGTAAAATATTCCACAGACCGTCTCTATGGACGCTGTCAAAAGCTTTCTCAAAGTCCACAAAATTAATATATATACTTCTCTGCCATTCATTGCATTGTTCTAAAATGTTACATATGGCGAAGATGTGCTCAGTTGCTCCTCTGCCCTTTCTGAATCCTGCTTGTTCCACTCGTAGGCATTTATCTACTCCTTTTTCAAGCCTCATTATGATGATTTTACAAAATATTTTGCTTGGTACTGAGAGTACTGAGAGTAGAGTAATTCCCCTCTAATTATTGCAGTCTGTTGAGTCTCCTTTTTTGGGGAGGATTTTGACTATTGTTCCTTCAGTCCAGTCATCAGGCAACACTTCTTTTTCCCAAATATCCTTGAACAATGGTTCTAGAATGCTAGCAGTTGTGTTGGGATCTACTTTGAGAGGTTTTGCTGGCAGAAGGATATCCTTTATGGTGAATTAAAAACAGGAAGAAGATGTCGAGGCTGACCTCTACTACGGTATAAAGATGTGTGCAAGCAGGACATGAATGATACAGGTACTGAGATGGACTGATGGAAACAAAATTCAATGGACTGTGTTGTGTGGAAAGGGCCTATCAGGAAGGGAATGAGAGTGAAGGAAGAAATAACTGCAGAAAGGATGAGAGCTGAGCGTCTGAAAAGAAACGGATTAAACACAATGTTGACAAAAATTGTCCTGAAATCTCATACTTTCATTGTGGAAGACGTATCTTGACACGGGCGGGTCTTGCAAGTCACACTCGCCATCGCCATGGGGTGTGAGTCTCATGCCTCCTCATAGCGCATTATAACACTATTGCCTGGAAGGACTGAAAGGTGCCAATCATTGTTTGGTTGCGAGATGAAAATACTGTAGTGCAGTATAGCTGTGATATCTGCTCTTTTCGGCCCACACATACAAGACCCTATGAAACAATGTCTTCGTCTTATAGTCCATGCTATGTGTTATTGACCATCATATTCGTTCTCAGCTTTTCGCCTCGAGTACGGCTAATAATTTAGCCTGACATTCTTTGGACGTATTGTAACGTCGTTACTGGTACAAGCTACATTACTACATTTAGGAATGAACCTCTCGATGACAACCCAGAGATCATCAGTGGCCCAAAGCGGCCTGAGTTGCCGAAGGTATCGTTCAAAACGACGCCTCCCTTTTAGTCAGAGGTCGAAGAAGTTGTGAAGAGAGCCTGCGGCAAATCTGCCCCAGGACCCAACGATGTACCGTATGTGGTGTACACACGCTGCCAGAAAGTCCTCCGAATGCTCCACCACTTTCTAAGATTAGTGTGGAGCCGAAAGCACATACGTACCCAGTGGCAGAGATCCAACGGTGTCTGCATACCCAAGGAGCAAGACTCCTCCGTCTATCCACATGTAGACTTACCTTGCTGATGAACGTTGGGGGCAATATATTCTTTCGGTTATGGCTCGCAGGCTCACACAGTATTTGATGGTTAACGATATATCAACTTCACTGTAATGTAAAACTAATTTCTGAATAGTATAGTAGGCTATCAAAAGAAAACCAAATCAGTAGAGAAGGAATAGAAAAGGTTTACAAGATCAATTTTGGAAGCAACAAGAGAAACACGCGGAATGGTAAAGAATAAAAGCAAAAGACCACTAATAACACCCTAGTGGAACGACGAAGTAAAAGCAGCAATTAAGGAGAAGATATGTAGATACCAGGCGTGGGAAAAAAAATAAAATCAAGATGAAATTGGGAAATACAGAGCTGCAAAAACGATAGACACAGATGTTGTCAGAAACGCCAGAGAAAAATCAGAACTACTGCGAAATGTAATTCAGAGAAATGTTGAATACTGAGTGTAACAAAAAATTGTTATAAGCAAATTAAACTCACGAGAGAAAGGAAGAAAAAATCTAATAAAAAGAAATTATAAATCACTTGACAGGAGTTCCATTAAACAAGCAACAAAGACTACTTGAGAGATGGCGTCAACGATCTACATGATTTACAATCAGAGGAACAATTCACAACTCAATAAAATAACAACTATATAAACAAAAATTTAGAACCAAACACAACACTCGCAGAAATAATAATAATAATAACAATATTAAGAAGAAGAAGAAGAAGAAGAAGAAGAAGAAGAAGAAGAAGAAGAAGAAGAAGAAGAAGAAGAAGAAGAAGAAGAAGAAGAAGAAGAAGAAGAAGAAGAGGAGGAGGAGGAGGAGAAACAGAAGAAGAAGAAGAAGTAGAAGAAGAAGAAGAAGAAGAAGAAGAAGAAGAAGAAGAAGAAGAAGAAGAAGAAGAAGAAGAAGAAGAAGAAGAAGAAGAAGAAGAAGAAGAAGAAGAAGAAGAAGAAGAAGAAGAAGAAGAAGAAGAAGAAGAAGAAAAAGAAGAAGAAGAAGAAGAAGAACAAGAAGGAGAAGAATGCTGATGATCCTGCAGATCCTGAGTGATGATTAATTAATTACATCTTTCCTGATGATGAAACAGTATGGCCGTTAACAATTGTTACACAGCTTGACAGTTAGCAATTACTGCCCAGCATGGCGCTAAAACAACAACATCACTGAATTGAACCACCGGTTTCTATCTCACAGATGAGAAACAAATGAAACTTCATGCACCATTGGATAGCACTGTTCCTGTCTGGTCTTAAAAACTGAGTCACTAATTTATTTTAGGAGAGTGAGAAAAATGCGAGGGGGGTTGCGAATGACATGACAAATCCAAATGCTTGATTATTATTTGCGCGCAAGACAATGAGAGGACAACGGAAATCTTGCATCTATTCAATTAAAATGTTTTCAGTTTTAAGGTTTTAACGCACTCGCTATCTAATCATTTGGGAGTATTTATTCTTCTAGGATTCAAAACAAGTGGTACAGACATATATGTTCAAAAGTATCAGATACTTGTTGTTGGCAGCTTTGTTGTTGACATAAGTGTTTTATTGCCCTATGGGGAGGCATAGAACTCAAAGCCCATGATGATGGTGAGTGTGGCTATCAAGACCCGCCCATGTTAATTAAAAAAAGTCTGTTACACGAATGTTAGTCTCCCCAAGAAAAGTATGTCATTTATATTGATAAGTTTGTTGGACTAGTCTACAGTGGTCATGGTTATGGGTGTGGCGGTGTGTTGTTGTGTTTTATTAACCTTTTTATTCAAAAAAAGAGACTGCCTGTGACATAGGTTTCATCACTGTCTAGGGGTGTTGTGTTAGACCCAGTTTCCGAATGTTTTTGAAGTGTTAAAAGCTCTGGCATGGTGAAATATATAACGAGCGATATCGACTGCATTGCGGAACAGCCCCGTCACCTTGTGTGAGTCGGATGGCCGAAGGCCGACCAATTAGGAGTGAGGTGGGCTCAAGGTCGACCAATCAGAAGCGAGCTAGTGTGCAACGGTGTGTAAAATGAGAGTTGGAGGGAGGGGCAATTATCTTTTGTTTTACCGAAAAGTCTTTCAAACATAATAGCAAGGGATTTCAGGACCCTTGTTGCCATCATCTATATACCTCAGACGCTCAGCTCCCATATTTTCTCTAATCCTTTCTTCCACTCCAAAGCACAAAGTATGGGCAGTCTTCTAAAGACAATATGTTGCCCATGCATCCTGATCAAATACTAGATAAATTGTAAAAGAAAGTGACTCCTGTAACATCGGTAGCGCATTAGGCGTAACTTGTATCTATACTCTTATATCTGAGCATCGAGGTGAATTGGCTCATAAACAACATAGTGATCCGTAATGTTGCTCCATTCTTGCCATGTTCAACGTCACGGAGAGAACGGTTGAATGGCAAGCGTGGCAAAGAAGGTGGATACAGGATATTGAAGATGCTCTGGCTAAGAAAGCATAGAGGGCTGGGGAGATTGTTAGAGAAAGAGAGACATTGTGACGTGCCATGAGGAGAGCTAGGTTCCAGCACTGTTCTTCAATCCTTTGGCCACGGCCCACTGGTGGACCACTGAACAGTCCAAGTGGATCGCCAAACACATCTGTCTATTCGTGTAACAAGAATAGAATATCCTACACTGAGTTATAGAGCTATCAGACTAGTGGCCGTTTTTTCGACTTGTGTGTGTGTGTGAAAGGCTTTCTCAGCCATATCCTAAAAATAAAAAGAGAGAAATCAAATGGATGTTACTTCAACACCTTGTCTTTCATGAACAACACCCTGGCCACGTATGTAAGATTTTCAATCCTATAAGCGGCAGAAAATATCGCATTAGCCGAAAAGAGTAAATTTATGACATCGGATTCATCAAGAAAACAAAATAAACAAACACACAAAAATGAATAACTAAGAAAATTGCCATCTACATTAGTTTTTGTTTGTTTGTTTGGTTAGATGTCAGATGGGTCGCGAAACAGTTTTCTTCGTTGTTTGGTGGCCACAGGTACAAAATGGTTGAGAAACACTGCTGTAAAGGACCAGCTAGATGGGGATGCAGTCTTGAGCTTGAAAGTAAAGGCTGCCGGCGTAATGCTGACCACATCACCCACTAAGTGCTGATTCGTCTATACAATATAGGTCTAGCCCTATATGCCCAACAATGCCTGAAAGCGTGGAAAGAAGTCCCACATTTTTTAACTGGGGATGAAATTCTTACTGAACACTGAGCTCTGGATGGCAGCCTTTACTGTGGAGACGGTGCATCATGACTTCCCAGACAGTAGTAGTCCAGGTGCGATCCCCATTAGAGGAAAAAAATGTTTCTAGCCAGTGCGGCTCTGAAGTCGACTTTAGACAAAACATGTTTCTAGCCAGTGCGGCCCTGAAGTCGACTTTAAAAAAAAAAATCTGGAATGGAAGTTGACGAGGCAAAGAACTGGTCACTTCATAGGTCGTGTCCTGAATGATATGAAGGGCTACAGTTCGCACCCTAACGACTGTGTCTGCAGTGAAATTAACTTGGCCCTGTTACACTTCTTCGTCGTCTTCTTCACATTCACTGGCCGTAAACTCGGGTGGAAAGTTCTGGTTTGTTCATCTTCTGCTGACTATAGTCCTGTTCCAGAACCTGAGTGATGCGTGCAGAACCTTGTCACAGGTCTTATTCATTTGTATGCAGACTGTCGGTTCCTTTTCTCCTTATGCGGATGTACTTTGACTTCGAAGAAAGCTCCCAATTGGTCGACTCTTACAACACGCTTTTAGATGGCAGTGAGTTAACTCTTGTTTGCCCTTACAGTGGGGTCCCGGAACCCACACAAACGGGATGTTACACTTAAACTACTTTTTTTTTTTTTTTACCGTCTGTAAGCTCCTGTGGAAAGTCATGGTTGTTCCTCCATTTAGAGTTTGTGCCAGGGCTCGAGTTTTGCTTGTACATTCCGTTTCAATGGCTAATTTGCGTGCAGTCGGTTGTTCCTTGCCTCTCGGACAGATGTTCATCGACTTCGAAGAAAGTCCCCAAATAGTCGACTCCAACGACCTGCTTGTGTTGGGGAGGCAGTGGGCTTATCCTTGTTTTCCCCCACAATGGGGCCCAGAACTTACACTAAAAATGACAAGCAGAGAAGACACATAATGTGTGGCATTTTACTACCCAGCAAGGTCCACGCTTTGAGCGATGTATGGCAAAATAACGATCCGGGTAAACTTCGCAGCAGAGTCAGTGCTATCTTATTCCAGTGAGTACGGTTCTGGTCTCACCCTGAGAGATCAGGAATGTCATCATGAGACTTCAAGAATCTCGTCGTGGATAGCAAACCAAGAGTTCAAATCCCAGATACCCCTCTCTAACCACAACATAAATTATAATTGGGGAATCACTAACTCTACCAGTCTGGTTTAGCCTGCAGGCCTCTACGGGTAAGAAGTTATGGCACTCTCATGTTCTGTCTGTCCCTTTAATAGTCAGTATTTCTCACTGTCAAACCAATGACAAGTCACAATTATCAAAAGAATGCGAAGAAGAAAAAAAAAACAGGTCACAAAGTGATGTATTTGTCAACGTGGCACCACGCATACATTGCGACCTTTTGTCTCTAAAAATGTTTGGCGTTTCTAAAAGGGACCTTTTAACATTAGCGACGTCTCCGGTTTCTTTGTGTGACCAGGGTAAAAAGTGGGGAAAGCAGGCCCAATTAGTTGCAGAGAGAGCAAATTGGATGGCGACGCTGGCTGTGGATTGTGGCCCGTATTTGTGCACGTGCGGAGCTCACGCTAGCTGTCACACCAGGAAGAAGAAAAATGAGGAAACCACGACTAGACAGACACCTGGGCGAGAGGGGAGTCGTCGAACTGTCCTGGATTCTCCTATCTGACATTTGACGGATGGTTTTACCACACAGAGATGTTCAATTGCTCTAAGGTTCCACATGCAGAAAAAGCTGCAAAATAACGCACAATAATAATGCTGCTTGTATTTCCAGATTCCTCGTGTGGTTTCCGGGGCCCCATTTTTTGGGGTGGTTGGGGGTGGCGTTGGGGTCGGGTGGGGGAGGTTGTAGATTCTCGGCCCCTTAACAAGCATGTCGTAAAAGATGACTAGGTAAGAGTTTTCTCAAATCAGATGTGATCGGTCGAAAAGAGCTTTTATCGCAGCCTAGCTGTAAACCACAACACCGAGTGCCCTGTTAAGAGGGACGCAGAAGAACATGTTTCGTGGCGACTGCAACGCAGAGGCCGAAACACTTCCCATTTGCCTGAGTGTTCATAGATTCGAATCCCTGACAGACTAACATAAAATATGGGTGGACAGTCACCTGAGCGAACAGGAGTAGTCGAAATGTCCCGGCTACTCCTATCTTATATCTGACGTGTGAGTTTGATGCAGATTGTTTTGATGACAGGCTCAATTGTCAACCAGGTCATTAACTGGATACCCGAAAGTCTTTTGGGGTGAAAAGGCAGCTCGAATGTTAACACTACCCCTCGAATGCCAAGTGATTTAGACAGAAAGAAGGAGCCAGCAAAACGGGTAGCGTTGAAATGGGCCCTTTACTCACTGAATTTGTTTTCCTCTGTACTATGATTGTATACCGAAACCAAGTTCCCAACGAAGCCATCGCTTCGATTAGAATCCAACAGGAGTAAATGCCAGAAACCCTGTTCAAATGTATAGTTGCTTCTCCTTCACAGGACGTTGCATAACCAACCCGAGAATTGTTTGGCTGTTGTGGATTTTCAAGGCAAATTTTTCGCTCAGTATTTTGTCTTTGCTTTTTGAATAGTCAACTCTCGGTTCCACTGTCGAAACCAGCGCAGGACAAACCGTCCGCTGCTGGGATCGAACCCGGCACCCCAGCATTACGAAACTCGTTTAAACGTTTAAGCCGTAGACAACGACTCAAATATATAGGGTGGCTTCGATTGGAAACCTTACAAGTGTGATAATAATAAAAAGCAACCATGCCATTGTCTTGCAGCCTTTGAATATTGTTGTCACGGACATCACAGTGCCGCCGAACATTGCTGCCATAATGACACTTAAAAGATGGCCGCCCCCACTTTTGACATGCACTAAAGAAGATCAGCGTGCTTAACACTCTTGACGTTATTAACAATAATATTGACAGGTTACACAACAATGGTTATTCCAATTTCTATCACACCTTTAAAGTTTTCAGTTGAAGCATCCTTGTATAATACATTTAAAATAGGGCACCCGATGGTTTACGAATTAGCCAGGAGTCCAATATTTGTGGGTTCTTGTGTAAACACTCCATGATCCAGGTAGTTGTTACTTGACACCGTTATTAAGACATCCAAACTTAATCATGAGTGCCAAAAACTCATTATAAAAACCATTTTCTTACCAATACAGTGCTACCAGTGCCAGACTTGGACATTATCAAAGGATAACCTAGGCAAGATTTACACCTGTGAAATGAAATGCCTGAGAAACGCCGTCAACTTAACCATTCGAGATAAAGTTAGAAATGATAATATTAGAGAGACTGTTGAAACAACACCATGCAGCCAATTCATTGAGAAACCGAAGTTAAAATGGTTTGGTCATTTAGTAAGAATGCAGCCAGAACAACTACCAATGAAGGCGTTGCACACAAAAGAATCTGAAGTGAAGCAAGAGGCAGAGTTAGGTGAATATGGATTGATGACATTAAAGAGCTTCTAAATCGATTGGAATGACAGTAGCCATTGCTGCCCATCAAGGAATGGATCGCAAAATGTGTCTTCCCACAACGCTTAACGGTAGAAGTGGAAACTGATGATGATGATGATGATGATAATTTTACTTGCAAGTAATAACTGAGTTCACAGAACCTCACTCGGGCATGCTTACTCCATGACTCGATGAATATGCTCAGGAAGCTTCAGAAGGGGTGGGCTCCAAAATAGTGCTTGGAATCTCTGAGGTGGTCACGGGTGATAAATAGTAGTTTTATTTGTGTGCCAGATCATGTAATATAAGTTTAAGAGGAAATTAACCAGCAGATAGGTGTGGCTGCTGCAGTTGGCGGCAAAGCAATTGACCAGGCTGATATACTAAAGGCTCTATGAGGAAAAATAAACATTTGAGTGAATCTTGGTAATTTTGGTAATCTTAGTTTCAGCTTCATAGCAAACGGGTCACCCCATAGTTGCTCCGCTCCTGTGCCAAATAAAAACACACAGAATGTTCGTCCCAGTCCCTTGTGGAAAGATTGACAGACTGTTGGTTCAGCATGTGCACTAGCATACACACGCATTAAAAGACATACGGTAGCCATCAGAAGTGCTAACACAAACAGTCTGACATTAGAAATGATGTTCATCATCGACGGTAGCAAAAGTTACCAACAGATCAGCAGTTGCACACGCGATCAAATTTTAATCACATAAGGGCGCCACCAATATTGCATCGATAGAGAACGCGCCATTTTCTGAACCTGCGATTCACAACACAACTTTGAGAATCAACTGATGACTGTGAATTTGGGAATCAAGACTAGACTGCAAATAAAGCAAGTGAAAAGGGGCGCGGCTAGACAAGAGCACGATGCGGAAAGCCAAAAATGTAGACAGCTGTATATTTGGTAACTCCTGTATCACAAAATTACAATTTTTTCCTCTACTGCGACACCCGCTCTTCATATAGGTTAAAAAAAAAAGGTGACATATGTGGCTGGGGCGTTGTTTCTGATATACCTAACGCGACAATAACATCAAATTCATTTCTCCGTTTAGATTTTAATTGTCGTCATGCGAAAACAAGTGCTTTTCTCACACATAGGAAGTGCCTGGAGTGTTATTCCTAAAGATTAGAAAAGAAAAAAGAAGTAACATACCCCGTTACAGTATTAGGCATAATTATTTTTTCGCGGCCCAGCTAAACTTTTCCGCGACCCAGTGGTTCTTCTTCTTCTTCTTCTTCTTCTTCTTCTTCTTCTTCTTCTTCTTCTTCTTCTTCTTCTTCTTCTTCTTCTTCTTCTTCTTCTTCTTCTTCTTCTTCTTCCTATCTTACTACTACTACTACTACTACTACTACTACTACTACTACTACTACTACTACTACTACTACTACTACTACTACTACTACTACTACTACTACTACTACTACTACTACTACTACTACTACTACTACTGCTACTACTACTACTACTAATACTACAACTACTACGGCTGCTGCTGCTTCTGCTGCAGCTTCTTCTTCTTCTTCTTCTTCTTCTTCTTCTTCTTCTTCTTCTTCTTCTTCTTCTTCTGCTTTTTCCTTTTTCTCGTTTCAATCTCCGTTTCCCCCCTCTACCCTACTTGTTTACTTCACCTGTTCCTTCTTCGACTCCTCCTCGTTCTCTTTGTTTCGCTTACATTTGTATTGCAGCTGCATCTGTCATTTTTCTCCATTTATTAGAATTTTACTATTTATCCATTCAGTTTTGTGCATTTTCTTTCTTCTGCATTTCCACCACCCTTTTTTTTAAACATTATCTCTCTGTATTTTATTCATGATCTTTTTTCCTTTTTTTTTTTGCCTTAGTCTCTTTCCTTTACAGAAATTTGTGTGTAGATTAAAAAAAAAAAGTGGGTGGGGTGGACCCTAACCAGTTCTTTTCACTTTCTATACTTAAAACCGTCGCTCCTCTATAACACATTACTGTGAAAGATGGCTCGAGAATGCCACTTCAGTGACTCTGAAAAGTTCATTTCCTGGCCTGTGTTTTGAAACTAAATCAGTCAAACGTGTTCATATGTTTGAAACCAGAAAGTGGGACTGGCAGGCGAAGGTCAAGTGTTCCAACCCTAGGGTATTACAACATCAAGACTCCTGACAGTTATCACCATGGGTCTAGACTAGGGCTGTCAAACGGGAACTGTTTGATTCATCAGCATCATTTCGTGTTGACTTGTTCTATTGCGGTTTGTTTTTGGTGAAGAAAATACTGCGTGAGTGAGTTTGGTTGTATCGAAATTTATGTGTACAGCTTGTAGAATTTCATGTTAGGATTGTGTTTGTGTGTGTGTGTGTGGTTTCGAGGGGGGTGGGTATAGGAGAATGAATAAGAGAGAGAGAGAGAGAGAGAGAGAGAGAGAGAGAGAGAGAGAGAGAGAGAGAGAGAGAGAGAGAGAGAGAGAGAGAGAGAGATAGAATGCGGTCAGACATATAGAAAGGAGTCGATAACATTACAAAGAGAAAGGAAGAAGATCAGAGATAGCAAGAAAGAGAGAGAGAAAGAGGAGAATTATTAAAGATTGCTAGAATTAAGGAGAGACAAAGAAAAACAAAGGTGAAGAGGGTAAATGAAAGATATCAACAGGTAGTAGATGCTTGGATGAACAGACAGATACGACTAGATACATGTATGAAGCAGGAATAGCTGGTGGATGTAAAATGTTTAGTAGGATGTGTGGATTGATGGACATCTGTATCGATGGATACAAGCACTGATGAATCGAGCTATCCGTGGATGGAGAAACACATATGTGGATGGACGCTCACTAAATTAAATAAGGTCATATTTTTTTATATAATTAAAGCAATCAGAGAGACACAGATTTGACCTGACGTAAACCCACAACAGGCAGTGTACCCAACAATAATAAAGCAATTATCCCCTGATCTATTGTTCTGACCTTGCTGACGGCGCACGCATTAAATAGCTACATCTAAACAAGGAATCGCAAGCGTTCATGGGCTTGAAGGAATCTACCAGAATGCTGTATACGCCTGACACTAGCCACTTACAACTTGCTGCGTATGTTGTCGAGGTGTTTACATAACATCTACTAACCTTCTGAGCTTGGCTGATTGTTGAATCTTTGAAAACAGCCACGGGGTTGACTAGATGCCGGCAGACTGTTGAATCTTCGAAAACAGCCACGGGGTTGACTAGATGCCGGCAGAACGAGGGAAGTTTCGGCAACCAGCTACTAGATCCTGTCATTGCTTGTGGGCATGACCTTTAGAGGGGATTGATACACTGTTCTGTTATTTGAAGCTAGGTAGTGAGTTGATTAAAAAGCTAAAAACTGTAACTGAAGATACTCTCCATGTGGGTTCTGAGGGTCACTGAGACGAAAAAGAGGGAGAGGGAGGCACGTGGGCCTCCCAGAAAGTATGTCGTAAAGCCTACTAAAAGTATGTTCTAAAGCCTACTAAAAGTATGTCGTAAAGCCTACTAAAAGTATGTCGTAAAGCCTACTAAAAGTATGTCGTAAAGCCTACTAAAAGTATGTCGTAAAGCCTACTAAAAGTATGTCGTAAAGCCTACTAAAAGTGTGTCGTAAAATATGAATAAATCAGAGATTTTCTTAAACTGGGTGTTTTGTCAAAAAGGTTCAGGTATCGTAACAGCGGTATACCGCAACACAACATGCAAACGGTTCAGAAGTGACGTTGAAAAATAATAATAATAACAAGTAGAACAAGAAGAACAAGAAGAAAACGAAGAAGATAAAGAAGAAGAAGAAGAAGAAGAAGAAGAAGAAGAAGAAGAAGAAGAAGAAGAAGAAGAAGAAGAAGAAGAAGAAGAAGAAGAAGAAGAAGAAGAAGAAGAAGAAGAGAAGAAGAAGAAGAAGAAGAAGAAGAAGAAGAAGAAAAAGAAGAAAAAGAAGAAGAAGAAGAAGAAGAAGAAGAAGAACAACAACAACAACAACAACGACACCAACTTCCATTTTTTCATATGTACATTTTTCTTAACATCGATTCTTTCCTTATTTTTCAGTAGATTTTCTCAAATTTTACCAGAAAGCATTACACTTTCCAACTGCCTTGTGTAAAATATCTACTTTCCCAATTCTCACTCGCTCCTGATCTTGTATGAATCCTAGTTTCTTTACCTCCACACCTTTCAAATCTTCGTAAGGTACATTTTCTAACTCTCATACCATACCAGTTTTCTGTAGATACACTTTTCAGCACATACTTCTTCCCAGTCTTATTTAGATTCTATCAATAGTAGTATTTCCACCATAGATAATAAGTTTATGTCCTTAGCGATTAGCACGACAGAATTTAGGCGGTTCATCAGTTAACTGGGCAAACGTTTGTCCATGAAACAGCCATTATTCTGGTCTCTTAGTCTCCCAAGGACCCTACTCTAATTCTAAATGAGAAGTCTGGGCCGACACTTCACCATCAACGACCCTTGAAGTAAGGGACCGAGACAATGATAAAGTTTGCGGAAACCCCTTCAGAAGAAATTTTCTGGTCAGTTGGACTTTGGATTGGGTCAGAAATAACAAGAGCACCATAAATCCCATCAAAGCTATGGACGAGAGCCCTGGCTGACACATGGTGTCGTTTTCTGCAGAGTGTCCTGCTTCTCAAAGACCACCCCCAAGGGATGATACCAACACAAACTAACTGCAATTATTCTTGCAGACATTGAAAGAAAATGTCCAATTATATCTTTCCATAGCAGTTTCTAGTTTCTCAGATGTTTCTCAAACCCTGTATATAATTTCATAATAAACTTCAGATTTATTTGGCCTCTCAACTGTCTAATTTCGATGTTTGAATCAAAAGGTCAAAGTCCACAGGGGCTTTGACTAAAACACGGCAGATGGTCTATCAAATCAAAATGTGTTGTGGGCTGTTTGGAAAATTTCTGCGTCACCGTGTCCACTCAGCATGTTTCCTAGCCCTCTCTTCGTGTTTCCATGCCCGTTTTCACAATTATGGTCAATCCATTCACAACATTCGATTCCATGGACAATGGATTGAGAGCATGTTTAATAGGCTGACTTCCTTTGGATGACTGCGTTTTTCAAATCAAGCAAAAATTTCATATTTCAGTTCAGAAGGAATAAGAGAACTATGAAGGAAAAAGGGGTAGATATGGAGACAATGAGAGAGACGACGAAAAAGAAGGAACAAGAGAGAAGAGAGAGTCAGAGAGACAGAGGGAGGAAGAAAAGGGCGGTGGGTAGATAGATTTTATAGCGGAGGAGGTGGTAAAGGGGGTGGGGGCTGAGTAATAAACAGAACAGTTTCCGAAGCGTCCTAACAGTGACTTGTTTCCCTATAGCTAGTTTCTGAAACTTGAAAGAAGAAAGAGATATTAGTCTGCAAAGAATGTAAAATACAGGCCGTTTGTACTTCAACTGCAAATCGGGCGCATGAAGCAAGACTCAAATTTGTATATGGGTGAATTGATCAACATCACACTGGCCGCCTTTACTTCCCATGACATTTCCAAGGACCCTTTTTAGACTAGGTTTATCTGGGAGCCTAAGTCATTTTTGTTCTAAAGCCGTCGGAGCGGATTCCAACCCAAGATGTTCAGGCCAGCAGACGATCTTCTAAATGTGGCGGCACAGTCCAACAATATCAAGGACATACGGGCAAGGCCAGACAAGCCCTTTTGTTAACAGTGTCGTGACAGTGATGTATTCGGAAACGGACAGGAAATTCCAGTTGAAACTTCATTCACATTTCGTAGAATTCGTAGAATATCTTCTTCTGAGATATAGCGAATACCGGATCTATAGTCACGCAGATAATTTTTTCTTTTAGTCGTGGCAAGATTTCTTCTTCTGACTACTATTAGCCATTGTAACCCCCCCCCCCCCTTCCCATTTGGACGAAAATGATATAGTTTCGTGCCCATCTACTTAAGTTAAATGCCTTGAGTGGGTACCGAGGGCAGTCCCGAGAAGTAGAGGCGGCCGGCGTGATGCTGACCACATCACCCATCTTGTGCCGTTGGTCTATAAAACTATAGGTCTAGCCCTATATGCCCTATACGCCTAAAGGCGTGGAAAGGATCCTTCACTTACTTTACTTTACTTTTTACTACTTAGTTAAATGTATGGCGCGACACTGTAAGCTACGGATTTCATTTGGAATGCTTTTTTTTTTTAAATCTGCCCAAGTGGTTTGTTTTGTGAACTATAGATTCAGAAAATGGCGAGTGACCTCTTGCCACAAAATCGGTGTAACCTATTTGGTAATTAGAGTGTGCAACTACCGATCTGTTGCTTCCCTGGATGAGAAACGGAATTGCTAGAGTCAGACTATTTGTGTTGGCACTTCTTAGTGTTACTTTATATATTTATTGCGTGTGTATGCTGTTGGATTTGCCAAGATCGCATTTTGGGTCAGTTTCTCCACAAGGGACAGTTACGGACATTCTGTGTGGTTTTTATTGGAACAGGAGCAGATCAGCTATGGGGTGACCCGTTGGCTATGAACCTGGAACTGTATTTGCTTGATTTATCAACGATCAGAGCTAAAATAGATATCAAGAAACGCTTTTATTGGTCAGTTCTGTATGTGTATTTACAAGTGTTGCCTTTTGTCAGTGTTTGTGTTCATTGCTGTACAAAATTAGATGCACACATGTTAAACATACTAATAAAACATATTGTCATTTTTAACATGTTCTAAGTGTCTAACGAAGGGTTCGTTTAATTCGTTTATTTACATTTGGCGAATGTTGGGGGGTCTGTTTCAGCTTTATGTCAAATGGTGGGCGGGGGAGGGAGACTTGAGATGAGTCTGGCCATAATTGCTGGTGCCGTGTTTTCTATTATGTACATTTATACACATTCATTTGTGAACAATCTCACTTAAACATAGAATGTGTTAGAGGTTTGGGGAAGGGAGGGAGAAGTGAGAATTGTGTTTGTAAAGGATTTGGAAAAGGGTAGTTTACTTCGCTTTACTTACTATCATACTGAAAAAAAACTCTTTAAATAAAAAATCCAAGCAGGTAGAAGACCTCCACCTTGTACTAAACTCTCTAACCCTCAGGGGAGAGAACCCGCCCCTGGTGTCAAACGGCTACTTCTACAGACATCCCCGTGGAGGTGGTACGATAAAAACAAGCCAGTAATTGTTCAGCACTTACCCGTACCTGGCCGAGACTGGGCTATCAAGAAGTCTGCGATTAACCATATCAGTTTGTGTATGCGGGGCATCCGAATAGTTTATTCTCTCTCTTGGCATCCCTGACAAGGATGATTTTTTAACTGCGCGAAACTGTGTTGTAAGAAATTATTAGTGCAGCAGGCAATCGTTGCCACATTATCTAACCTAGCGACGTCAGCTGACCTTTTTCGCATTCTTCCTTATCACCCGCGATTGTCTGTTTTCCCCTCTCATGTCACAATGAAGGGCGCATCCCCAGTAATCAGACATTAGATAAAAGTTTGTTTTCTTGCGCTAATAAAATGAAGGTATCGGGGATGAACATTTCAAGAGCCATGTGTGGTATTTGAGTTTACATTGTCATCTACCCCGCGCTACTCCCAAGATGTTGTTTAAAGAAACAAACAGGTTAGACACGTGGCCTCGTGGGAGGAACAAGTGCACTAGAAAAAGGTTAACTGGCTGCCCCCAAGGTACTGTAAGCTAGACGATGTTAATTTCTTGTTTACTTAATTACACAAATTATCACAGACATCAGAAGGAGACAGTTATCATTTTTCGGCCATCTTTTGAGAAACGGGAAAATAGAACATGTTATGCCCACTGGAAAGATCTGTGAAAGGAGAGATAGAGGAAGACAACGAGAGAAGATGCTTGACAGTCTTGTTGCATGGCATGGAGGTGTGTCGGCACACGAACTGATACATGCTGCAGGAGATCGCAGATTATGGAGAGGCATGATCGCCCACGGCAGTCGGCAAGGCACCTGATGATGATGATGATGATGATGACTTAATTACAGACGGGTTTTGATAGTTAATCAACCCCCCCCCCCTCCCCAACCCACCACAACCACTACCTCCTGGCTGCTGTAGGTTTGATCACTAAACAATGCGTCCCAATGTCAGATGCACTTTGTTGTTGCTTTAAAGCCTCACCGTGACTGTTGCCGGGAGTCCTAATATAACCAAACCTGTCGGTTGAACGGGGTTTCTAGGACCTGTTCCAGTGTGATCATCATCCGAGTAGTGGCGCTTTAAAAAGGTCCTCTTGTTATAGTGCCCCCCCCCCCCAACCATAAAATTATTTTCTTTGCTACTAATAATTTCAGTGAATATGTGTTTTCTTAAGGTCTTAGGCGACCCCTGTGAAAGGATCCTTCGATCCCCAAAAAGGGTGGCGACCCACAGGTTGAAAACCGCTGGTCTACCGTTTATTTGTCCATGCACATAACAGTGTGACTGTTTTTCCCTTAGGGTTGTTGCTGCTTGAAGGCTTGACTCAAAGTGTCGCATGCTAATGTCAATCCAACAGGTACAGGATCAGATACATTGCCAAGTAATGGAAAACATTCATTAACTGGTGCCTGCGCAGAATAGAGGGAATTAAATAGTAGATAGAATTACAAATGTCGAGTTTTGGAGGAGAACAAAACAAGTCCCAGCGGACCTAGAGGTGAAGAAAAGACGCTGGCGTTGGATAGGACAAATGAATCTTGTAAAGCGGCAATTTAAACTTTATATAAGCGTTGTAAGCCTTTGCAAACGTAGCCAACAACTCCAATTCGGTTTAATCTTTCTTCACATGGTTAATGTTGCATGTTTTAATTACAATAAATCAAATAGTGGAAACTAATGTTTTAACAGTAATAAAGTTCATCACATTTGTTTATTTTTGTGTTCAAGAGGTAGGTCATATACACGAATTGTAACTGGTGTTCAAGAGGTAGGTCATATACCCGAAGTGTAACAGGTGTTCAAGAGGTAGGTCATATACCCGAAGTGTAACAGGTGTTCAAGAGGTAGGTCATATACCCGAAGTGTAACAGGTGTTCAAGAGGTAGGTCATATACCCGAAGTGTAACAGGTGTTCAAGAGGTAGGTCATATACCCGAAGTGTAACAGGTGTTCAAGAGGTAGGTCATATATGCGAATTTTAATGGGTGTTTAAGAGGTAGGTATATACGCGAATTATAACAGGTGTTCAAGAGGTAGGTCATATACGCGAAGTGCAACAGGTGTTCAAGAGGTAGGTCATATACGCGAATTTTAAGAGGTGTTCAAGAGGTAGGTCATATACGCGAATTGTAACAGGTGGTCACGAGGTAGGTCAAACACGCGAATTGTAACTGGTGTTTATGAGGTAGGTATATACGCGAATTATAACAGGTGTTCAAGAGGTAGGTCATATAAGCGAAGTGTAACAGGTGTTCAAGAGGTAGGTCATATACGCGAATTGTAACAGGTGTTCACGAGGTAGGTTAAATACGCGAATTGTAACTGGTGTTTAAGAGGTAGGTCATATACCCGAAGTGTAGCAGGTGTTCACGAGGTAGGTCATTTACCCGAAGTGTAACAGGTGTTCAAGAGGTAGGTCAAATACTCGAAGTGTAACAGTTGTTCACGAGGTAGGTCATATACGCGAATTGTAATTGGTTTTTAAGAGGTAGGTCATATACCTGAAGTGTAACAGGTGTTCACGAGGTAGGTCATATACGCGAATTGTAATTGGTTTTTAAGAGGTAGGTCTTATACCTGAAGTGTAACAGGTGTTCAAAAAACAATGAGACTGGTACATGAAGAGTGTTTTTCGCTGGCACAGGAGCGGAGCAAAGATGGGGCAACCCGTTTGCTATGAAGCTGAAACTAAGACTACCAGACTACCAGACATGAAGGCAAAAAGTATTGGCAGTAAAGTCACTAGAGACCGCGGAGTGTTGTCGCTGGTTTTGGTGACAGTAAAGTTTAATGCACGAGTTACAGTCTTACAGTCTCAGCCCTATAGTCTTCATCTTCTTTTTCGTCTTCAGCATTGCGAACCTTGAGGTTCCTTTCTGCGGACATCACCCGCCACAGTTTATCTCACTGGTTGGCCTTTTCTTTCCAGTTGGTGACACCAAGTGTTTGCTGGTCTTTCTGGACATTATCTCTCCATCGTCTTCTTAGTCTGATTCGTGGTCTACAACTATTAATGTCCCTTGTGTGTACAGTTTTTACTTCTCTGTCATCTGACATTCTCTCAGAATGCATCAACCATTTTAGTCTATTAGCTCTCATGATGCCAATGATCAATGGTGATTTAAACAGATTGTGATCTTCACAGACGGGTCCGTTATACGAGGACGTAAGAATTCATGGACATTTACAGCTCGCTCTTCAGACAGAACAGCTCAAGAAGCCAGCAGTTCCTTCTCTATGACCACCAGCAGCATGACGATAGAGGTGATGGCGGTGACACAAGCTTTCATATGGCTAGAATCACAGGACTATTCCCGTGTGTGTGGGCTGAGTGATTCTTTGAGTATGGTCCGGCGGGTCGAGGCAGGCTGGTTACGCAGACAGTGGTTTGAGTCATTGAAAAACTATCCTGTATGTGCAGTTACCTTCATATTCGTTCCAGGTAATGCAGGCGTTGTTGGTAATGAAAGAGCTGATAGACTGGCAGGTGCTGCATTAATTGAAGATGGCCGGCCTATAGATCACGCAGACATTGTCATTGCCCTTAGAGAGATGGGATGTTCTGAGGATTTTAGAAGCAACGAATCCACATTACTGATAAGAATTGGGAGTAAAGATCGGCACAGCCAAGTATGAGAAGCACACGGGACGCACACGAAGTTTTGTTAACCAACATAGGACTGGCACTATTAACTCACGACGCTGATGAATATGTTGAAAGGGGACTCTGAGCGCCTATGGACGTATCCGGAGTGCTGTGAAGATAATCTAACTCATAACTCATTTAATCGTATTTTTGATGAAAACAAAAAGTCTATGTTTCACTGTCGTAAAGGAGCGGGCTCAGAACTCAAGCTTAATCAACTCTAATGTTGGTCCTATCTGTTAGCCTTTCTGTTTGACGACACACTTGTTGTGGGCTTGGAAAGCATTGCAGAAGCCTGCTTCCTTTATCTGTTTAGATCTGCATTTAGGGAAAGATTCAAGAGCCTGGGTACTAAAACTCGTGTTTAATCAACAGCCTATAGTTCCTAAACAATACTGCTTGGTGGGTTTCAGTTTCCGAGACAAGATGCTGCTTATTAGCCAATCTTCCTCGATGTTCGGATCTCTTAAAATGTCAGTATTTTTGCGATTTTTTTTTTTTTTTTGGGGGGGGGGGGGGGGGGTTGTTAAGGACTAGGAGATAGTCCACGACTCACATCCGTATGTTGCTATAGGGAAGATGAATGCTCTTAATATTGTGTCTTTGACTGGTGCTTAAGCATCAGTTTTTCTTGCTGTTTAATCTTTGCGTGGCTATTGCCATCTTTCTTTTGACTTCTGCTGAAACACTGCTGTTTATTATGAAGCCTAGATGTTCGAAGGTTGTGAAATGTTCTATTTCTTCATCGTTTATTGTCACCTGTTTATTGCTGTACGGTCTGAAGAGAACGGCGCTGCGTCGCTTGCCCAAGGGATCTGGCCTACGCTCAACACGTATATGCAATTGGACCGTTACTGGTACCATCGAAAATGGAACTCTGCGCTTGCTTCTGAAGATTGGGACGGAGCGTTTATGCGTATATCCTGAGTGGTGTGATGTCGACTTTTGATTCAACATTCAATTTTCAACATTACTGTTTTGTGTGTGTGGGAGGGAAAGGGAAGGGGTGGCGGACAATTTTGTCTGTGGCCATTACTGCGACCATCACAACGAGGAAGCTATTTCGATAAAACACATGACACACACATATATACACACAATTACAATTCATAAAACCCACTTTGCGACATGATCATTGTTGGATAAGAGGCGTCAGAACACCCAACCCTTTTTACTTCTTTCTTCCTTTTTATTCGGAAGCCGCCGTTGTCTACCGGTTATACGCTGGCCTGCGGACCGGAAGGTCGTGGGTTCAGTTAAAGACAGAGGCAAGACTATTTTTTTTAAATGACCTAGGCTCCCAGGTCGATCCAGCCTTGAGATGGTACCAGCTACAGTCCTGGAAAGTAAAGGCGGCCAATGTGATGCTGACCACATCACCCATCAAGCGCCGTTAGGTCTATAAAATATAGGTCTAGCCTTATATACCCAATACACCTGAAAGGCATGGAAAGGGGTCACTGAAACACGCTTTGTAATGCCAGGGTGCCGGGTTCAATCCCAGCTGCAGGCAATTTGGCAACAGACCATCTCACGTTAGTTTTGACAGTGATACCGAGAGCCGACCGTCAGAAAATAATGGCAAACTCATCATCATCATGTGCCCTGGCAACTGGCATAGGCGCCGATGCATCTCCACAGATCACGATCCCTGGTTGCCTGAAACAGCTCTCTTGGTGATATTCCTCCATGCCATGTTTCAGCCTATCTAGCATCTTGGTCTTTCATTACTTCCATTGTCCCAATACTCAAGGAAAGTCCTTTCTCCGCACTCTCCATCCCTACAATATCCAGAAGTTGTTGGAAATCAGTTGCGTTTTTAGTTATGAAAACTGTATCGTCTGTATAAAGCAAACTGTTTATATTGTATCCCCAAACTCTTATTCCTGCTTTTTCTTTAATATTTCCTAAAAGTTACTTCAACATATATAGAGAAAAGCTCTGAGGATAAGAAAAATTCCTGTCTTACTCCTTGCTTTATCTGTTCAAATGTACCTACCCTGTTTCCTCCTTAATTGCTGCTACTTGGTTTCAGTAAATGTTTTTAATTGTTCTGAGATCTTTCCCGTCTACATTTTTATCATCTCATGTTTAACTTTGTTAAATATTTTGGTATAATTTATAAAGCACAAATATAATTGCTTTTGTATGTCCATTGATCTTTCTATCAGTGTACGTAATGTGTATATTGCATTACTTGCCCCCTTACCTTCCATAAATCCATACTGCTCTTTACTCATTTCCATTCTTATTGTTCTTCTTGTTCTTCTAATTATAATTCTGAGTAGTAATTTGGTGACACGATTTATAATGTTAATTGTACGAAATTCTCTTCATGCATTAGCTCCTGGTCTTTTAGGTAACGTAATAATTACATATTTCGTCATATCACTTCGTGTGTACTCAGTGTTTAAATGTCATTCAATAATTTAGTTAAAATGTCTACCCCAAAATTGCCCCAGTACTTCTAATTCTTCTACCGAAATTTCATCTGGTGGCTCAATTTCTTTTTTTTTTCATTTGTTTAAAAGCATCGCTGACTTCCTTTAGTACAGGCCGACCTTCTAAATATCTCTTTTCTGGTAATTCTGCTCTCTTTTAATCATATAACTCTCTTATATATTCATTAAATCTAATTATTATATCATCTTCCCACATCTCTCCTGCTTTTGATTTGAGACACCCCTTGTTTACTCTTATCTTTCTTTTAGTTAGATGCTAATTTGTTTGTGCACACATTTTTGCCTCTTTAATAGGACTGTGTTCAATTTTATTGCATTGTTCATGTAGCCAATCTTCTTTTGCCTATATACATTTATGCCTTATTTCTTTATTTATCTTCATAGCTTCTTTGTCATTCATACATAGTTCTCTGTCACCCATTGACTTAAAAAAATATTCGGACATCCATTTCTGTCTAGCTATTTGTCTTCTCTCTGGTACAATCTCTTTGCTTGTTTGGTGGATGAAATCTTTCAGCATTTCCTACTGATAGTTTATAGTTTGTATTTTAGCTATTGCATTGTACCTCTTCCTCAATCAATGCTACAGTACACGATTTCAATAGAAGTATTCTTCAAGCTGCGAAAGAAGCAATGCTAGAGGTTTTCAACACAGCTACACACTTACTGGTTCAGCACACTCCAGGAGTGTCAGGAAACAACGAACAACACTAGAAAGAATGCAGATCCCAACCTTCACCCGACAACCACACCAAATGGAAACAGACTGTAGCAGTGTTGCAGAAGACTAATCTAGAAGAAAACTGGAGAGAAAAAAAACAGCTGCCATATACGTTGAGAAAGATGGTAAGAAACTCTGGTCATTAGCTAAATCACTCAATCAAGAAAGGTTCTTTTCTAGACAAATAATCACACAGTGAAGTTTGACAAAATCTTCAGAGGAAAACAAGCGTAGATTTGTTTGACAAAAACATTTATTATGAACCTCAATGAGGACAACAGGGAGTAACAAGGAAAGAAATACAAACAAACAAGAGACGGACAGATTCTCTTGTCTCTGTGATGAGTGAACTTCAAAATGCAATTTCCAGGCTTGAGTTAACAAAAGTCTGCAGGTCCAGATGAAATCAGCAATGAAATGCTGATCAATCTGTGCTCAGCAGCTTAAGGAAAGCTGTTGGACATCAGCTGGGAGAAAGGATTGGTGCCTCTAGTATGGAGAGAAGCTATCACAATACCTATGATAAAAAAGGAAAAATAAACATACAGACTTCAGATAAATAAAGAAAGAATGAAAACTTAAGCCGGAATGTTCAATGTTTAAACATGAGCAAACACATTTATGAAAAGGCACGCTGTGTAAGGCACGCTAGATCAGCATGTATCTTCTGTCAGTCTGTCGTGCCATATGAAAAATACAGTGTTGCTGTTTCTACAATTTTAAGACCTCATTAGTGTACATTACGTAATCTAAGACAGCAAACGGTGATTAAGTCAAGGTGGGCGTGATTTTGAATCCACTGTAAAGGTAAAGATTGCTCTGTAGCTGTTATATCATGGCCGCAATATGGGATGCATTTTGTGTGCGTGTTATTTAAGGCCCTATCCCGGGTGTGGTTGGGGACCCAACATAACCTTACCACTAAACGGGGTTTCTGGAACTTTTGCCCAGAGGATCCTCAACCGAATGGTGGCACTTTGTGTCATCGGGTGTTAATCGCTCGGGTTGCGGTCCTGGTTGGTTTGAGCGTCACCCACTCACTCAGTAGCTGCTACTGTCATTCGGTTTGTTTATAAGCCCTTGGCGCATAGGCATGTGATACCAGGCTCGTATTTTAATAGACCTAAATCAACACAGTCTGGTGAGAGTCATTCAGCCAGGAGTGACGATGAGCTCTGGCCGTTCCTGCTACTCGACGCTCCGATGAAAGGCAAACGGAGATATAATCAGACTGCTACCGGCACCACTGGTAATGGAACTTTGCGTTGGCTGCTGAAGATGGGAGCGGGGTGCTTTTGGAAATGCCCCGAGTGCTTTGATGTAAGTTTTCGAATCAAATCAATCATTAATAGACCGATCAGCATTTAGTGGGTTATGTGTAGACAACATCACACTGGTCGCCTTTACTTCCTATGATATTATCTGATACCTGCTTTAGTTAGGTCGACCTGGAAACTGGTACATTCCGAAGGAAAGAAAATCCTTCCCGATGTGGATTTGAACCCAACTTTTGGTGGGCAGGCGTAGCCACTACGTAACGGCTATCAAATTTTAGGTTTTTACTTATTCCAGAATTGCTAGTCCTCTACACATCCGGTTGAGCTGGCGTGAGACCATGTTTCTTTCAGGCAGACAGTGATGAGAGCGACGTTCTGCAAAGACTTGTTAAATAATAATAACTACCTTCTGTATTTGTTTTTCTTTCTGTGTTTAGTTAGCTGTCAGGTGGGTCGCGAATCAGTTCTCCGCGGTTTGGTGGTCCGTGAGTGTAAAAAGGCTGAGAAACACTGGGTTAGACACTATGAACACGACTGACATATCACACGATGGAACAAGCCACGTGACTGACTTTAATAGAGCCACCACAATAGCAGATATATTATGAAGGTGGAGCAGACGACAGAAACTAATGGCAGAGATCATGGCTGCAAACCTTCACTGTCATAATATTCCTTATGGCAACAGTGGAACACTGCTGCCAACCTTCACTGTCATAATATTCCCGATGACAACAGTGGAACACTGCTGCCAACCTTCACTGTCATAATATTCCCGATGACAACAGTGGTACACTGCTGCCAACCTTCACTGTCATAATATTCCCGATGACAACAGTGGTACACTGCTGCCAACCTTCACTGTCATAATATTCCCGATGACAACAGTGGAACACCGCTGCCAACCTATACTGTCATAATATTCCTTATGACAACAGTGGAACACCGCTGCAAACCTTCACTGTCATAGTATTCCCAATGACAACAGTGGAACACCGCTGCCAACCTTCACTGTCATAATATTCCCGATGACAACAGTGGAACACCGCTGCAAACCTTCACTGTCATAATATTCCCGATGACAACAGTGGAACACCGCTGCAAACCTTCACTGTCATAATATTCCCGATGACAACAGTGGTACACCGCTGCCAACCTTTAGTGTGGCAGAGACATTTGTTTAATAAAATCAGAGAGACCAGTTTCCTTCTCGACTCGTTTTTGTATTAGATAAATCCCAGTATAACTATTGTGTTGGACCTATTTAAATTAATATATGCGAACTGCTCATTGCTTATGACCAGACCTTGATGGCAGATACAGACATGAAGTTGCAACATCTCACGTCCGTAAATCATGAATGTAACACAAGTAGTATGATAATTAGTACTGAAATTTGAAGGGGAAAAAAAGAAGTAATGTCTATTGAAGAAAGCGGGACCTAATTTAGTAATGGAGTTTTTCGGTACTAAACATCATCTTCATTTCTTTTCTTTTCGTTCACCGACGGTGACTTCTGACGGAAGGTCCCGGTAGTTCGTACATTTGGACTTTTGGCTTTCACCTGGACTGAGTTTTGCGAGTATTTCAGTTTTACTGAATTATTTGTTTTGCAGTTTCCTTCCTCACCGGAAAATTACATCTCATCATCAAGTACCTTGCCAGCTGGGGAAGGCATTCATGCGTCGCAACAGATCTCGGTCTTTGGTGTTCTAGATCAGTTCTACTGATGGTATTCCTCCATGCCACTGTCTCGAACCGTCCACCATCATTTCTCTTGGTCTGCCTCTGCCTATTCTACCAGTGATCTTTCTAGTAGACACAATAGTTTGCAGTGCTCTTGTTCTCATCACCTGACTAAAGAACTTAGTCTCCTACTTATTGTTGTACATAATGTTCTACTTTTATTAGCCATTTCCAAGCCTGGTTGGTTATTCTGGCAGTCCAAGGTATTCTCAACATTCTTCTCAAGAACTACATCTCAGTTGCCTCCAAACTCTTCTTAATTTGTTTATTCACATTTCAAGATTCGCAACCATACAACAGAACATATATAACATTTAAATATTCCTTTTTTTTGTTTTTTTTTTTGATGTTTAATGAGAGTGATAATTAACATAAAATACTTTTCATCTTCTGAAAAGCTGCCTTTGCCTGGCCAATTGTGCTCCTAATTTCTGTCACACACGCTCCTCCTCAGGTTAATTTAGTACACACCACCGCCTACCCTGTAGCAGCTTAGAACTAGAGAGAACCATAATATCCTGAGCTGAAAACGGGACTTACCAAGTAAGTCAGTTCAACCCCTCCAAACCACCCCTAACACCCCCCCCCCCAACCCCCACCCCCGAACCATTTCCCCCTTCTCCACGCTGGTATGGTGAATTACTCGACAATGGCGTGGAAACTTGAACCATTTCTTGCAAGCAAGAAACGAAACAATAAGCTTTTTAACTACAGTAAAAACGCGCGCTGTGATAAACTTTCCATCACCATATTTGAAGCATTAAAAGCAACAACAACATATCTGACTAATGTATGTTCTGTTCTTGAGCTTATTCCCAGATGTGTACAAAACGAATAATTTGAGCGTGACTTTTTTTTCTTTTTAGTATCTCGGTGAAGACGGACGTAGGGTCACCCTAATTAGAACCACTACCACCCAACTGGATGGTCTCCTGACTCCATGGAACTTTGTGATTAACTCTTTTAACTTCTGGTCAGTCTTGATTTGTAAACAATTCATGAAGGCATCCGAGAAACACGACAACAATGAAAAATTTAGACTCAGATCTCGAGCACACTCGATGAAACGGCGGTTAGGGTAATTAACAATTGTGACTCATGCTGTTTTCATTGGCGCCCTATTTCCTCCGATACAATGTGTTTATGACCCAATTATAAACATATCTCATATTACGTCGTGAGGCACGTCCCATAAATCATCAATTAAAAACAACAGACGACGTAAACAAGAAGGTATGCCAAAAGGGGAGGCTCTGTGAGCAGTACAAGGCCAATCATTCATCGATAAAGGTCGGAGGATATTGTTTTCTTGATGCCTGACTGAAATATGGTCTATTTGCTGTGGTCATATTTCTTTGCCGTCTTGAAAGCTGTTTAGAAACACCAACATCAGGCATCGACGTAATCATTAGAAATACACAGTGTGCCAGTTCTCAGACGTTGCTACCGTGCCAAGCACTAACATCAAAGACGAGTGTACAATGAGGGCTGCCAAGCATAAACGTGAGTGTGGTAATATTCATGCGAGGTTGAAAGCTATCGACCTGGACAACTGCATTGATTTAACATTATATGGATGAAGTAATGCCTGTCAATGCAGGGCTTAGAAGGCCATGGAGAAAGCTGAAATGTGCAGTCGAAGTTGATTTTACCATCAGTGAAGCCTAACTGGAACTTGTTTATAAACAAGCGAGTAATTTCTTAATTTTTAAAACACAAGTGTTTATTTTATGCAGGGATCACGAGCAGGGCTGTCGAAGTTGGGTACTTCGCATATTTCTGGATTGTTTGTTCATCAGTTTCTCAAATGGGACAGTGAGGGACGTTTCATTTGATTTTCACTGGCACGGGAACAGAGCAAGTATGGGGTGACCCAACTGCAGTGAAGCTGAAACCTCGACTAAAACTAAGCTGGTACTTTCATACACACTTTGGACTATTTTACCTTTGCCGAGCAAAAATGTACTTCTGGTAACACGCCCGATTTTGTGTGTTGGTATTTTTAAGAAATTTTGAAAAGATATTTACAATTTTGACCTTGTTTCCAACCTTTTAAAGAAAGGCGCATCAAAACACTGTACAACATAACGAAGAAACTGAAAGGAAATGTGTTATCGCACCAAAATTTGCCTTTAAAAAAGGTAAAAAGCAAAGAGTGGCAAAATGATTACAGCCGAGTAAGAAAAAATAAAGGTGGAAAGAACACTTCCAGGAATGACTAAACTGCCTAGATCCACCAGTACTTGCTGATATACCGGAGGCACAAGAAGACCTACCGATAAGCCTAGAGCTTTTTTTAGAGGAAGAGGTTAGAGAGTCAATTAAAGCTCAAAAGGTTAACAGAGCACCTGGGTGTGATGGAATCTGCCTAGAAATGCTGAAAGTGGAGGATATTGAAACGCTAAAACTATTGTGTAAGATTTTTCAAGAAATCTGGAACGAAGAAGAAATTCCATAGGAGTGGAAACAGGGTACTATTATTAGATTACTAAAGAAAGGAGATTTAGGAACTTGTAACACTGTAACAACTGGAGAGGTATCACATTACTATCAGTAACTAGTAACATCTGTAGCCGGATAATTCTTAAAAGAATGACTCAAGCACTTGATAGTATAATAAGGCAAGAGCAAGCAGGATTCAGAAAGAGGAAATCATGTATTGATCAAATCTTCACGCTGCGTCAGATAATTGAACAAAGTAACGAATTGAATAGTGCAGTTTTTATGACCTTTGTGGATTTAAAAAAAAAAAAAAGCTTTTGATACCCTCCCTGCGAAAGGAATCAGTATGCAAGATTTTTGCGTCACTATGGTGCACCACAAAAAAATTGTAATTTTAATAAAAGCCATTTACTTAGAGTTTCAATGCAAGGTAGTTTGTGGTAATTATACAACAGAAAGTTTCTTTGTCTACACAGGAGTCAGACAGGGATGCATACTATCCCCCTTTTTGTTCAGTTCAGTCATTGACTATCTCATGAAGGAAGTTACACGAGATCGAAAAAGAGGCATCAGATGGTCACTCCCCTCTATTTTAGAGGATTTGGACTATACAGATGACATCAGCCTTATATCAAGCCATCATGTGGACACTCAGGAAAATATTGAAATACTTTCAACAACAGCCCTTAAAATACGATTCAAAATAAACACCAGTAAAACTAAAGTAATGAGAAATAATTTGAAAACAGAAAATCCAATTATCTTAAATGATGGAGCAATAGAGGAAGCTGAAGAATTTAGGTACCTCGGAAGTAAAGTTACTCCAGACAGAGATTCTGAAAAGGATGTAAAGTCAAGAATAAACAAAGCAAATCAAGCATTTGCCACGCTTAACAATATAAGCAAGTCAAAGGAATTTAGTTTGAAGAAAAAACTCAGAATATACACGAGCAACATTTTAGGAATACTATTATGCGAATAAGTGAATGCTGGAAAATGGAAAATGACAGCGGGAATTACTCATAAACTTGAGACTTTTCAAAATTAATGTTTAAGGAGAATTCTACGAATATTTTTTGCCAAACAAGATCACAAATGAAGAACTGATGAGGAAAACAGTATGTTTAACATTGGCAAATGTCATCTAAGTAAGACGATGGAGATGGTTTGGACATGTTTGCAGAATGCTTTGTGACACTCTGGCAAAAAAGAAACAGCTCTCCGGTGGATATCAGATGGAAAAAGGAGACGTGGATGACCTAAAGAAACCTGGAGAAGGACAATAGAATGGGAAATGAAGGAATGTGAACTGACATGGGATACGATGGGCAGAAAAGAGCAGACAGGCAGCAATGGAGATCACTTGTGAATGCCTAATGTGTCAACAGCGACATGAAGAGGATATAGAAAGAAAATTAACAGGCAGTGTACTGGGAAACAAAAGGTGTGATGGAAGTGTTGACACAAATGTATTATTTGACGCGATTGGTCAAGTACGCAAGTTTCAGTTTCAAATGTCAGTGTAGGAGTGTCCGCCCAGTCTTGTTGAAACAAAAATTATTTAAAAAACGTAAGAATGAAAGAATTAAAAGTACAAAATCAACACATACTGC